>JAPZDX010000015.1:1489153-1502054 GCA_029783625.1 Naso annulatus | reverse complement strand
AAAGAAATAAAGAAAAAACCAACAGACATAAGTTTCACTTGATGCAGCACATTGTTGTGAAGCAGAGTAAAAAAAAAAAAGTCCGGTACAGGCAGCAGCCTGCTGATCTCTGAAAAATTCAACATCTTTTATTTTTAAATCATAAAACATCCAAGTTTTGCCCACTGTAAACATGAAGCCTAGATTTTTGTACACATAGCCTTACATACAATAGTGGCGCATGACATTTTCAAGCTCAAAGGATATCAACAGAGGTAGGTCTACATAGATGGATTTTAATGACTGTGTTACCTCATTATTGTCAGCATTTTTCAACAGTTTTTCTGCAGTTTAATCACTTATTTAACTGTTTTTGCGCATGTCATGCATTTTTTTAACAGACACTGACTGTGAAGATCAGCGACCCCAGCTAGCTGCATAAAGTGACTGAGCAGCTTGCTGCTCGGGTTCTCTGTAAATAACACTATATTAACAGAAGGTAGATTATTGGCGAGACTTCATTGCGGCGTTAACGCGGGGTCTCTGTGTAAAAACGGCTTAAGTGAAACGACTGGTGAAATGACTAGTGAAATGTGCCTAAAGCTGAAAGGTGATCAGTTGTGACAAGACTATCCTGCATTTGAACAGCTCTGACAGATCTTTGTTTGCATAAATGTAGGTGCTCTCATTCAACACCCACACACCAAATGATCTGTATTTTCCAGCCGGGCTAGTCCTGTCACTCAGATTTGTAAATCGAAAGACCTGCTTTGGCGTAACCAACAACAGGCAACAACAGGCTCCTAACCAAACAAACACAGGCTTTATCAAGATGTGTTCTGGTGATAAGCTTAAGTCATTTCGAAGACATGCTCTGAATAAACAGAAGACACACAGGCTTCAGATGGAGTAAGGGATCAGATATGGCTCCCAGTTTTTAGTAACTGTTATCATCAGCTGTTAGCAACACAACAAACAAATAACTTGATAATAAGACAGAGCTAAAATGGCTAAACTAGAACAGTAAACAGTGCTCCCATAAAAACATAAAAATGTTTACTTCCTTAACATGTATGTGTTCGACTTTCCTTCTGTTATTTTCATCACAGATACACAACTCTTCCTCAAACAAAATACTACCACAAGTTTCCTCTAAAGTGCACTTTTTTTCACAATAAATGAGAGTGTGTAAAGCTCTGCTGTTTACATAATCATAAGAAAGCTGAATGGCCGATGATGTGTTTTACCTTAAAGTCGAAGCTGCAGAGGCTGACAGCATCGCTGTCGTCCTTCTCTCTGTGCTTCCGCTTCTAAGGAGAAATGAACAGGCAGGATGTTAGCTGGAATATTGAACACGTATCACAGAATTTTGTTTGCGTGTCATTAAATATAATTATAATGCAGAGGGTGAGGAATACTATAGGCTGTAGATGTTTACACAAGTAGCATGAATCTAGAATACACAATCATATACACGCAAAGTTCTTTCAGATTTGAATCTATTTTATCTATCTAATCTACAGCTGTCTCCAAAGTAGAAATCAGTTGAGCTCTTTTCTAAACATCAACAAATTCAAAATGATCTTACATCGGGACCTTCTCTGCAACAATTAGAACATATTCTTGTGGTTTAAAGCATTTCTTCAAAGAGACCTTCCACTGTCTCCTGCATGTGGAGACAGTGGAATGCTGCATATTATCTTTCATTGTGCTGTAGTACACATCCTTGTCTGGTGGCTAATATGAGACAAATATGCGGAGCAATTTACAGTCCCTCCATTCCCTGCTTGTTCTTTAAGCCAATTATGCTCATTGCCCCTTCAGCTTTGTCATAAAACTACAATAAACACTGCAGGAGGCCCCACTGGGAACAGGAAAGGGTTAATTGGGCAGTGAGACACTTCAACACCTGCATGTGGACTGCCACTCACTCAGGAAGAGTCAGTTAGCAGGTGAGAACTGTAGTCTGGCCTGTTGAAGCTGAGGGTTGTAAAAGGCCTGAGGAGTGCTGGTGGCCTCTGGGACCCCTGGGGGTCCGTTACTGCGGTCCATTAACCATGGAGGCCAGACTGCTTCTGGCTGGAAGCGCAGGACGTCAAGACCTGATTGACCAGCGAGGTGAGGAGGGCCAAAATGGATACATAATGGTCAGGGGTGACTGCCAATGGATGACTGAGCAGTGTGTTTGTTTGTGTTGAAGCAGGGTGGTGGTTTGGGGCATTTCCTCTCTGGTGGGTTAACCTGTTTGTTTTCCCACATCCGTAAAAATGAAGGGCTATCTGCTTAACATTTCTACTCAACAGCTTAAAACGTTGCATTCCAAGTGGTTCTGTAACTGTGTGTTAGTCTAAACATAGTAATGAATGGTATTGTTTGTTCAAAGTTGGTTGCATCCCATTAGGAGGCTGTGAAAAGAGCTACAAATAACAAAAGGTTGTGTAATGCACTTCAACTCAGCAAACTTTCATTCACTGCCTCAGAGACTAGAGAGAGGAATCAAGAGACAATTTACATACTAAGACAGCAAAATACTGATTGGCAGGGACTTATCAGTTATTATCACTGTTATTTAAAAAAGTCTTCACTTTTTTATATTGACAAAATGTATTGATATGAAGAGTTTGAACCACTTGGAAAGTGAAATTTTCCTGCGCTGAGGCAAAATAAAGAGTCATTCCTCATTCCGAGCGGAACCTATTTTTAATGCTTTTTCAGAGAATATAAAGATTTTATTTAAGTGCTTTTATTCACTAGCAAAATTTATTATAATGTACAACATGTAATTTAGTCACAGCTTGGCTTCAGCTTTATGTGGGATTTTATTGAAGGACAACATCGGTCACTTAGGTTACATAAACCCCACACATTTTTCCTGAAACAGTTTTCTAGTGAAAATGTGACAACGTTGGTTAAAAAGAACATCTTTGGCAAAATCCTTCTTTATGCTAATATTCAAGCTAGGAAGGCAGCACTTGTAGAAAAACAGTTTTTCCAGGTGTAATTACTTTTGTTTCAACGGCTCTCAGCTTCCCTCTCCCTCTTGCTCCGCGTTTTTCAACCAAATGAACGCAAATGTTCTCTTTAGAAGGGTAAATTACCTATATCTAGCAACTTTCTGGTGTTCTACAGTGTTTATATACCCTATTTCAACATGAATGGTGTGAATGGGGTTTCAGTCTTTGCAGTCTGAGATCTACTGAAGTATACACATGGTTGAATTTACCAACAACAACAGCAACATAAAATAATCTGTTACAATACAGGGTTTCCTCCAGCAAACTCTATGCATGATTCATTATTTCTGCTTTTCAAAGTTGTATAAATTTAGAAAATTTTTATTCCTGATGCTGGAACAATCTACGTTTACCATTTACTGTAATGGAAATGTACAATTCACAAAAAGTGAAATTATCTGCTGAACCCAACCATAGAAACACTGATTAAAAACTCATCTCATTAATGCAACCACTACATTACATTTTTGTGATATAGCAAAATGTCTCAGGATTGGAAAAATGAATGCTATGTCCTGTATAATGTTGTTTCAATATAAACACACAAGTACAGCACTAGGAATCTGACTAGGCATTTAGTGCTGCTGGACTGCTACAGTCCAAACACAATTCATTAGCCGGCATACGTAAGGTATATGATTTGTACCATCAACTTTTCTCACACTGCTGATTGGACAGTATTTGTGAGAGTGTAAGAGTTATTGTATACATATACGAAGAATAACATTCAGAGTAGGTTATGAAAACATCATCTGCTAGGGACAATAAGAAAAGGCTGAATAGTGATGGCCGGTACAAATCGGCAAGTCAGCCGAAGTCTGCAGCTCATTGTTCATTAGGTGTGCGTGCCATGTGTGAATGCTCCCTCCAAGTAAAATATTGCCTTAAGCTCAGGTCTTACACTTGAGATAAAAACGACACTAGAGTAATCTCTGAGCAAAAACAGACACAGTAAGGAGAAGGACATGAAAATTAGCCATCCTGTTCCTGCCACCTTTGGAAATCCCTCAGTCAGCAGCTTGCAGATGCAATAACACCCTCCAAGCAGTGACTTGTTCAGATGGTGGGCTGGGATCAGCGTAAATGCTCTGACTCAACAAACACTCCCCCTCCGCTCACACACAAACACACACACTGAGGCTATAGAAACTGGTTGCTGGACTGGTTACTTACTCATCTGTGGAGACAGATTTGTATTTTACATGAAAGGAGGATGATGTAAACAGACAACAGTAACACAAAGAAGCAGCCATAATGAACAGCCACTAATACTACACACAAGTTTCAACCCTTTCAGACAGACAATGAGGGGTTTTGCCATTTCTGTCAGCGAGCTTGCACATTCAGGCTTGTTCTGCTGCCTGCCAGATTCAAACAATATCACAGTTTCATATTACCATGACACCATCTGCTTGGATGTACAATGGAAAAAAAAAAATCAATCCTTTGACTTGAAAAAATGCTCATTCTGACTCAGACCTATATAAGATAGGAAAACCAAAATAGTCAAGAAATGTTTAAGTCATACCACTGGTGAAAAGGAAAATAAATATTTACTGTACAGACAGGAAAAGGTGGAGGGAGAAAGATTAAAAAGAATGCAAACAAAAAGAGAGGAAACTTTAACATCCAAAGATGATAGTAGTGTTGCTTGTGTAACAATTTAAACTCACTGTGAAAGATGAATGTTTTTTGAAAGGGTGGGGACAAACTGGGTGCAGCAGACCCCCCCACCCCCTTATCATTGTTCTGCTACTTCTCAGTCACATGTAAATGACAGAGTAAAACCATGAGCTACTCACAGTAGCAGCAACAGCCAGAGCATGCTCTGTCATGAAATGTCATGAAAAAACTGTTGAACTGTGATGTCAGTCAGAATGGCAGGGCGCGGCTGCTGTGTAAATAGCTACGAGTATTATTACTTTGTAACATCAACATGCTATTCTCAGTTGTGAAGATGAAGGGTGAAATGATCACTTTTAAGAGTTGCTAAACTCTGAGCATTTTTTTTTAATGCAGTGCCATTTTTGGTCCCAAAAGAAGTGAATCAACAAGTGTTTTATATAATTAACTATTTTAAAAAATAGCTCATTGTCATTATTTAAGCCAAAATTTAAAAATTGCACTGGTTCTAGCTTTGCAAATATGAATTACTGCTGATTTTCGTAGTCCTCTATGATATTAAACTTGGATTGTCAAACAACTATTTTTTTAAAAATCACAATTAATCGCTGAATTTCAGTAGTTAATTATGATCACTTTTTTTTAAATCGTATGTTTAAAATTCTATTATTTTGCATTTCACAACGGTTCTCAAGTCCATATTAACAACATGAAGCAATTCTTACCCGTATAACTTGACTGAGAATCAAAAGCCAACCATTGTTCCTCTCTTGCATAATTCTCGTGAAGGAACAAGGAAGAGACAGGCAGAGCTTGCCCACTGCTAATTAGCTTAGCCCAAACACTGGTAATCAATAGAGGTGTTAGCCTGCCTCCGCCTAAAGTCATCAGATAAACTTTCCAACAACTGTATATGGTCCTGTGTGCTTGTTGTGACTTGTTTATTTGCCACGTTATGTTACTTTCAGACTCAGATTAGCACTTTATGACAGTTTAATTTTTTTAATGGACAACTTGCTGACCTACTCAAGCACAATGTTACGAAGATACAGATGGATGCTAAGCTAACAGATCACAGTGCAGTTGCTTTAACTTGTGTTTCACTTTATCCATAAAAAAATCAAGTACTATTGAGGACTATGACGCAGAGGCTACACTATGACCGGCCAGATTGCCTTTGAAAGGCAGGGCTCGTGTCAATGGAAAACAGTTAAGTACAATGGAGTCCTCACCGGCGGCAAGAAAAGGAAGCAAATTACACCTGTGCTAAAATCATTGCAATGGCTTCCTATGAGCCAAAGGACAGATTAATTATAATTAATAATAATAAAAATAATTAATTATTTTACTTGTCTGTAGAGCACTAAATGGTCTTTGATCTAATTACATCTCTGATTTACTTGTATGTTATGAAGCATCCAGACTCCTCAGGTCTTGGAGTTACTTGGGTTACTCATTAACTGGATCGAAACCAAGCAAGGTAAAGCAGTTTTTAGTTTTTATGCTTCCCACTTGTGAAATGAGCTTCTGGAAAACCTGAGGTCAGCTACAACTGTCAGCACATTTAAATGAGTGCTTAAAACATTGCTTTTTAATGTGGCTTTCCAATAAATTAGATGCATAGGTCCCTTTTACTCTGTAACTATTTTGGATCTTTACTTGCTTTTGTTTTAAATGTCTGCAATTTCTTTCAATCTTCAATGCAATTCATTTGTCACCTTTTTGTTTTTAATGTCTCCCAAATGCAATTTAAAATTTTTCTTATTGTCGCATTTTTATTGTATTCCTATGCCCCTGCAAAGACCTTTAAATTCTCTTGTGTCTGAATGGTGAAATATAAATAAACTTACCTTGCCTTATCTAACAAAATAACCTACCAAGACAGGATCTTTTGATAGGTCAACACAGCACTTAGATGGATGAGGTCATGATGCTTGGAACCACGTTAAATTTTGCTAGACAATCCTGTGTTTTTGTTGTCAGAGCCTTCAGCATTGACCAGAAGTAGGGATGGCTCATTACCACATTCTCATGTCCGATAAGACAACACTGAGGATCTGTTGATACCGATATCAATCCAATACAGCCTTTTCCTCTCTTAAACAACAAATCTATAATACATTTGTATGGAAGTGCTTTGCTTAACGTAGCCATTTAAGTCAGTCAAGTGACACATGCTGCTAGTCTGTATTGTGCTGACATCTCTCTTTACCGCATGTCGCGCATACTGTAGTTTAATTAAACATTTATTGGAGAGTTTAGGCTAATAAATTGGATCAGATTATACATTTTCCCCCTGCGATGTCAGATCCAGTGATTTTAGCCAATACTGGACAGATACTGATACTGAATATTGTATTGGTTCATCCCAAGCCAACAGTCTAAAGATGTCAATTTATTTTATCCATTACTAATTACTGTTAGTGTGTCACCTAATAGGACCGGGAGAAGCACCAACAAACCAAAAAAGGAAAGAAAAAACAAAAACAAAACCCTGTGTCATATCTAGAACCTATCAAATTAGGCAACTTGGGTTTCATTCAAATAATTACAGACAAATCGCATAATTACACAGTAACAGATAACATGTGAGTTTGAACACGTGAACTTGATTTTCTTGGAAATGTGCCAGCCCAGAGGCATACATAGCTGCTTTAAAGGATTAAGGGAAGAGGAAGATTGCAAAAAATACACGCATTTATTCAGCTGTATTCTGCCTGTTTGGGTAGGTTAGGTCTTGTGTCTCCACTGAAATGAGGTAAAACTGATCAGATATGGCTGCAGTATTCAAACTTACATTAATGGTCCCCAGTCAAGAACCTGTAAAACATTTGAGACCTAGTGTAAATTAAATTTTTCTCAGCACGTGTTATCAACTATGAAGAGGCATGAATCCGAGACGCTGCACAGCTGCAATGCAACATCAAAGTGCTACATAACTCCAGAGGTATGATCCAGCTGTACTGGATTTTCTTATTAAAACCAAGCTGCTGGGGAGCAGTATCTTGGATGCCTTGTGCGTTATTAAGGTTTCAATGATATAAATCCTTTGAGGAATTTTGAGGAATTCTCAGACAGTCAGTTGCTAAAGAAGTCAGTCTTAGTTTGAATATAAAGTGCTGTTGATATGGGCGAGGCCTTCCCACAGTAATTATCAATGTTTGCATTAAAGGATGACATGACTCTGTGGCTGACAGTCATATTAAATCACATTTGATTAAAGCTAGAATGCAGCTTATCAGACATGCCACTCTTGAGGCTGACATTTCTGGCTGCCTGAACTTGTTACTTGAGGAGACAGACTGCTCAGAATCTGACTTTTGCTGTTGTTACCTACCTTCACATTCCACCAAATGGCAGTCTGGTTTGATGTGCTCCACCTTGGCATTGGACTGGAAACCTGACTCACATTCTTGCCATGACAGAAAGCCCCTTGAGGGCCTCGTACCTAATGTAGTCTGAGAGAATGCACCAAGCGCCTGGGGAATGCTGGCCTTGCATGCTTCCAAGGTTTGCCTCAGGGTCAACTCACCCCCACCTATACCTGGCCCCGCCACAGCCATGGTTTAAAAAAAACAAAAAACAAAAAAAACCCTAACCACTTCAAAGCCCAAAGACCTGGCTAACCTTATTCAAGGTCTTGGCAAAGCCTCCAAGCTTAAAGTGGTGGGGTTAAGATAAGAGGGGCAACGAGACAGAGACACTTCCAGGATTCTTTTATCGCTCCCTGTTTGGTAGACCCATAAATGACAGATAATTGGGGGAGAGGGGGGAGTAAACTGAAAGAACGAGCTAACGAGGTCCACATGGTTTTGGTGGATGAGCTAAGCGTGCCATTTTTGAGAAATCAAAGGCAGCAGGCTGGCATGAGATAAAGAACAGTTGGCCTTCTCTCTTAACTCTGCTTTTATTTCTCCTCCGCTGCTTTCAGATGAGCGATGGATTGTGTTTCAGGCAGCTGTAAACCCTGGAATGCTTCCACAGTCGTTATTCTGCTTGCCGTCTAATCTGTTCGTATTATTCTGTTCCTAATCAGCGCCTCTCATTTAGGGCTGACTGTAAACCGCAAGCGAGCCAGTCTACTAGAGACAGCAGTGGTTTGTAGGCCATAATGTTCCTCTGGTAAGGGGGGATAAGAAATCAGAGCAGTCTGGATTTCCTTTATCCAGCATTTGGTCTCTGGCTACATGAACAGGCCTCGTTCAGTCACAAGGGAGCCACATAACAGTCATCACAGTCCCTCAGTTCAGTATTAGATGAAGATACAAGCTCAGTGCTGGGAGCCGCCAAGGGGAAAGTTGGCCGGGAATGTAGAGTTTTTAGATTTCACTCCACTGATAGCATTCTGAAACCAAGGTAGGTGGATCAAGGCTGACGATAGCTATGAATGTTGAGTAAAGAGGCCAGTTCAAGATCTTAAACAACCTTCATAGATTCAAGGCCAACATTTTGCATGTGCAGTCTTCTCCACAGGATGATAACTTTTGTTGCTTTTACAACTAAACAATTATTGATCACAACAAGTTCAGATATTGCTGACAGTCAGACCTGGTGGCAATTAGTCAAGTATTGCTCCCAGCAGCCACTGTTAAAGGCAACTGCTCCATCAGTGCAACAACAATTGACTTCTTTTCTACACCAGAAGTCAGTCAATTACATTCCTATTTATCAGCAGAATAAATTGACTGTATATGTTTCGTGCTTCTCCCAACATGCAAATGTTCTCTGTTGCATTAAAAGGTACTATATGTAATGTTTTAGCAAATATTCTAATATTTTTGTGTGCAATTTGCAGGTTTTTTGTCTCGTTGAAACTGTGCTACTACAATCAAGAGTGTATGGCAGCATAATGAATCTCGACGGAAAGACATGAAACTGTTCTCATAATGGCTTAAAGTCAAGTTGCCACTCCATCAATAAATTACCATTATTAAAGTGATGTAACAATTCACTCAACTCTCCATGCGATACCCTTCATGATTCTGGTTTCACGATTATGATTATGCACAATGTTTTTTAAACAAACAGAATTAAGACAAATTATAATGAAAAAGTTTCATTATTTTGCAGACAAAAAGGACAAAATACTGTAATTTTCTAGTCTTTTCTTTATCCATTTAAAAAATCAATTTTTATTTCTAAAGAGGGTAGGTAATAAACTTAATTATAAAAATTGCAAAACAATACACATTTCCTTTTTAACTGTAAATGAGGAATTAAAACATGTCTTTAAAACAGTCTAAGGGTTTTTCTGTTTCTAACTTGTGATAAAATGTTTTTCATAAGGAATATCAGCAGAATACAATTTTAGGCAGAAAATAAGACAATCACTAGATTAGATTAGATAGTACTTCATTCATCCTGAAGGAAATTCAAGTGGTCCACTACACACATAGCTCAGTTAGGCGACACAAAGCGCTCGGTTCAATTTGTGGCAGCGCTGTCTTTGTCCTTTGGGCCGCTGTTAGTGTTTTTGCCCAAACCGTAGCTTCCTTATTATGACTTCAGCCAAGGGCTGTCACTTTTTATTTAAAATTTGGACATTTGTTCAAACGTGGGGTGAAAAGTTCATATTCAAGCTGTAATGACCTGCTTGAAATGCTGGCTGCAGTCTCTCTATTAGTAAATCAGACCAGATGCAATAGTTTCCCTTGTGATCCAGCAAAGTACAGTTCATTTTGACCTATTGCATACCCTACTGACCTATCAGTAAACTAAGCTAATATTAATCTGTTGTCAGCTGTTTCACTTTTCAACGACAACAAATCTATGGGCTCACCTACAAGCTTAACCACCAAACTGAGGCAGCGGAGGCAGAGGCACCACAGATGAGCGGAGCAGCGCCAGTGTGCGGCCCCATTTGACCACATATTATCTGAATGAATCATAGTGATTTAAAAAATTTAAAATTTTTAAAAGAATTTTTTAAAAAGAATTTCAAAATAATTTTCTGAAAAGGAGACAGCAGTTTTCTCTGCAGGGTGAGCCAGGCTGCAGTCAGAGTGACAGTAGCAGTGTATAATGATTTGTTTAACATCTAAGTCAGCTTGAGCCGTCACATATTTGCATCTATCTTGTTCTGGTTAGAGATGAATCGTTACATTCCTAATTACTAAAAATAATTTGAAGCAGATTCGCAAAGTCATGCCAGTTTTGAGAATATGTGCTATAATTGTGCTACAATGCTACACAGAAAACCTTTAAAGAACCTGCTTACTTCATTATATTGTTTCTTAATAACTAATTATGTCCAGATCAAGTCCCTTTGGTATCAGAGCTGATAGGGTTTAAATGACTTGCAGGTCATATCAGCTTTCACTCATTAATTGTTAATTGAGTGATTAATATGATAACAGGCCAAGATAAAATTCAGTTCAGTCTGCTGTTGTGCTCTATGTACTGTTTCTGTAATAGACTGTTTTTGAGGTAACAGAGGCCTCTCTCTGTAACTCTACTGTCCAAACACAAGTGTGGAATATTTCTAACAGCTCCAACACAATGGTGTCTTTTCACTAGCTGATTGTGTCACTTCAGGTTAAGCAGTTGCAATCTCTTTTTTTTTTTTTTCTACACCACTGTGTTAATGTGGGATCACATCATACATAAGATGATTAGGAAAATTGGTGGTCAGGGCTTGTGTCTGCTATGTCATCTTCCATGTGTATATTTTCTTGATTTTACTGATTTTATTCCTCTTGAAAATTACAATATTCAAGGGTCTTAATTAAAAAAAAAAAAAAAAGTATATTGCTCACAAGTTAGTGTAAATAAGACATTTGTCCTCCATTCGGAATGTTTAACCTGGGTTATAGTGGCTGTGGTCCAATAAGGAGCAGCCTTCCATCGCTGTGACAAAGAACAGTGCTTCCAAGACTTTGTTGAAAACTCTGAGGTGAGATTTAAAGCCACAACACATCAGTATGACGGGAAGTGGTGCTCCCAGTTTGCACAACAGGAGAGATGTTAGCCAAAAGCCAGCTTGAAGAAATGTGTGGATGGTAAACGTGTATGAAAATGCATACATCACGAGGACAGCAAACAAAGCTGGTATGCAGTTTTCTTGCTGCTGGTGTGCTGTGTCTGAGCTATGGACCACCTTGCTCCCCTCTGTCACGGGTTATTCTGATTAAAATGTAAACTTAACCGCATGTGTGTGTCTTCCACGTGGCTGTTCTTACCAGACTGAAGTCCCATTGTGGCCCTGGTGTGAGAAAGGTGAAGGAGCTTCCTCTTCTTAGTGACCTGAACAACAATAGCAGAGGAGAGGGTCACAATTACAACAGCACAAAAATCTATCATCATCTACAAAAACCAACAGGGCCTGTTCAGCATGGACAACCAATGAGTGTGCTATTTTGCCCTGAATGCCATCACAAAGGGTAATCCCTCAAAACCACCAATGTGAACAAACATGAGTCAGAACTGACCATGAGGATATTTAAGAAGAGTCCACTCTGACCTCAAGTCCCAGCCATAGAGTGAGTAAAGCTGATGAGTCCAAAGCATTCATATGGTCATAAGGAGGAAACTATGACTCAGGGAGCAGTGGTGTGCTGAGAAAACATCCATCTCCCATTACCTACCACAGCCTCAGCATGGTGTAGCTGCAGCAATGTCCTCCAACTCAGACCAGGAATAACAGATAAGGATCCTCCAAGTCAGAGAGTGAAGGGGAACATGACCCCAGTCCACTTCCTCAAAGAGGCCACATGAACTGCTAAGCTGTCCTAACACCTAAGACCCCTGTAACACCTGGAGGAGGAGAACTTTATCCCACACCTTCCTCCCTCCCAAAGATTTGGATATGGCCCAAGTGTCTTTTTTTTGTCAGGATTTTCTCGCAAGGGGCATGCTTTGCCTTTTTTGGGACTCCACAGTGGGATTGTCCAGACTAAAACCCTCCCCAAAGCCATGCATATCGTAAATCCTTCTCATGTCAGCCTGTGTGACCATTAAAGTATTTCAACAAGTTTAAGTCAGATAGAGCCATACTGAGGACAATTATGCAACACATGACACTCAGGAATGAACGGATGCACAGCGAGAGGAAAAATATCACAGCAGCCTTAAAATCTGTCTTCTACCGACAATAAATCAGGTTTTTATTGAAGCAATATTTCATTCCGATAACGTACTTTTATGAGAAGTGTGTCTCACAACTGCCAGACAAGGCTAAGTAACTATTCAATTTATGAAACTAAGTAAACTGATGATTATTAATAGGGGTCTATGACAATATCAATACATATCAATATCGCAATGTTATGTTTTGCAGTATCGTATCG
>JAPZDX010000015.1:1376160-1388448 GCA_029783625.1 Naso annulatus | reverse complement strand
TATGATTAATTTAAAGCAATTCAGTACTTCATGACTTAGATAAAACAACAATATCAGCTAGTTTGAACCACTATGATTGAAGGTGTAATATAATAATGGTGTGGATGTGTTTTCACTAAGTATGGACACTGTCTCTTGATGATGAGCCCAAGTAAGAGTTGACATAGTTAAGCAGGTGAACCTGGCTAAAAAGAATTTAGGAATAGAGTCAAATGTCTTTTGAAGTTTTCATACTTGACCCTTCACTAAGCCACGCCCCTCTTAGTTACTGTTGCTATGTCTGTCAAGCTTTCAGAGCTAGCATGGCACGTACAGTGTAACTAACTACACTCCCTGAAAAGATATTGTCTTGTTTTTGGAAAAACAAAGAAAATTCAGACAGAAGATCTGCAATAAGCCTTTGAATGATTAATATAGGATGACAAACTGACTCAGCAGAGAAAACAGGTCAGAGTTATGAATATGAAAACACATGCTAAAGCCTACAGATCACAGTGCAGTGGCTTCAGCTTGCATTTTATTTTATTCATAAAATAAGCAAGGACCCTCGTAACGATGTAGTACCCATGTAGGACAAGCAGAGGACACGTTTCTTCGTATATTAATGTTAAAAGTAAAGCAGGGTTCTTTGGTCAGGTTTGAGTTTGGGTTTCCAGTGTTGCAGTCTGCTGAGAGCTGATATTTCCAGACTTCAGCCATAGACTTTAGCCTAGCTGGCTGGGCTTGCTGGCACTCTTAATAGCTAGAGGTAACTCAAATTAAGCAGCTAATATCCACTAATAACAATGTAAAATTGCTTCAATGTTTATTGAAGGGTTACTGAAGCAGATGTAATGTTAGTTGTGCTTGTTAATCTTTGAGAGGTTCAACAGAGAATGAGGATGCCAGAACAGTTTTACCCCAGAGCACAATGTTACACTTTTCAGTGTTTGATTTTGGAAAGGTAAAGTTTGTATATTTCCTTCAAACCTCCCGGAATAACGAGCATCACTTACAAAATTTGCCCAGACACAACGTTTAACCACGATAAGCTCAAAATCTACAGAACGAGCCTGAAAATGCCGAAAATCTGAAAAGATTGCATGAGTTTCAGTGGAACCCAACCGTATAGTGGTCAGACCCCCAGTAACTTAAGGCTGCTGTCTGCTCCTCCCTTTCGCTCTGATTTTTTTAGTTTGTTGTAGTTTGTAGATGGCACGTGCCACGGAGCCTCAGTGACTGGTTTTGGTGAAAAAGAAGCAAGAGGGCTGTTTGGAAGTACTTTATATTTGAGCCTGATAAGCATGGATAGCCAAAAGATACAAACAAGCACACATGCAAGAGACACTGCAGAACAGCGCTCATCAAAGGTACTAACACATGAATTTAGCAAAGCACCTGAATACCTGAAGGACAGACATGCTGACCTATTTTTAAGAATTTCGAGAGGTTGGTGAAAGCTAAGCTTTCATCATAACTAAAGCATTAAACTAAATGACCCAGTAAACTGTGTTTGATACGTGATTTGCTCATTTCCTTCATGTGGGTTGAAGGTTGTATTGAGTAACTTGTGTTGAAGCACTGTTCAGTAAAATGAGTACTGGGCAAAGGTAACTTCATGTTGATCAGTTAAATTTAATCTTGTAAAATGTAGTTTTAGGTGAGAAACTAAAACATTTAGGGTTATAGTTAAAAGAAAGAAGAAATCGAAGAAATGCGATTCATGTTTTTCAACATGACATTAAAATCCCAAAATAAAGCCTTTATTGTTCTTTCCTCATTTTTGAATTTGTGAGGTTTTGTAAGTTATCGAAATATTATCAGCTGCAACAAACAAAAAATTTCCAGATACCCCTGTCTGCCCTCAAATTCTGTTTTGGTGCATCCTTAATAATAACCACCACATTGTCATGATTTGGGTCTTTTTATCATTCAGTACCATAAAAGATTTAATGACTAAACTTTGCTATTCTGGCTTATGGTTTTCAACCCAATGCTCCTTTTTTATCTCACAGTTACAACCATTCTAGTGTGTGGGGAAATTCTTTGTTTTTGTTCACAGTTTCATTTTCACTGCCACCACCTGACTCCTGTGATTCAGTGTTCATGGGTAGCTGCCTTGTAGCCCTAATGAGTATTAAACTACGTGAAGTTGTGGTTCCATCAGGCAAAATAAACAACATGTGGTCATGGCAGACATCTCTTCTGCTTTGCTAACAGTCTAAAGGGCTCTCTATGTTTGTGGGCTTCCCATAGGAGATGTGACAGAATACCTGCTTAAAATGCTTCTGCAGCAGTGAGACAACTCCTACCTCTTCAGACAGAGATATTTGCCGCCCTCTTAGCTTCAACTCAGACACAGTATAAATAGACCCCTCTCTGCCAACCACTCACCTCGGTCAAGCCAGAGCCAGGCTGGGAGAGAGAATCTGGGCGTTGTGATAATATGGTAGAAAGAAATTGAAAAATTCCAATGGGTGTGTGAATGAAACACAGCAAGAAAGAACAGAATGTGTTTTGGCAGGAAGGAAGCAGCAAGCCCAAACAGTTCTCTCAGTCTCATAATCAGTGTCAAATGTTGATGTGTGCTGCGGCTTAGGCTGGGCTCAGCACTGCATCAGCATCTTGTACTGTTAAGCCCCAGACACACTAAACCACCATCAAAGAATCAGCACCAATGAAAACCGACTGTTGCGTTTCCTCACACTGTGTGTGTCTTGGCCTAAAAATTACCCTTGAACACACACATTAAAGAGTACAGCGAGCACATATGTTGTGCGCCTTAGTGAACTCTTCAAACCAACCGGTGGTATGGAGAGTTATGTAAGCAACATTAGCCTACCATTTTCATACAGAGCTGGCATCTGCTGAAATATTGCTTGAGTTTTTTCCATTAGATGGGCGTCATCGTGTCGTTGTGAAAATATTGTATTGAACGGACGAAAAATGAAGAAACCTTCTGTGTGTACTTTACGCGTCTGCTTGATTCCCCAATGTCTGATTCGCTTCTTGTGCTCTGATTTGCTTTAGCCAAACAGCTAATCAGAGTGATTCTCCTCACCAACAGATTTCATGTGCTGACCTGTAACTTCAGACTCTGTGTGGGAGAACTGACATCTGCCGCCAGCCTGCTGTCTGTGTGTCTGAGTTCAGCTGGGAGTTTTAGTCAATTAAGTTAATTTATATGGTAACACTGTAATTAATTGAATGTTTTCAGTGTTGCCCTGCAGTGATAACACAGTTTGCCTCTCTCAAACTTACCTCAATGTTTCAAATAGTGTTAATATTGGGAGATATTGGTGATGAATTGAAGTTTGTATGTTAGTGCCGTGATAAATTTAGTACAGCAGTAGAGCTAAGATGAAGCTATATTGAATTAGGTTATTAATAAACAGATCAATGGCGGAGCACATCTGTCTCGCCTGTCAGTTAGATTATACATTATGAAGTTTAATTGTATTAAAACATAACAGTATATAACTCCACTAAACATAGTGTATTTATAAAGCATGTGATGATTCATGTAGCAGTTTGCTACTGAGTATCTGCAGTGTAAGCTGTGCATACAGCCCTAACATATACTGTTTAAATTTGATCTGTCATTTCAAAGATGCTTTGAGTTCCAGCTGTGCTGGAATTGCTCTGATTGTTGACCTGCATAGGGAATTGAACCCTCATTCGTCTATTTTTGTCTTGCTCCACCCACAGCAGGTCTCAGTTCTGCTTTGATTACGGAGAACAACAGTGCGTCGGCATTTCTCCATCTTAATTTGCATGCTGTTCACTCTTTCTTTGCTGAGCTTTGTGCCGGGCTGTACGGATGTCACGATGTCAGATTTTGGTCTCACCATTATTGTCAGAGGAAATATCATGGTATTACAGTTTTCCCAAATACAATTTTATCTATCATAAATACACACACACACACACACACACACAATTATATTAAAAAAAAAATGTAACTATATAATTTAATATGTCTCTCTTTCTCTCATCTCTTTTCCCATTAACCTTTATAAATTAATTTTATGAAGCCAAACAAATATTAGACTTTTATATTAACCATTAGGCAATAACTTATTTTTAAGCAACCAAACATTAGGCCTACACTTAAAAAACTGGATAACCCAAAACAAATGGTGACGTATTTTGTGTTGAACTGTCTAATTAAAATTGTTTTATGCAGTTATCGTTGGCTTTAGCAATATTATTCACTGAGCATTCATGCCAATAAAGTACTTTTTATCAAAAGGTAGAAAGAGAGAGAACCCCTCCTCCTGCTTTCCCCCCGCCTGCCTCGGAAAGTGTCTGTGTGTCTGTGAACTCCCTTTAATTGCTCCAGAGGTGTTAAACAGTTTAGGGCCAGCTTAGTGCTTAAACTGATACAGCTTTGTACCTCGACTTGGGCATGTGGGGATGAATGATTTCTCTGACGATGTTTTGACAAATTAGATGTGTTAGAACCTTTAGTAGCAACTTTCTGTCATCGGGCTCTGCATATGGGATATCCATCATTGATCACAACACCCTGGTCAATTTTTAAAAAATCCGAAATGATCGTACACTGACATAATTCAGCGCATTTCTTTAGTGGATATAACTCTGGAATATCAGTTCC
This sequence comes from Naso annulatus, assembly GCA_029783625.1. NCBI lineage: Eukaryota > Metazoa > Chordata > Actinopteri > Acanthuriformes > Acanthuridae > Naso > Naso annulatus. The sequence goes on along the minus strand of JAPZDX010000015.1, from coordinate 1,383,851 downwards.
CTCTGCTATTTAAAGCTTTTCAACTTGCTGGGTACCTTAAGTGACACGCGGCACATAGTATGACCACACACACCAACACCAACACACACGCTGTGACTCTTGTTGCGACTCGTGAAAGATTTCTGCACCTCCCACATAATAATAATAATAATCGCGGTTAATAGTAAGTAGTAAGTTGTTGATCCTGAAATCCCTACTGGGCGGTGACACTGTGTTGCTGTGTTATTAGTTTTTCTTATCTTTGCTTTTTTTAAACTTAATGTTTACGATTTGGGTAAAGTAGGTCATATTATAAATGGAACTTGTCAAACTTGTGTCTGATTTCACACTCTCGACTTTTTTTCTCCTTGCTAGCAGGATAACGTCTGAACATTGTCATATGATTATCTTAACTCCATCAGGCTTGCTGGAGGGGTAAATGTTATGGTTGCTTTTTTCTCTTCACAGTACCGATGACAGGCTTCACCCAGAGAGCCACCATAGACCCCGAGCTCAATGAGATCCACGTCCTGTCAGGCCTCAGCAAGGACAAGGACAAGCGCGAGGAGAACGTCCGCAACTCCTTCTGGATCTATGACATCGCCCGCAACAACTGGTAGGAGAGAGAATGAGAGATATATACACACTGGTTTCTGCAGTCATCACCGCAGCAACAAGGAGAGAGTGCACACACGCTGACAGGAAGTACTTTCACACACAACAGCTCTTTGTAGCCCAGCTCTTCACCACAACAGATAACATGCATGCAAGCAAACAACACACACACACACACACACACACTGATTTGTCAACATTTTTTTTTTTACAAATGTCACCACTGCTGAGTGTTACATTTCAAAGCAGTACCTGACCTCAGCCCTTCACCAAAGAACTGCATGTTCCCAGTGCCTGTATGAGTGTATGTGTTCCTGGGCATGTATGTACACATGTTTGAATCAGTGATTGTGAAAGAACAGGCTGCAGCCCTTGCTGTTCCAGTACACTGATTTCAGTAGCTGTTCTTGCACTCGGTGTCCTGTGAAATGTGCCAATAAGACACTTGCAGCTTTATGCTGACTTTTGCTCCTTCCTTTCTACTACTGTTGGTCTCTGTGTGTGTTGGGTGGCGGTATACGTGCATAACACAATTAATTCGTTAACAGATTGTTGCTAATGTAAACCGACTTCCTCCTCTTGTTAATTTTGTGTATTGTGTGTATGTGTGTGTTTTCCTGCTCAGGTCATGTGTGTATAAGAACGATCAGGCAGTGAAAGAAAACCCGAGCAAGGCCCTGCAGGAGGAGGAGCCATGTCCCCGCTTTGCACACCAGCTGGTCTATGATGAGATGCACAAGGTAACACACACAGCTAGACTCCAACACACTATTATTCCGTACACTGTCACACAGATTTCATGACAAACACTCAAGTAGTAACACTCTAGTGACAGCACAGCTTGTCAGATTTTAATTCACAATGCATCAAGTTGACACATCTCCTTATGAGCTGTTCATTCACACACCTGGCCTTTGCTACTTTATCACCGCTGTTTCTACTACGTCAACACCTAAAATCAACATTTTATTTGTTTTGTTTTGTTTTGTGCTGTTTTCTTGTTGACACCAATGTCAGTCAGACTCCCTGTCACTAACTAAAAGCCTAAAGGACAAGAAGAGTCAAAATAATGCATGAGATTACAACCTCACTGCAACTCAGATTCAACCACTTAAACTATCCATGCATCACAGTACTTTAAGTTCTCCAGTCTCTAGTATTTTTCTGAAAAAGTTCAAATCAGAAGAAAATTTGCAGCAAAAAGTAACAACTTTTAAATAATTTAATTTAGAACCAATGTTGTAAGTCTAAGTTAAACAAAACAAAACCTTATCAATGTGCTATGGTCCGAAATTAACTTTATAGCTCACCAGTCATATCTGACAGACTTTTTTTTACCAGCCAAAAAAGTAAAATATATACAGCGTTTTTGTATTGCAGCTCATACATAAATAATAACACATTTTGGTAGTTAAAAAAAAAAAAAAAGTGGTCAAGGAAGATAGTAAGTTTAAAAAAAGTATTTTGTATGGTACAGTGCAACCAAGCAAAGTGCTCTTAAGTGCAAAAAATAATGTAGCTTATGTGAATTAACTTGTATGCATTCCAGTAAATACGTCCTCACTTCCACACAACCTGACGGGAGCTGCCGCATTACTGGGTTTGCTGTGAAATGTCTGTAATTGAAATTTCATGTGTCTATCCAGACTCTAAGTTGATTCACATTGTATACTTAGTGGAGAAGCTGAGTTTAAAAAAAAAAAAAAAAATCTCAGCTCCCACAGGGGGCAGTGGTGGCAGGGGGGTGCCGCGCAGCAGTGACGGAGACAGACATTGTTATATTTTACTGCAAAAAAGTCGATTTCCAAAGTTCACACACCAACCGCATCTGGTGTGTGACGAGTGATAATATTGGACCCGGTTATGAGTACATTTATTCATGTTTTAATATTGACCAAAAAAAACCAACAACAACAAACATTCAAACATACGAACAAAATAATTACATTCTGCAATACCGAACAAACTCAATCATCCACTTTAACTGAAGACAGTGAGAACAGTTTTAAAAGTTTAACAATAAAAATTTCCCTGTAAATTTCTTTTTTTTCTTTTTTTAAAAATAAAATTTAGAATTTGGTGTTTTAGATGTGTCTGTGTTAAGAGACTGAGGAACAAAATATTTAATTAATGTGTATTTTCAGGTGCATTACCTGTTTGGTGGAAACCCTGGGAAGTCTTGTTCTCCCAAGATGCGCCTGGATGACTTCTGGTCTCTCAAACTGTGTCGGCCCTCCAAGGAGTACCTGCTCCGCCACTGCAGATACCTCATCAGGAAATACAGGTCGGCAGCCACTGCCACAGCACCACACCATGACATGAGCTGTGTCATTTTATGAGCACCAACATGTTATACTGCTATCAGCATCAATACTCACATCAGTAAACAGATTGTGTGTTGCCAAGGAGTGACTAATTTCCATTCAGTGATGAGTCACAGTCCTTTATAAAATTATAACAATTAAATGTTGTAAACCACCCTGAACAGCATAATTAGCATCCAGGGCAGAATGGTGGAGACACCGTGTTTAAAAGTACAAAAAAAGAGAATGTGATAATTTGCTAATCCTTTTAGACATACCCAAATAAAACAGTGCAATGATTAAACTGTGTTTTACACAGTGTCCCAACTTATTAGAAATGAACTGTAAAGCAGTGTTGGCCTGTGAATTAAGGAGTGCTTTGTGGTACAGCCTCTTGTTAACTTGCTCATAAAACAAACTATTTTGATCAATTTCATGCTTTGACTGGTTCACACAACTCCAATAAAATAAACCTCTAATATGAGCTCAGTCATTTCTGTCAACCACTTAACTGTCTCCAGGTGTTGGAATCTGTTACTTAGATGAATGGAAAAATTAAAAAACCTGGCTTGTGTGGTTTTCACATATTTCATGTATGTTGGATAAAATGCTGCAACTCAAAGGTCCAGTGTTCAGGATTTTGGGGTATCTATTTCTAGAAATGGCATAAATTGTCAACAGTATTCTGGAGAATATTTTATTAGTGTGTAATTACGTGAACATAAGATTCGTCATGCTCATTATCTTAGAATGAGCCCTTTATATCTGTAGAGGGAGCGGAGTGCACCATGTTGCCCTGCCATGTGTCTACAGTTGCCCTGAATGGACAAATAAACACTGTGTACTGTACTGTCAACGCTCCAGAGGGTCTTTCATGTTTTCTTGAGTTCCTTGGCCTCCATAGATTTTACTCGATTGCAAGGGGAGGGAGAGTGAAAGAACATTCAGCCGTCCACATAATCCTACTCACTGGACCTTAAATATCAAAAGGGTTTTCATAATGGTTTTCACATTCAGTGTTGCCAGTAGATGTTAATTTTCTTAGTATATTTGTTTACAGCAATAGCAACAGTAGAGGAGGTAGTTCTTCAAAATGGCAAATAACATTTTAGGAGAAAATATTTTTTATGTCATGAAAATCTTTGCATTGATAACTATAATAAAATAAGATAATGGGAAAAAGAAAGGCCAATGGGTCATGATTATCTTTGCTTTGCATCTGCTGCCATCTAGTGTTCCTTTGCTGTAACTGCAGCTGCGCTGTGTGCATATAAAGATTACAACAGTGTGTTTTGGTTCGGCCAGGTTTGAAGAGAAAGCTCAGTCGGAGCCACTGAGTGCACTAAAATACCTGCAGAACGACCTTTCACTGACAGTGGACCACACCGACCCTGATGAGACCAAAGAGGTACTTTAAATTTTTTGTTTAGTTTTCAGTGCGGGCTTTTTGTTCTTAGTTAGACAAACGAGCTCAAATAAATTGTCATTTGAGAGAAAAATGAAAAAATAAATCAGTAAGAAAGAGAGGGGAAAAAAAGGTAAAAATTGGAGAGATGAAAAAAGTGAACTCTTAAATGAGGTGGAAAGGAGACGTAGAGGAATGGGAATAGAAAAGAGATTAAGAAATGAAATGACTTATTTTAAACTAAAGGTTAATGGTTACAGAAAGTATGGACAAAAGCTTTTGAATGTTAAACACTGGTTTGTGAATTTATGCAAAAGTCATTTTAGAGCTTGAACGTTATGTTAAGCTCAGTCTGTCCAGTTGGATGTGTGGTTTGGAAGCACTCTGCCCTCATTTGTATGCTGAGGGTTAAAAGCAGCCTCCACAGGAGGAGCTTCATCTACTGGGACTGTTTGTTTGCTCAGCACCGTCTAGTGTGAAAGTGTCTCAGACGTTTCCGTTTGTGCTTTAGTTCCAGCTTCTGCCCTCGGCTCTCTTCAAGTCCAGCTCTGACTTCATCCCTCTGGGTAAGAACCTGACCTCTCTTTAAGCAAAACACCACATTTGTCCAGATTAGAGCAAAATTTAGCTTGAAGTTCAGTGTTGTGTGTCCCAATGACAAGCAGAGAGCTGCCTGACATGTTTAATTGGGGATGTGGGAGGGGACACTACACTGCATACTACAGGATTTTCAAATCTTAATTTAAAAAAAAATTCTTAATTTTTCAATCTTAATTGTCAGATTGTACAGACTTAATATTATAATCTTGAGAACACACACACCAGGCTATCAGGTAAGACACAGGACCACACACCTGGCATTTATAAAAAATGATTTCAGAGTAGCAATTCCAGGGTTGTGTGCGCTCACTGAAGCTTCCGTTATCAAACAGGACTTCAGAAAACAAACAGACCTGGAGACAGTCTGTCTTCTTAAGCCTAGCTTGTGGTGTTCACTGAAGAACAAAAAAGTGAAAGATAATGTGGACATAGTAATGGTAGAATCAGCATGACTCATATGTTTTGCGAATTGGAAGTAAAGTTCCATTTTGTCTCACACTGGGCTCATGCAGACTAATGCTACAAGTGCAAGAGCTCCAAAATGAGCAACTTGAAAAAAAGAAAATCAATATGTGCCAGGCAATGTAGATACTATATGCAGGCCACCAAAAATAGTCCTGGATACATAATGAAAGTCGCTCAATTGGCCATCTACAGCACCACAGTCTTCCTGAAATGAACTGTTATTTACCTGTTCTGTTTTTCTGTCGTCCTTTCTTCCCTCGGTCCCTCTCCTCTCCTGTCTCAGGTTTCTCAGACGTGGACCAGACATATGCTCAGCGGACGCAGCTCTTTGATACACTTGTCAACTTCTTCCCGGACAGCATGACTCCGCCTAAGGGCAACCTGGTAGACCTCATCACGCTCTAGCCCCTCCCACCCCTAACACACCCACCCCTGCCCTATCGCCTCACCAACTGGACTGACTGAACACCTGCCCATCCAGACTCTAGATGGGACGGAGGAGACAGAGACCAGTTATTTTTCTATTCCTGTACCCTGCTGGTAGGATTACACTTCATCTGGAACCTCCTGCTGTCACAATCTTGTTACCTGATGGTGAGAGTCGTAAACACACACTTAAAAAACACTGTGGTATAAGGGTATGAGCAAAACCACGACCTGTGGTGTGTGTTTTTCCCTCGGGTTTTCTTGCTGATTATATTTTCTTGGTGCACACAAAGCCCCTCTAAACTCTTCCAAACTTTGCTTATGTTGTTCATCCTCATTAGATTTTTCCAAGAAAAGTTGAGGCCAAAAAAGATGATTTCACGCATTTGTTTGCAGTCTTTTTCATCATTTTTTTTCCCTTTTTCTAAGTGTTGGATTTGTTCTTTTTACCTAAACAAAGGCCAACTCACTCGACCACGTCAGTGTCCTCATCTTAGGAGATAAACAGATGAGGAGATGGCATCTCATCAGGACCGTTGTTGTGAAAGTTTAGTTTAAATTCACTGTTTGTTAATTTATTTGAAGACAGAACAGTGTGATCATGATACAGGAAACTACTTTGCTCTCCACAGCTACAAGCTCTTTTGTTCTTTTGGGATAATTTCAGCCCCTCTTCTGCAAAATCCTGCGTGAGCATTGATTTAGATGATTTGGTTAGCTTGCTTTCCTGCAACATGCCTCTATTTATGATTGTGATGACCATGCAAAGGCAGAAAGAGTCAAAAAATGTAACTGTGTTGTATAAACAATAGAGGAATGATTCCACAAGATAAAGTTTAATGTGTGACCTTTTGTCTTGGGTTTGGTTGTTATCCCTGATAAACTGGCTGGTAAATTTGGATTTACTACAAGAGATGCTAGAAGAAGTTTTGAATATTCGTAATAAGTAATGGACTGTGACTTACTTCTGAGTGATGAAATGCTGTACAGAATATGTAAATATACATATAGAACCTTTTTGAGCAGTCGGGGTCTACATACAGCAACTTTCTGGCTCTACATGTAATACTTATTATTAATTATCGGGAAAAAATTAAAATAATTGGTGGTTTGCGTGTGTGAATGAAGTGCTGGTGCCAGTAATCCAGATGACGGAGTGTGAAAAGGCTTTTAAGATCCATTTGTCAAATTTGTTTGCAGGATGTGCTTTCAGTGTGATGAATTAGTGGGAGAATTTAGTTTTTCTTCCCATGAGATTTGTAGACAGCAAGGTTGAGTAGAACCAGCCCCGCCTCCACATCATCTATTGCAACCATGTAATGTAAAAACATGTCAGGTATTCCACCGCTTATACCATGGCCACATAACACCAAAGGTCATCCAAAAAGCACTAGGTGTTTCTGTCACATTTTAATTTTTTACATAACTAATTTTAAGCATTTCGTGGCTCTAGGAGTGGCAGTGTTGGCCCACCACTCTTGTGCAGACTGAACTATCTCTACAACTAATGACTAGGATCAGATTGAGAGAAAGTTTGGACAGATAAGCGTGGTCTGCAGAGGACAAATCCTACTGACATTTGTGATTCCAAATCTTGACTTTGATAAACCCTGCTGTTTTCACCCTGCTACAGGTGTTCCAGGTCCCCCAACATTTACCAAATGAATTGGCACCATATTTGCTACACACATCTATAGTTGCCAGGCAGTGTATTCTAATGTCTTGGGTGATCCAATGACTTTTCATCAAGCACTACGATGAGGTTGTTGACTTTTATTTAGCCCCATAATCAGGTAATTTTTGCATATTCAGTACTTTTGGTTTATGACCAAATACCTGTAAAACTCATGGCATTCCCCTCAGTCTCAGTCTTCTTTTTTTTCTTTTAAATGTTAAAA
>JAPZDX010000015.1:1349841-1362899 GCA_029783625.1 Naso annulatus | reverse complement strand
CAACAGACACTATGAAATAGGAAGCCTAAGTGGGGAAAAATGCATAATCATTACATTCAGCATACTGTAAAAAGGTAGTATGAATATAAACCAAGCAGTGGCAAAGATTTAAAGAAACCCCACCAACTTATTTTTGTTGGCTGTTTGGGGGCAGCACAACAAGATGAAAACACATCATCACCTTAGAAAGTTGTTGTGAACGTGTTAACAAATAGTTGTTCAACAAATCCAGCAGACATTCAAAATTGTGTTTCTGGCCACCTGCTTTATGCCTTTCAGTTATTTTTGGTCTCCATCAACTTCTGAGAAATGTATCAGAAAAACATTTTTTTGTTCCTTTATGTAAATAATGTACGCATTAACTATATCCATCTGTTTTCTGGTGCTAGGCAATTAGTGTACTGTGTGTTTATCAGAGCTTTTCCACTAAAAACATCTGCCTGCTGATGTAAGAAACAAATTTGATAAAAGCAGTGAGAGTGACTTAAAACACTTTCAAAACAATTAGCTGACAGATGCTCAAACACTTTATAGAGCTGGGGAAACTGCAGAGTTTGATGATGATTCTGTGTTGGTTCATCACTGCAGGCACCTCTTTTTGATATTTTGTCAAGTTTTTTTGACCTCTGCTTCGGGATTTCCCGAGGGTCGGACAGCTCTAAGCTTCAGCCTTCAGTCTACTTCTGTTCCTCTATTTATAGTGTCCAGGACAGGATGCTGCACACAATTAACTTGGAAGCACCACACCCTTGAATACACTTTGTTTGGAGTGCCCCATGAACAATCACTGCTCGACTCCATTGCCAAAAAACAATGACCTTACCCACCCACGCACCCCTGCACTTTCTGACCTCCACCCACATCCAGATAGAGCCACTGGATTTTCAGCGTACATGTGTGGTGACACATGTACTCACTACATTACATGTATATTATGTAATATTTCTTCAAAGGACCATCCTGAGGTTGTACTTCTACAGATGTTGTATATCTGCTTCTGAAGTTGTATTATCTTTATTCAGTGGGACTGCAAGCAAAACAGTTCATGTACAATCCATGGCCCCTGAGGGGTACATGCAGAACTGTTCACTTTCACTAAGTATTATAACAGTAGATAGCACAACTCAAGCTCTGCTACTTTACCAATGACCAAACTGAATCTACCGGTGAAGAGTATGTCACACAGCTGAAAGCTCCAGAACAGCTAGGCCTCGCCTACTAAATGGTCCTTGAGGTAAGACTTTACAGTCAGCTAATGATGAACTTTCGCTATCAAAATATTTCATATTGAAGTGCACACAGCTAAAAGTGGAAACAGTAACAGTTGAAATTGTGAAATGTACCTTTAAGACATACTTTGTTACGAGGGGGGCAGCATCACTAGATGACATCTTGTTTATCTTTGAAGTTAGTTGAGCAGCAGCTCTTGCCATAGATGGATGCTTTTAACCGAGCTCCTGTTTTTCTTTTGCCTCTCAACCCAAACAGTAATGTAAAGATTCATGAGACCACTGTTTTGCTCATGATAAAATAGTAGCCGTACAACTGGGCTTTGTAAGTTTGCTGTTTGGTTTGTAATAAATGACGAGCACTGTGGAAACCCCAGATACATGTAATTGTTCACTTTCGGCAAACTTTACTGCCTCCATCACTCTCCAAAACCCCATTAACCAATAAACATAGACCCAAACCGTTACAAAACGCACCACCCTTTTATACCATACAAATCTTTACTTCACATCATGGCAATCAGCATGGAACGCCAATTCCCATATCTTGTGAATGGATTTTTGATTTTACGGCTTTAACAGTAGTTCCTCCTGAAGATGTAAACTTAAAAACAACTTATAAATATATTGTTTAATGCTTTATTGATGAACCTCACTAAATTTTCAATTAGTTTGTTTACAGTTTGTCACTGTAGTATTTAATAAATACTACTCAAACTAGAGGTAATAGGGCACTTGGTTGAGACTATTTTCAGGGGTGGATAAATTCTCATTTGGTGCTCTAGTAGTATTTGGGGTAGAAGACTGTATGTGGGATGACAATGAAACCCTGTGGTGCAAAAAATTAATGTATATGGTATGGATGGAAAAATATGAAATACTGTGAGACTCAGCCAATTCAGGGATAACTATAGCAAATAATCCATTCAGTAAGAGTAAGACACATCTTTACACACAAATATTATGTACTCTGACAAAACTCACTTTTTCTTATTCATTCAATAGAATTAAACTCAAGGCACCAGGTTCATAAATGAATCAAATGTTTGGCATGTGCGATTTTGTTGTCAAAGCATCTGGGATACTCTCATTGCAAAGCTATAACTCCCTCAGCATGTGAATGCAGCATTAGGTCAGTGTCAGGAGTTAGCAGATAAGAGTCTGTCTTGGTCAAGTGGGGGCTGCTCGAGCCAAGCCTGTCCTGTCTTTGTGAAGCATGAACACATCACTTATCAGCCTCCTGCCTGCTGCCAGAAACACGGTAACTAAGAGAGTAAGCTGTCAAAGTTCTTCAGTCAGTGGAGTCATTTAATGGAGCTGAGTGCTCTATCCACAGTACATGTGCTGCTAGCTGCTCTGAAGCATTTTGACATGTAACAAGGGCTTCATGAGGACTTTTTTTTTCTCAGTTTGCCAGAATAATTTGGCAACCTTCATAGAGACCTTGAAACTGTTGTGTTCAAGTTCAACCTGTCAGAATATCTTCAGTCATGAAGAACTACAAATAGAAGAGGACAAGGTGTACTGCAGCTACACTGAATTCTGGGGTGTTTTCACCTACTATCAGTGTCCAAAAAGCAATAAAGATCAGCAAAAGCTGTTTTTATTCAGTGTTGATATGGGTGGATTCTATAGAACTGGAAATTCAAAGGAAATTTAGCCAACAGATGAGAGTGCAGTATATTTTCCAAAAGACAATGCATGACTGCCTATTAAAACCACAAGTTCTGGCTGTGACAAAATCTTTCTACTCACCACAGAATTGGCATTTTTTGCAAGATGTCCTCAAAATCAATTTGTCATTTTTTGCTTCCACTCTGCTGTCCTTCTTGCTCCCCCTCCCAAAGGAGTAGCATCTGGTTTGGTGTGACCTCCGCTGACCTGAACTGTCATTGACGCATCTGTTTCTTAGTGCTCAACAGCACCCACTGATCCCACTGCTATCAGTGACAAGGCTGTTTTTACCTCACCCACACATTCCTCACCACACAGTCTCCGGAAAAACTCTCTCTCTCTCTCTCTCTCACACACACACACACACACACACACACACACACACACACACAGACACACACGCACGCACACAATCACACACAATCACACACACCCGTAATAATTTTATTAATAACGTCTTTCTCCTTAGAATTATCTTTGTGGTGCATTAGAATTTTTTTTTCAAATTATTAACATTTAAATTTCACTTGAAGTTGCATCATTCAATATTTGTAAATTAAATGCAATACAATGTGTAATGTGACAAGTGCCACACATAGTGACGAACCCAAAATTATTATCACCAACTCTACAGTGCAACTCAGCTCAATGGAGCATTAAAATTTCTTTTAGCTGTTTGGGTTTATTCTACCTGCTCTCAACAACCTCCAGGCTGTTGAGAGCAGTGCCTGCCTGCAGTGTTGTGTTGTCTGTTTTGAACTAAAAAGGCTCTGATAATCTCACTGCGCACTGCTTATTCATCACCAAACAACTGACAATGTTAGTGACTAGCTTTGGCAGTGGAACATTTGGCAGAAAAGGAGACATATTTTGCTCAGGAATAGGTGAGAAGCAAAACTGAGCTAAAATGAAAGTGATTTAATATTGAATTTTATTTGCCAGGTGACTAAAAACAGGAATATAACTTTGATAACATCAGCATTTTAAAATTAATGTTTGAGGTATTTTGTGACTTAATTTAGAAATCACCTAACCCCTATAGAAATGATAGGAAGTGAGCGGGAAACAGGTAGGAAATGACATGGGCGAGGATGCATGTCAGTCTGCCTTTTGCCACCATCAACCTGAGCGTTTGGAGCTTATTCCTGCCAGCTGACTGTCCTTTATAGCAGTGTGTATATTGTCCTGTTGTTATGCGCTTTGTCTAAGGTTGTGAACTGCTCCGGCGGACTGTGTGAGAACTGACCTGCTGTCCTTTCCCTGGTTCCTCTTTCCACTTCTTGGCTACAGTGACAGGAAAGAGTTCTGTTGATTTGGGCTCGTGTGTGACTCCTAAATTTGTAGTAGGAATTAACTAAATGGCCTTAAGTTGGTGTTCTGCCAACTGTTTTTAGTGCTCGTACATGGGTTTCTGTATACAGTATCATTAATGTCGCAAGTACGTCTGCAGAAATTGATCTGTCCTAACCTAGCCTTTCAATGTCAATTCAAAGACCAATGCCTTGCTTATGTGCAGTTGCAGGAGGGTTCATTTGTGTCCAATCATTCATGTTGGGCACCTCCTCCAAATGTGTTAGCCAAACCTAGAAAAAATTAATTCATACAGCCTTAGTAATAAAGAACTTGCTGATAAATATGATAATTAATAAATAAAAAACATTTAAATAGCAAATTATTGGCAATATTTTTATACAAAAGCTGGAATTTTATAATCAAAATATGCTGATGACATTTTAAGTGATGAATAAATGCTACTTATACCTTCATTTTTGCATAGTACTTGTTCTAAGCGAGCAGAAATATTTCATTGAAAACAAAATAAAGTAATATTAAAAAGAATACCTGACTGACAAAGCCATTCATAAAAATAATGAAAATCATTAACTTTTTACTGTATTAACAAAGTAACAGATTTTTCTGAACTGAGAGGAAGAAAAATGCCAGAAATTGCCAAAAAATACCAAAAATATTGCATGTCTTCAGAACTATCTGTCCCCTGTGACCTGATCCACCTCTGATGCTATAGTGAACCATTGGAGTGCAACAGTTTTTAGCCTGTATTCACTAAGTGGAAGACCTGAGGAGGTCAGAGGCTGCTGTCTGTCTCCCTGCCCTCCCTTCAGGAGCTCCCACTGTTCGGTCAGCTCATCCCCATCCTGATCAGTCTGAGAACCACCATCCGTACATATTAAAGGAGAATGATGGAGTAGCCGGAGGGTGGAGACCGGCTGAATTGTCTTTTTTTCTTGACTACCACATTGTAAATCAATGCCCCCATAAACAAGGCCCCACACAGACTGAAACATGGAGAGGATAAGAATGACAGGAAAGAAGGACAGAGAGGACATTTTTATAGCCCTCTGTCTAAGTAAATACTGATGGTTTGTATACATATTTAAAAACATTAACTCCTAATAAGCTGACGTGACATTTGATTTTGATTCTATCGGTTATGATTACAAAGTTTCATGGTGCACCAATTTCAGTTCAGGCTTGTCAGAAAGGAAACTTTTGGAAAGTAAGGAAAAAATAATTGGAAGGTGAGGACATTTTAGCCCACCCTCACTTTCTGACAGGTCTTCATGACTCTTTATGATTAGGCATTTAAATGTGATGGCTAAGGGTAGGGTAAAGGGCCAGAAAAATGCATTTGTCAGTGAGGGTCCTTACAAATATAAAAGTATAAGACTACAGGTGGTGCCAGGGAGGGAGGTCAGGGGTGCCCTTCAGTCCTCAGGCAGAGCTATTGGAAGACTCTGTCTGTTGTGGGTGTAAATGTGTGTGTGCGTGTGTGTGTGTGTGTGTGCGTGTGTGTGTGTATGTGTGTGTGTGTGTGTGTGTGTGTGTGTGTGTGTCCAGCCAGTTATCCCTCCAGCTTGCCAGGCACTGACTGTAACCCCGGATTAATGTGTGTTTGAGCGTGAACATGTACTCTGCGAGCCAAATGGAGGAAAGTAAATAAATAAATGTAGCTGTCGCTCTAAAGCCTCGGTGGGACAAAGCTGCTCCGTTAGCTTGGTGACAGCCCACACAAAGGCCCCTCTGGACCCACGTGCGGTCATGCAAGCATGGGTTATTCCCTCACTGCAGACCCCTACTGCAACCGTGGCCTTTTAGGATTCAGCTGTCCCCATCCTTGTCCCATTGAGAGAGGTAATTCAGTCCTCTGAAACTGAAGGAGAGTGTAGGGTGGGGGCGAGGAAGGGTAGGGAGGGGTTTTTGCTTTACATTGTGTGCTCCAGCGAAGGGAGGTGCAGGGCTGTGAATGTAAAAACACTCGGAGGGAATAAAAGAGAGACGAGTGAAAGGCAGGAGAGAAAGTTAAGAGGGGTTTGAGACGCCCTAAATCTAACGGCCACATGGAAATGACTGACCACACATACACACAGACACACATGTGCACACACAAACACACATAAAAACACTTGCCCCCTTGCACACATTTTTCACAAACAACAACTCCCTGTCCTTGGATACCAGACTGGTATACGAGCTGTGAGGTGGTAAAAGTTCAATGTTAGAGCTCCACCACCACCACCACCACCCACACTACCCTCTTACACACACACACACACACACATACACACTCCTCTGCTGGCAAGTAGGGATAAATTGAGCAACAGGGTAGCAGATATTTAAGCTGGAATTTATCTGTCGTCAGCTTTAGGACATTAATCAACATCCCTCTTGAATGAATCATTGGAAACTACAGTTTCGGTCATCATATTTCAGACATTAACAAAAGCATCAATAAGAAACATTTACATTATAGACAACCTGTCATGACCACGAGCATTAAAATTTGGTATATTTATTTAACATGGGTGTTTGTTTCTCTCCAGTGGCTGAGCTGTAGTTTTGCAAACATCTTCCCATAGCTTAAATAAATCAGACTTCCAGTTAAATCCATAAATGTAGTCTGACATGGTCTTTCTGGTTTGTCTTTATCATTCTGGCATATTCATATACAGACAATGTATACACAATTGTAAACTCAGAAAAAGCTGTCATCTATCAGTCAAAAAAAGGTTTAATAATAGAGTTTGTCTATTTATATGCAAAGCATGTTTCACTTTGTAGTAGCATGACTTTATTTTTACTTTATGTGGTAATAATAATATCTAAAGTAATTATAGGGAATAATCTGTTATTAAATCAGGCGCCTGTGTCATTTTACGAATATTTTGGGTTCATGGCAGCTTTCTACTTTATTTAATTGACAAAATGATGAATCAGACTTGCAGCTAAGTTTGCATTTTAAAAAAAGTAGCAGAGGAAAGATATGCTCTGAAGCTGAGTTGTGGCTGACAGTAAATATACTGCATCGCAAGCAAAACTGAGTGGGTAAAAGAGTCTAATGAGTTTAAACAGAAAATGACACAAAACGTTTTTTTCTGAACAAGAGAAAACTGTGAATTTAGTAGGGGGAACATCAATACCCAAAATATAAAGATAAACCTGCTTGAAAAAATGTAGGAACAACTATAAACTATCCTTGGCAAGATATCCCTAATGGTAAGTTAAAATATGTGGATTTTTTGTATTTTGGGTGAACCAATCCTTCAAGAGAATTAGGAGAGGCTCGGTGTCAGTGTGTTGGCATGTTTCATGTCACACAGACACACATACACACACTGGTGAAGCTGCTAATAGAGCAGCAGCTGTTTTCTGTTTTCCCAAAAACATGAGATGTAAAGGGAGTTCATACAAAGTGATGAGGCAGATGAAAAGAGTGCTGAGAAAGAGAGGAGGGATAGATGAAGGGAGGAGAGGAATGAGGAGGCTCTGGGTGAGGAGGAGGAGGAGATGAGTGAGAGTCCATGACGGTACCAGTCGCAGGGCTGATTAATGGACACCTGGGTGTGCAGCGTGGCATGCTGGGTAGAAGGAGGGAGTGTGAGGTTACAGTAGAGGTGAAGGCGAGTGGCTCTTTATCTGGAACATCAGACAGTGATGGAACACTCAGCTTTACAGCAAGCAGAGGTTCCTCCCTGAAGGAAACCTGCGTCCACATGCCAGCTGTGCCTGGCCTTAACAGCCAGATCCACTGCATCTGGACAGTACGCACACTCCTGAACAGGGTGCCTCAGACCTCCAGGGGTCCTTGAGAAGGGTCAGGAATTTTTCTTCCAGCCACACAAATGAAGAGTTTATTTGCAAAACACAGATTCTTAAAATGAATAATCTAGCACCCTAGTTTGACTGACGTGCACACACACACACACACACACACACATTTTTTATGAACAAATGAACCCCACAGATTTGCTTACTCCTATCATTATCTAAAGAATCCAGGTTTAAGACTGTAATTGTAATTTTATTTGTATGTTACTGTGTGTCTTGTGTGTTTTGTTGTATCTTGTACTTTGTATTCTATCAACCCAATGGGGAGTCTGAAATAAAGTTTAAATTGAATTTAATTTGGATATCTTATTAACAAATACATTTGTCAAGATTGTGTTTGTGAGCAGGGACTGATTTAAAAACTCTTCATAATGGGCATTCAAGAATGCATAGTCCCCAAGTATTATAACATTAAGCATTACTGAGTTTGGAAATCCAATGTCATGGATTTCCATGACATTGGATTTCCAAACTCAGTCTGCTGACTGAAATTGTGAGATTCGTTTTAGAGTTTCTTGTCCAAAATTAGCAGACGGATGTCTTGACATGGTATTGTGAGGTTTGTATTTTCCTTCATAAAATACTACAAATCATCTGAAAGTGTATGAAACTTTTTATTTCACTCTGATACTCATAATCAGTAGCTGTAGCTGTAGCAGGCTAATCAGATCCAGATCAGTGTTACATAATTGGCATCCTGTATTACGTGTGTCTAACATGACAAACAGGATGCAAAGTACTTACAGTACTGTAATTGTTTATTTGCATTGTTTCAACAGTAGAAAACACAGCTATGCTGATATGTTTGCAGTGTCTGTAAACTCTAATGAGTTAAGTGAGCATAACATTGGATATTAAGTAAACCTATTTCATTTAAAAACTGAACTTATTATTATAGCTTCTTGTAGGGGTGAAAATTTCAGCTGACCTAGTTTGAAAATTGGTTTTATTCAACAACGCAAGCTAAGACAACACTCACTCTGAAATGAATCAAAGCAAAAGATTGCAAGTTATTAGAACATATCTTTGCGTTGTTAAAGCAAGAGACAGTGTTTGCTTGGAACCACCTCAAATCTTGCTTTAACAACATTTCTTTAAGCATATATTTTTAAGTTATTTGCAATCCCAATTTATGCCAAAAAATTAACAGAGATGTTTTGACAATGAATTTCTGCAAGTTGATTTTTATGTCATGTACTGAAACAATGACTGTAATAAAGCTGGGCACTGGTCTTGACTTACTCTCATTGCACAAAAATGAACCAAAATAGCTTCCAATTATGACGTTACACCCCTCCCTTTTTTCTACCATCATACAGCTAGTTAAAACAATCACTTGGACACACACCAGCATGGTAAGAACCACATAAAATGAAAGAAAACTGTTGTTTGGGATTTATTTAATGGGTACTTCCATTATTTTAGTTCAAGCATTTCCCTAAACTTTGGGTTGCAATCCATAATGATTTAAGGATCCACTGATTCATCAATTAGCAGAACAGAACATATATGCAGATGTGTAAATTAATTTGAAATTAAAATAGTAAAAGGCACATTCATTGAAAAGTTTCCATACAAAATTCTTACTACCTGACACATTGAGTTTATTGTCACACTGTTTCTATTCTATTCTCATGCTTCAATGCAAGTTCACATATATAATTTAATCTTGAGGTGGTGAGGTTCTTACTTGTGATGTACTTTTATAATCAATATATATCACAGACATTTTAAATGTATGATCTGATGCGTTCTTTTTTGGCAGTTTATGAATGTAAATGGCTTGGGAGGCTTCAAAGTTCTCATTTGAGTCTTTAGCTTAAAAAGTCTGTGAACCCCTGAATTAGTTTGACCCATGTCCTATTTGCTAAAATGGAGGGGGTGGGATTTATACTGCATACTGCAGCCATGTCACCTTTTTTTAAAGAGTCAAGTTGATTAAATCCAATGGCTGTCTAGAAATTAAAAAAATCTATCCTAAAAACAAGGGCCCGATCGATATATCGATTTGCCGATATTATCAGCAGAGGTTGCCCTATTGCAGACGTATCGGTATCGGCATATATTTTTTCTGGTATGTGCTGATATTAAAACTGTTTTTTTAAGGCTGGAAAAAATGGTTACACAAGGGATTTGAAATGGTGTAATCATGTAGTTTGTTTAACAGAGGGCAGTCCATTATTTAATAGATAATGAATGACGTCTTTCCTGTTCAGTGCACTGATGTTTGAAAAAAAGTTTGTTCGATATCCTGCCTCCATTACATATCTTTGTCACATGTATTTGATAACTATATTTGAAATATTATATATATAATATCGGCCGATATATCAGATATCAGAATATTCTTACTCCCCAATATCGGTATCGGCATCGTCCCCCCAAAATCCCATATTGGTTGGGCTCTACTAAAAAATGATAACATGCTTTGAAAATGGTCTGTAATCACTAGTCCTCTATTCCAAAAGCTGGAACAACATATTCAAAATGGTGTAAAAAAAAAACTGTCTGTGTGAAGTCTGTTCCACATCCATTCTGCCTGATTCTCTTCAAGCTGGATGAAAAGCCTTCCTGCGGCTGAGTGAGAGCGGGTGGCTCAAGGCCGTCTCCTGCCACCACACCCTCCTTGGGAACTGGGATGTTGATAAAAATTTTTCCCATCTATTGTTCTCTGTTCTCTCCCATGTACGCCAGCCAGAGCAGACACCAGACGAGTGTGCCAAGCAGGCAGCGTCTCCCCACACTGCTAGTGTCTGGACAGGCCAGGAGACCCAACTGCCTGTTATCTTGTAGGAAACTGACAAGTCAAGAAACCACAAATGCACAACACAGCTGGTAGCCATATGGGGATAGGAAGTCCTGGAGAGGACTGATAACTGATGCTGCTGCCTTCATCCTACCAGATCCAAATAATTTGTTTAAACTCTGAAATCACCTTTAAAACATCGATGATTCACTTAAGCTGCAGGTGGTTTGATTTGAGCATCTTGAATCTATATATTTTTTTAACTTTCCAAACTCTGTTACTTTCAAGTGACACATCACAGCAATCTGACGTCTGCACTTCACAGAAAGGTTAAAAAACCCTGAACTCCACTTGCTGAACGACAGCAGCACACTGCACACTGAAGTTATCGAGTATGATAAATAAAGAGAAGTTGGAATCATTCATTTTAAAAAGATCTCAGAAAATATCAAAAGGCTACACACAGTAAATCTACAAACTAAAATAAAAAAACGCTGCATGTCTCAGCTTTGCAGCCTTCATGTGATAACAGAGTGTTAATCATACAAGCACAGATGCGCATTCACAGGAACAAAAATGTGCCAGACTTATTTTTAGAAAAAGTGCTGACAGCCATCAGGTTTTTGTTTGAGTTTGGGGGCTGTGTCACGCGTTTTTTTTCACACGATCAAAAAATAAAAGCCTCCCATCTGAATCCACCGACTGGTGAGAGAGCAGCAGGTGCATAATTAAAGAAAAACACTTTCCTCGCCTCTCTGCCAGGGAGGGAGGTCAGGGGTGCGCTTCATTATGCAGACTCCTTCTGTCTTCAGCCACGGCTATTGGAAGACTCTGCGTGTGTGTGTGTGTGTGAATGCATGCGTTTGGGTGTGTGCGAAGGAGAAAATTGGGGAGTCCTTAACTGTGGGATGCAGGAGGTGGAGGGGCAGATGTTTCATACAGATTTCATACAGTCACACGGGGAAGGAGGAATGTCTGCCTCTCAAACGCTTCAACAGTAACACAGAGAGAAAAGCAGGGAAGCTGTTCAGCTCTCCCCAATTTGTGCACAAATGAAGGCACTAAGAACAGGAGGAAGACAAAAAGGCTTGGACTGGCAGCAACCCTGATTGCAGTGCATCTCAGCTTGGCATTTGTCCTCAGGCAGCATCCACTGATGCTTTTTCACGTTCCTCTTGCTACTTAAAGCCTACATTTGTCCACATATTAAAAAAAAAAAATTCTGCATTAAAGAGCCTTTATTCCCTTTGAGATTCACTAACTTGTATTTTTACCTGGCAAATGTTTTAGATGCAGCTGCTTCATACAAAAAGGTATTATAGCTACATCATACGCATGTGAAATTATCATGAAAAAATCAGTCACTGTGATGTGAGGTGACATGTCCTGCAAGCCCAGACTATAGAATATATTGTTGTTGAACAGCTGTGTATAAGCTTTATATAAGCTGTGTAGTCAGGGAAGTGGAGATAACTAAAACTTAGTGAGTCTGTCAATGTGGATCAAGCAAAACAAGGAAAATCTACTCATGCTTTCAGGGTTTTGCTGTCAAAATCACAAAAAGTGGTGGATTATACTTCGGTACATTTACTAGACAACTTTCTTATGTCTAGTTTTGAGGTACCTGTACTGCATCACTGTTTGTATCTGACAGCTATGGTTACTTGGCACATTTCTGAATAGGACTGTACACACAAAACACACTGAATGATTTAATAAAATGCAATGCAATTTTATAGATTAAACCAGTGGTTTACAACCTCGGGGTTACCAGATTACACTAAACTAGATTTTTCTGCATTTTCTTTTTTCATTTTTCTCATGAAATATTGTATACGTTTACCTCTCTAGGGATCTACAAACCATTCAAAAGATACAGTCTGAGTAGAAAAACTCACACTCAGGTCAGACTTCTTGCAGTTTTTGCTATGAGGTGTTACAAGCAGACAGGCCACAGCTCCAGAAGAAAGGGAACCAGTGACACTGGATTAAACTACACAACAAAAGTAGTTCAAATGAGCTCCACTAGCTACTGAACACCGCGAATCTGCTGCTTACACTGTCATGCACCTGTGTTCCAACAATGCAACAAAACGACGCAGCCGGGGGCCATTCAGTTGCATGATGGCATTTACTCGAGTACTGTAGGCCTACTTCTACTTCACCTTCTACTTCTCCTTTACTCCACTACATTTTTCCTTCTTACTCCATCCCATAATGGCTGTAGTTCCTTTTTATAATAAGTTTTTATATTACAACACAGATATGAAAGGTATAGAAAT
>JAPZDX010000015.1:1263829-1283572 GCA_029783625.1 Naso annulatus | reverse complement strand
ACCCTGCCAGAGCCTGGCTCGCTGATGCTGATTAAGAGATCAGAACTGATGACACTGAAAAGGAAGAGCACTTTTGTGCAAAATCTAGCACTGGGTTACAATCAGAGACAAATGACTCAAGGCCAACATGAGCAACAATGGAGTGTTATTGTAATTGAAGTATGTGTTCATAATCTGTATTGTGTGTGTGTGTGTGTGTGTGTGTGTGTGTGTTTGTGTAAATGTGTAAATTCCTCCATAGTTAAAGCGTAAGTAAATGTTTTTGGACATTAGACCCTATTTGGAGGTTGATCTACCATGGGCTAGAAACATAAAAGACCAAAAATCAAAACTTCCTCCTTTGTCTCTCTTCCTGGATTGTTCTTTGGAAATCCATCTGCACTTGGCTGGCCCTATCTCCTTGAAAGACCACAATTCAGTGGCAATGCATGCAAATGGCGAGTCGGTACGTTTCCAGTCTGTCCTTCCTTAAAATGTCTTTCCCACCCAGGAACAATGCAAAATGATGGCATTGCGATTCAAAATGTGGAACAAACAGTGACGTTGGAGAATTCAAACTGAAATACTTGTTATATTGAAGTTAGCATTAAACAACTTCTGTGTTGTCAGTGGGAGAGTTACACAGTTTGGCTTTAGTGGGCTCTGAGCACAGGTATTGCTCTGATTGGTCAAGCCCTGGCGAATAGGACCAGCTTGTGAGTGGCCCTGGGACGTAGCAAGCCCAGTGCATTGTGGTAGTTGTAGAACATGTAAGTTTTCTTCCGGTTTGAGCAAATGAGAATATGCAATTGTATTTGCACTGTTTTTGAAGGCATTACTGGACCGATTTAAAAAATTCCAAAACATTTGTACTACTAATTCTCCATGTTCTTAAGAGATATTCAGATTCACAAGGGTTCACACTCGCTTTAAATCTTTATTTCAAGGTGAAAAGTTTCAGTAAGGGTGGGGTGCCCTAGTTGGTAGAGCTACTCCATGTGTGGAGGCTAACCCAACTGTGTTTTTTTTGTCAAACAGTTGCTAAAATTTCACTAAAATGTGCGATGTTTAATGAATTAATGAATGAGTAAATGACACAGTGTTTCTGGCGCTGAAAGAGGGAGGAGACAGAGAGAAACTTGAGGTTAATTGAAGAAAACCTGCCACTGAGCAAGTTAGGTTCACAGACTGAGTTACAATAGTAACTGACTCAGGGCTTAAGTAACCGCCCTTTCTGAAACGGGCTAGAGTAACTCCTCTTTCTCAGGTTTGACTTTTCCCCCTTTATGAAATGGAAAACCAAGAGTTTCCCTTATTTTAGAGTCAACAGACTCAGAGTTTTCACTAAACCTACTTTGTCAAACATTCCCCCTTTTATCTCCAGCTTTTTGTGATCCTCTGAGGATCAGTTATTTGATAACAGGACTGTCCTCATTAGAAAAATAACAGCAGTGTTTGTCCAAATACTTACGTTTACATTATCCTGACACTCAAATGACTGTATTACTTGTCTCTAAAAGGCAAAGGTAACAGAGATATTGAGTGTCATACATCTGAGGAACAAGCTAATACAGACAATATAAGCCAGTTTTACCATCAGTGATAATGGACAATGTTTGTTCCATGGCGAACAAATATGATGAACTGTCAGGGAAACTGGCAAGAGAGCTGAAAGAGGCATGTGCCTTTACATGAAATGGCACTTTCATCTCATGTCTTTGTATGGACTGTAGACTTGGCTTTTATGGACTATAATGTTGATATTGTGTCTGTGTCTTTGTCGACGTATTTCTCATTCTATGGTGAAAAATTTATATCATGTCCATGTCTTTCTGTCTGCTGTGCCCCTGATTCATTAGACAAAACCAGCGTTTATCTGCTCATTTCCATGTATTAACAGAACTGTTTATGGTTGAATATGGCTGTGGAGTGGGAGGCATACAGGGCTGATCCACCTGCGTACTTTTCCAAGTTGTTTTGGGATTTATAAAAGGAAGTTGCAGACTCACAGGCGTAAACCAGGTTTTATAAATCTGAATATTTTTTGGCGTGTGTACATGTCCGCATTTGTACGTATGCGGTCAGTTAGCGTGGATTTTAAGCACAGACCTTATACATGAAGCCCCTACACTTTTTGCGGCGAAGGCTCTCTTTGTCCAAAAAACAAAACAAAAAACACCTAATTGAAATTCTATGTCTGGACAACCAACAGTGTCACTCTAGATGGTTTGAAATAAACATGCTCTGAATATTCATTATGTTGTAGAAGGAAGTAATTTTAGTGTTTCAAAGAGAATGTATTCAGTGATGCGCAGAGAGTGACCGCATGTGTCTATGCCAATAGATAATACCTGTCAGGACTGTATCACCAGCCTCAGATGTCTTGCTAACCCTACAATCCCTTCATTTTAGTTGAGTGTGTGTGTGAGTGTGTGTTTTCTCACGCTTCCCCCCTCACACCCTGGGCCAGATTATGCAAGAACAGAACGGCAGAGATTGGCACCAACTTGAAAGAAACGTCGCACCTTTCACCCACAGCAAAAGAAGTGAAAGCAGCTGTCTGAGTGTTGCTCTGCTGTAAAACCATCAGACTAGAGCGCAGCGATACACTGTAGGTACGGGTGTGCGTGTGATTGTGTGTGTGTATGTGTCTGTGTGGGAAGCTGGATAAGTCATTCTGGGTTTAAAGACAAAGGGATTTAGAGGAAGAGGCTTTACTCTTTTTGTGTCTGTCCATCTCTAGGGGCTGCATATGAACAGCTAAAGAAAGGATGTGAAAGAAAGAGGCAAAGGGATTTAAAGGAATAAGCGCTTCCTGCACTCTGAGAAGATAAATTGTGAGAGAGAAGAGACAATATAGTTCTGAAGGCAACAGAGGACATAGATAAATAAGATTATTAGTTTACTTATGATCAAAGGGAAAATGTTGTATGATCTTGACAGTACATTACCTCCTTAGGATCCCTAAATTATTGCATTGTGGGACTTAATACAAAAGTACAGTTCAAATCCAGCTAGGGCACTTGTGGCAAGTCAACCCTGTCTTCTTTAAAGCATTAGGATAATTGATTTTTATTACCAGCTCTCACTGAAAAATATTTATATTTGAATATTATTTCTAATAATTGCATTTACATAGTGTGTTTCTAGTCCATCAGCCACTCAAAGCACCTAACAATACATGCCATCACTCGCACATTAATACCACTGGCATCCATGCAAAGTGCCAACTTGCTCATCAGTTATGCAGACATAGTCTTGGATCAAACAGCCAACCTTTTTATAAGTGGACAATCCACTCTAACTCTTATGCCACAACTTCTCTTTCTGTTTTTGTAGCTGCATGAGAAAGAATTCCTTGCGGTTCTTAACGAAGAGTTCTCTTCTAATGTTTTAGAGCTGAAAATGTGCTTCCAGCATAAGAAAGTGAAGAGAAAATGAAGAACTGCTCAAAGTTGCAAAAAAAAATAAAAAATCTTTAACTATGTAAGTCATAACAGTACACAGTCAACTATACTGAGCAAACGGGAACTGCAAATGTCAGGCCTCAAGGGCCCTTCAGCTAGAACACAGTTTGTGCTGTGATCACTGTGGGGTTCAGCGTGCGAGTCAACCAAATTTTAATAATAATAAGTATAGTATATAGTTTTTCAATAACAGACACCTATCAAAGACATCCACACTGCAAATCTCTGCTAAACATGATCACTGCTCTTTATCACAGTTAATAAAATAACATACAGTCTGTGTGCTGTGCAGAAAGAACGCAAGAATACAAAACAGAAATAACTCCAGTTCTTTGAGTCACTCAACATTTAGCTGTGAGTTTGTGGATCTTCCTGTGATAAATACAGTTACAATGTTCAGTTTTTGTTGAAACTTTTTTTTTTTTTTTTTTTTTTACAAGGTGTTGATTCAACTGTATGATTGTTTGAGAGGCTGGAGTTTGTGTTGCTGTTCTATTCCCAACAAAATCAGTTAAATTAGGCAAAATACCAGAAACATCTTCCCATAGAATCTATGAAGTTATGACTATGGTGATGCTATCGACAGGTAAAATCTGATGTTGAACAATGTATCAAAACCTGTACTACAGTTATCTATAAGAAAACCCATTGTATCAAACAAAAGTTGTTTTGTGTTGAGTAACAGAAAAACAATCTCATGTTTTTCACCAATTAGCTTTAAAATTAGATGACATCATAGTACATGATTTCTGGGTAATGAAGCCTTTAAAGTTCAGACACATTCTTTCTTGCCTTTATCTGAGTGAATCGATCTCTGAACCTTACACATTCATGTTTTTGAAAACAGTCAGCGTACAGTTACTGTGTGATATGTGAAAGCTTAAATTTCACTTAATTCCTCGTCCTTTCATGTTAATTCTTTCTTGCCTCTGATTTTTGCTCCTTGGGGGGTAAAACACACCATGCAGAGAGAAAAAGGGTAAGGTGTTCATGAAAGGAGAGAGAAACTTTGATGGCTCTGAGGGAAAGTCGGAGCAGTTTGTCATCATCTTATATGTGGTATTATAATTATACCCACCCTACTGACACACACATACACACTTAGAGACACACTCACTGATCTCTACATAAGGAGTACTACATGCACACATGCATACAAAAGCACATAACTGTGGTCGTGAAATGTACAACAGCAAAAGTACACAAACGAGAACTATTCCAGACTATGTGTAAGGTGTCTTGAGACAACTAATGTGGTGATTTGGTGCTATATAAATAAAACTGATTTAACTTGATATGTTATAGATCATAGATACACATATAGTAAACATATTTCACTGCCTATTATGCAGTGTGCAGCATCATTAGTGAAGTTTCTTCTGCAGCTGTGCTTTTCACAGCACTACTTGAGCATTATGGGTCAGAACAAAAGAAAACGCGGTGTTAATATTAATCATGGGTTTTGTGGTGCATGCACTGACTAACTACCCCTGGAATGCAGGACTATCTTAGGTAACAGGTTTAATGTTACAGTAGGACAGAGAGAATTAGGGCTATCCAGGTGTCAGACAGATTTGCCCTGAAGTGACCACAGCCGAGGTCATTGATCTCAGTTCACATTTGTTTGGTGCACATGTTTATGTATTTTAGCAATTTAGCATTAGAAGTTAGCTAGAAGGCCTGTGTGGGTTATGCTGCATTACGATGCATCATGTGATGTGAGATGGGATAATTTTCAAAATGCTTTTGAAGGCTGGTGGGGAATTCAAAAGTACATGAGGATTAAAATAAAATTAATATTTGGCTTCTGAAAAACTATCCATTCAGAGCTCACTTGGTCAAAAAATACGATTCAGCAGGTCAAAAAAAAAATTAAAGAGTTAATAACAAGGACAAGATCATTTTAAGATGGGTTGTCAAACAGTCCCTGCTCACACAATCATCATAGCACAGTGAAAACATAACATTGAAAAACACTTTCAAAGCGTAAGAAAATCAACTGAAACAGTCAAAGGGCTAAAATATGCAAAACTACTATAAAGTTTGGTCAGAGAGCAAGGAGTTGAATCAATCCAATCACTGGAAAAGAATGTGGATATTGAACAAGAGCAAAACAGCAGATCATATTCAATGACACATTGATTTTTTAAAATTTATTTATTTGTTTTTTAATGTTCTTGTCTCTGCAATGTGTGTGTGGCAACGGTGGTTTGAGTTGCTATCACAGGGCATCAAGTCACAAAAATAGCTTTCATCTGAGGATTCCGTTTTGTTTTTTTTTTTACATCAGCTGGGAGTCGTCCAAATTTATGGAATGCAAAATAAAATCACAGGAGTACCTCTTTTAACTCATTTCTGTATTTACACTTTAATCTGACAGGTTATTAAAGGTAAGGCTAAAGCAGATAATAACCAATATTTTCTTTTCTGCGGTTAGTTCTGAATATTACCTTTTCAGAAAAAAAAAAAAAAAACATATTCAGTGCTTCCTCCCACAGTTTTATTCTAGTCAGAGTCATAAAGTCCATTACAGGGAACTAAAATATTAGTAACCTAATTAGAGCACAATGATATCCATACTCCCATCGTTTGTTTGGTAGGCTACGCTGACTCACTTATAGCTGACTTTTGTTAAAAGGTAAATTGCAAATGATTCCATTATTATTAAAAGCTTGAAATGCTCCTGCAAATCAACTAAGAATTACACCGAAATCTGGTATCAAATAGCACTGCATTTTAATATGGTTATACAGACTGGAAACATCAAACACTGGCATGGGATGTGCAGGGCAGGAGAGCTGTGCAGTGGGCATTTAAAACCACCCAAAACATCAATGGTACCCATATACCAGGGACCAGTGATAGAGGCAAGGGCAGCCCACCACAGCCACAGCTTGTTCTGACTAGCAAGAGATGTTGAAGCGTCCACTGCTGTACCATTTATTCTCAAGCTGTGATATTCAAAGGTAGTTCATCCAAAATTAAAATTTAGTCATTATCTACTCACCCTCATGCTGATGGCAGGTTGGGTGAAGTTTTTCAGTCTTTAAAACATAGCTAGGGTTTCACAAGAAAAAAGTGTTGCAGTCACCTCCCAAACAATTGCAGTGAATAGCGACCAATTGTCAATGCTACCACACTTCTCACCTGAAGTAATCCAAGTGTCCCAAAGCAAGTCTTGGGAAATCTGATGCTCTGGTGTCTGCTGCTGTCACCAGATTTGAGGGAGCATGTAAACACAAGTCTGCAGATATCGTGAGCTCTCGTTCTCACCCTGTGTGAGCTTAAGATCTGTGCACACTTGTGCACATGAACACAACTCCCATATCAGGGGCTACAGGCTATTATTATTATTATTATTATTATTATTATTATTATTATTATTATTATTATAACTTTTAAAATTTGGTCACAATTCACTCAGTGAATGAAAGTGTATTAATTATTCCACCTTTAGGAGTAGCTTTTTGTTGTACAACCATTGTTGTAGAATGATAAATCAATGAACCTTGTACTTTATAATTTCCAATGTGTGTAAGTGTGATGTGTCTGCTTGTCTGTGTGGCCTCATTGGCCCCAGCAGGAAAACCCAGTGCTTTCAGCCTCTGGCACACACACTGTATCTATTCACTGCTATCCTGCAGTGCCCTTATATAACAGGCATCAGCACAAAAATCATGAATCAGTAGATTCACTGCTGTAAACTTTTCTTTTTTGCTGCTTTTTGAAAAGTTCTGGGAACATTTAGAGATTAGAGAGGTTGGCTTATTGCTACAAGGTTGCTGGTTGGAATCCCAGTAGCCTGTTGCACCAGCTTTGTGTGCACATTTAAATGTAAATTTTTGACTGCAGTGTTTGACCGTACAGGTTAGTTACAATATAACGTTAAGTCCTAATGAGGGGCTTTTAACTGATTATGAAGAACTCAATTTGGAACTGATGCCTCACATCTTTCGTATGTTGGCAAATGATACCATCAGCAAGTAGACTAGAGATTACTATCCTCTCTCTTCCTGATGACAACAGGAAAAGACAGGATAGGCAGTGGAAATGCTTTGAAACACTTTATAGCACACAGAAAAGAAGAGACGATTTGATGTTTACAAGCATGATTGATCTAATGTTCTTTTTTTCAATATCAATATAAGGTTGGAAGAAGGAGTATCATTGTCTTTAGATAATTTTTTTGTTTATTGTGCAAATAAGTGGTGTGTTGCTTTCACACCCCTTTCACTCTCCTCAAAAACAAATGCTCGCCCTAGACAAGATCTTTACAACAGTAAGGAGTACCGCTTTTGTCTGTAAGTGCTGCCACAGTCAACACAAAGTTAAATTTCCTCAGAGGGGCTTTGAAATATGACTGAAAATTGTCCCCCCAGGGGGGTAATGGAAATAAATTGCATTGAAATGACATTAATGGTATGTTAGTATTCATCACCATTGGCAGTCAGCCAACACATGCCTACAATATCTACATTTTTTGTCAAGCAGTTACTGCTACAGTGAAAAAGAAGTACAAAACTGAACCAAAGAAGATCCAGAGTTAGTAAGGTACTTTTATTTCTAGTGGCTGTTACTTGTCACATACAAGTGCAGAATATTGACATTAATTATTTAGAATTGATATTCTCCTTTTTCACACAGGTCGCCATGTTTTCTGCCTAGCCTAGCCTCATTTTGGAATTACAGTGGCGGCCCATGTGAAAAAGGCAAATTGTATTATCATGCCTTTTTCTTACTGTATATAGAGCTGATCCATGTCCAGCTTTCCTTAATCTTTTCTCTCGAGTCTTGAGGACATCAAAGTTGATCAGAGTTGCAAAATTAATTTGTCGTGACTTAATTACACAGCTGGCATCACCGCCATCTAAGGATAAAACCAGGTTTATTTTGTTGTGCGGTTTGCTCAGATATAAGCCTATATAGTTTTTTGTATGTATTTTCCTAAATCTCCACAATGATGATTAGTGATTAAGTCTTTTACTTTGATAGCTTGCTGCTTTTGTCTGTCTCTGCCGTAATATCTGAATGCTGCAGCACATGAAGTTTGTATTTTGTTACTTGCCATTGAGTTGTCTTTGATAAATACATTTATTCCTGACTCCTCCTGCTCAGCTGCTCAGTAAATGTCTGTGGTTGTACTGGGCTTTTTCCAGGTATGAATGAGTCGAGCTGCATGAATATGAAGCAGGGCAGTTCAGAAAAAAGAGCATGTGTTTTCTGTCGTTTCCCCAGATAAATAAAGGTAAAGAAACATTTCCTCTGGTTTTTTCTGTGAAGCAGTGGGTGCAGGTGAGGAGCAGCTGGCATGTCACAGCGAGGGCCCAGTCCCCGTCTGCGGGTCGACTTCTTATAAATTAATTCTGGAAAGTTAATATGACGCCGGCCTCAGTGGAAAAGATGACCCTGCCTAATAAACTGTGAGCATTGTCAATGTTTTATAGAAAGGCTTCGCTCTTTTGCCTTTTACAGAGACTCAGGTGAGGAACTTGAAAATGTGTTTGTGAGTGTGTGTGTGTGTGTGTGTGTTTGTGTGTGGGTTTGGTACAGTTGTGGTACACAGGCAGCTTTATTCCCACTCTATGAATGCCAGTCTGTAAGCAGAGAGATTTGGAGAGACAGACTGCCTTTAGTGCTCAGTATGGGAGTGTGAGAGAGAAAGAGAGGAGCTTTGATGAACGCTATTGATCTTTGTTTAGATGACTTCACAGCTAGCAGGATAAGAAAGAAGCTGAAGCACAAACAGAAGAAGAGGCGTGCAGATGGATTGGGCTAGGAGACAAAATTGAGGAGTCATTTAGCAGAAAAAAGCATGCCTCCAACATTGCCAGTGTCAGACTAAAGTGAGAAGAATTTTTTCCGCAGCTCTTCAGCTTATTCACTTTGGATGTCAGGGGCATGAATTCATCAATTCTTCTAAACATGGATATTTTTCTATGCAGCCTGTTTCCAGACACTTTCGAATCTTCCAGAGACAGAAGTGTAAAAATGTTTAAAATAGCACTAAACAATAAGCAGGGCTGCATAATTAATTGAGAAAATATCTAAATTGCAATGTTGGTTGTTGAAGTGTTTCAGTTGCATTTGGAACTAGTTTATATATTTCTTTGAGGAAAACATGTTCAGGCATCTTCTCTAAGCAAAGAGCTGTGATACTTGCAGAATCCCCGGGCTACAAAGAACAACACATAAGAATCTCATTTTCTCTCCAGCAGGAAGCTGTTTCCATATGTAGCCTAATTCATAGTTAATTCAAAGTGTGAATTAAACATTCTGAAGTGTGGATTAAACACTCTGAAGATATATCCCATTAAAACATTCAGTCACTAGCTAGGTTTCCATTAAAATTTATTGCAAATTTTTACAGAATTTTTAGGAATTCAGCAAAAGAAAATGCACATTTATGTGTGTTTCCATCCAATACTGGTATACGAATATTAGGAGTAAGTTCATCAAGACAAGCAGTAGGTGGCACAACAATTTCCAGTCAGGTTGTCATTTACCACAGCAGAACAAGACAGAGCAACATGATGATGTAATCAAAAGGCACTAGTAAACAAACGCAAAAGGAAAGAAAAGAAGATTAGGGAAAATGCAACAACAAAGAGCCAGTCAAAGTCAAGAAATGTCAAAGTTTCTTCATCAGTCCATACATACCTCATGTCCTCTCCGCTGCTGCTGCCATTGTTTCTCCAGTGCAGAGGACTACTGTCGCCGGAGTGACATTTAAGTCACACGATTTCTAAATCTCTTCCTTTATTCGCTAAATCTGTTTCCATTGCACTTATTCGCATTTACCATTTGGCAGTACACCAACTTTTCCACCTCCCTCAAGCTTAAAAACTTTCATGATTTTTTCAAATTTTCTGTGTTTTTATTGAGGCTTATTTCTGCACAAATCAAAAAGGCACAAAAAAAACAGGCTAATTGAAACTCTGTTAATGTCTTGGAGCCCACAAGAATCACTTCAACAGATTCTATATTGTTACGACCAGACTGAGCTGCTAGAGGGCACCCATAGAGGGCAGAATATTTGCTACTGCTACCCCCTATGCCCCCCCACTTAGTAGTGTTTATGTACTTTGTACCCATAAAAGGCTCCCTGTTGAATTTTTCATTCTGTGTGTCATTGCAGCTTAAAAAATGCATTAAAAAACGTTTCGGACCAACATTTCAGCTAGTTTAGCAACCTGGTAGCTTTGGGGTGGAGGTCCTTTTTGATAATCATGCCTTGCTTCTAGTAGTAAGCTATTCTTCCTTTTAAATAATCTGGTAACTCTACACTCAAATATGCTATTTTGTCTTGAAAACACACACACACACACACACACACACACATTCAGACTGAAAACGGTCTTGTGTTTAAACAATGCAAGGGGGTGTGTGGGTGGGGGTGTGTTGCTCTAAACAACAATGAAATATATCATTTGATAAAGAAGCATCTATGTTAAAAAGCATTGACCAGGAATGTGCACCTGCATGTGTGTGATTGTACGATGCAGCCGCTTGCTGGGGCTGAATGTTGCATTTCAAGTTAAGCCAGGTAGATCACTTGTCTTACACTATACACACAAAATAAATAACTTAGTTGATAATTAATGGTGCAAATTCCCTAACAATCTGCAAAGAAAAATAATTGACAAAATGTTATTTGAAACCTTATTTGAGGGAGTACCCCACTTTGTCTGGTTAATTACTCTCTGCTTTTCCTACTGCTAGCTTACTTTCTCTATCCTTCTGTCTTTGCAAATCAAGACAAAGCTATTTATTACCCCTGTTGCATATACAAGACTCCGTGCTATTCTCAGATAATGTTTCACCTAAAATATGGAAACACCATCTCTACGATTCCCTGTCATCAGTTTTTCACACATTAACAACAAATGTGTAGCGACAAGGAAAGAGTGTCGTCATGAATGCACAATTGAATCGTCTTGAAATACTTCCGACATTTGAAGATAACAAAATAGAGATTTTTTTTTCTGTCTGCTCACACAGTGTTGATAATGACTTTTATGGTGAGATTAGGTGTAAATGTAAGCAGAGGGATTTCCTTTTCCTCTACTCCATTTTGCAGTCTATTCCAGTATTGATGAACAAGTTTGCCGCAGAGTGTAAAATCCTATACACACAAACCATCTCATTTGAATTAATGTACAGTATCTGTATGATTTATATGAAGTAATTCATCACATAGCTGCACAAGGAAACTGCTTAGCTGAAGGTTTGTGGCCCCTCTGGGAGACTGACCAATCAGTGGTGAGATCAAGCTAAACTGAACATATCAAGTGAGGCTGCTAACTACTTTCATCGCTTTGATTTTATGACTTTTGCTGGCTCTTTCTGATGCTGACCAACTAGTTCATGTCCTCAGGAGATCAGAGGAATAATGTGCAAGTAAATTGCACATAATGGTATCTGATGTCCCATGGGAAAAGCGTGACATGGCCAGAGGTCAGTGGTCTCCATCACACAGACTGTATCAACATATTGCCTCTCTCATCTGCTCCACTTTCTCCCTCACATCCTCACCCTTTCATTGAAATGCACAATAGACTTGACTGAGTGCTTGAAAAAGAGAGATAAAATGGCAGAAAGTAATCCTGTGGAAAAAAAGCGAGATAAGGAGAACACTGAGGCAGAGCAGAAGATGACAAGATTCCCTCCCTTGTCTCCTTTTCCCATGTTAATTATAGCGTTTGTCCTCCTCTGGGATAGAGGACTGCACGCTCGCTGCAACATTTGTGTGAATCATATAGCTTGATGTCTCTGGGAGGATATAAAAAGGAAAGATTTTCATCAACAAAGAGCTGCTATTTGCTATGCGCTGTTACGCCTCAGAGGGCTTTGATGATGAATAGAGTGGAGTGAAGAGCACACAAAGAGACAAGTAGACAGGGTGCAAAATGAGGCCTTCATCTTGAGCAGAGATGTTCAAAATCCATCATGTCTTGTCAATTTACACTTTCCATAAAATGCTGTAAAGGACCCTTTGATATGACAAGGAAAGGCAAACAAGGTTTAAAAAAATGTTATAGAATAACGTCACAGGTCGAAGAGGTAACAGCATACAGATAAGAAGTCAGTATTTGCATAAATTCCTTCCAAAACATGATAAACTAATAAAGTTCTGAGTAAAAACTTATAAGAACTTCATTTTTTAATAATGGGGACAAAATTACAGGTTGCTGAAACAGGATATTAAAAAGTCCATGTAAGAGTTTATCATGGTTGCAGTGTGGGATGGCATGAAAGCCATGACTAGCCAGAATGATAAGAAATAGATGGATCTGCGTGGATGGTTTTGAGTCACACTCAGAAATTGCAAATGCACTGAATGATTTTTATCTATGTTTTAATGATGAATCCGATTTTACAATTGTGCATAACGATCTGTTTGATATATTGAGTGACTGTACTGCCACCTCTCAGTTTACTATTAGTGTCCATTCGGTCAGATCCATGTTCCATAAATGTAACACTAGAAAGAGCCCAGGGCCTGATATGATCACTAGCAAATTTCTAAAAGTCTGTGCAGATCAGTTATGTGATATTTTCATGGATCTTTTTTAACTTGTCACTTGCTGAGCACAAGGTCCCAAAGCTGTAGAAGCAATCTACTGTTTGCACCTGTGGCTAAAAACAAATTTTCCCAAAGAGCTTAATGACTTTCACCCTGTGGCTCCGACTGCAGCAGTGATGAAGACTTTTGAGCAATTAGTCAGAGAATCCTGACCAATAACATTCAGGGCCTGCTTGATTCAATACAATTTGCATATCAGGCCAATAGAGGGGTGGATAATGCTACTATAACTCTGTTTAACTATTTATACAAGCATCTTGAGGGTACAAAAACTCATGCAAGGCTTTTATTTGCAGATTTCTTCTCAGCTTTTAATACGATTCAACCCCGCATTTCAGCCAATAAACTTCTGTCCACCTTAATTTTGATGCTAAGTTGGTGAAATGGATATTGGACTTGTAGGCCCCAGGTGGTCAGGGCAAATAGTGCTCTATCTAAGAAGAGACATCTAGCTAAGAAGCAGTTGTCATCCACAGGTTCACCCCAGGGATGTGTCCTATCCCCTTTATTGTATATCTTATACGCAAATTACTGCAGGAGCAACTAGGGCAACAGACATCTTCTGAAGTTCACGGACGGTACTGTGTTGATCAGTCTGCTCCAGGACAGAGAGGTTTATCATGGGCCAGTGGTGAATGACTTTGTGGAGTGGTGTGACAACCACTTCCTAATGTTAAATGTCAACAAAACTAAAGAGATTGCCATCGACTTCTGGAAAATCTCCCATTTACCTGTCCCAACTATAATTAATCTGTTTAGAAGGTGGATTGTTACAAGTACCTGGTCGTTAATAAGAACTAAAATCATGACCTGAACACAGCAACAATCTGCAAGGGCCTGCAGAGTCTCCACTTTCTGCTAAGACCGAATACTTTTAAAATAGACAAGACACTGTTGATTTTATTCTAAAGATCTTAGATTGAGTCCATTTTAACCTCCTTTTTATCTCTTGGTATGGTAACCTCTCAGTACACCACAAAAGTTGTCTAGCTAATAACTGGCACTGAGCAACTCTCCTTGTCAGATACCTGGAACAGACAAATGAGGAAGGCAAGGTCAATTTTAGCCAGCTTTGACATTCCCTCTTTTAGGAATTTTTCTCCAGTCATCGGGTTGAAAGTACAGGCTGCCCAGGCCAAAGTGCAATAGGTATACATTTTCCTGTGTTCCAAGTGCAGTAAATGCACTTAATCAGATCTAAACCTTGACAGCACTTTCCAGCAGCACTATAGCACTTTATTTACCATTGCTACAATTCCAGTGGACTTCTTAACGAACAGTCATATTTTCTTTTCTGGCTTGTATTTATTCAGGTTGTTTTGCACTGTCTTATGTCCTTGTGTATGATTTGTTTGTGCTTTTACCACTGCTGTAAATCAAATTTCTCTTGAAGGACAATAAAGGTCTGAACTGATCTGATGTGTTTTGGTCAGAGTCTTGTATGAACAAGATCAAGATAATGTGGAAACAAGTTATTTTTTAGGATGGACAGATCCAGATATTGTGCATGTAAATTTCAAGAATGTACACAGCAGTCTAACCAATCCAGCTTGTTTGATACATAAAGTAATATGAACCCTTTCACTTTTGATTTTTTTTTTCTATTTTGGACCAGTTCAAAGACTCCTCAGTGCACAGTTTCTGAATAGCTATGAAGTGCTTCTAATATAATTAAACTCAGATATCATGGCTCTGGCAGGGATCCTCTTTATATGTGTAGCAACATTAAAATTAAACATAAAAAATTAAGTTTTCTCAAAAATGTAAAGGTAATTTTTTAACATACATAGCATGAATATGACTCTAGCATTTAAAAACATTAATAGGAATGTTTTTATGGTAAATGTGGTAAAATGTCCATTCACAGCAAGAAATATGGTTTTCTTGCCCTCTTCACCTAATGGATTTTTTAAGGAAGTAAAGACAGAGAGCATTGACCTATAACCTGTATACCCACATGACTGATTGGTGTAGCTTTTTTAGAAAGCAACAGTCTATGAAACATGACTACCACAAACATCATTTAGAAATTTGTATGATTAAGGTCATGTGTTTAACCCTTTCCTATGTGACTTCTTCATGACTGCCTTTTTGCGATCAGATGAATAAGAGTGAACTTCAAAGATAAATACATACCAACCCATAAAGTCAAGCTGTCTTGGTGTGTAATGCTTGTTGGTGGTCCCTAAGTTATTTTAGCACTTCATGTCAGCAGCTTTCCCTGGCCAGCATAGCCCTGAAAGGCCACACTTGTTTTAAGTGGGATGGAGCAGTAAAGATGCAGGCCACAGTAAAATCAATTTAGATTCCTTAAGGAAACTGGGGCACTGCCCTGGAGGGGAATTCAGACCCAGAGGAAAAATAACCAAGAGGCACAAAAAAAATAAACTTTCTGCTCTTCAGATGCAAAAGCCCCAGGCCTCCCTCCATCTCAGATTTCTCCTCAGCCTCCTCTTTTCCTCCTGCCATTGTCCAATTCTTCACAAGCATCATGGTGAATATGAAATATGCCTTTAGTGAATGATATCTGAGTTGATCTGCACATATTGAGTACTCAATATGTGTAATATCCTCTAATATCATTATTTTCCTCCATACCCATGGACTCTTCTCTATTATAGTGTGGAGTGACTCAGATAGAGGAAAAAGATTGAGTCAATAAAGAGATGAGTATGATAATCAAGTCTGAGATTAATAACTCCTTCTCACAGTCTGTCTGCCTTTCAATCTATCTCTCTTCATCTCCTGCTCCCTCTTCTTCTTTGATCTGTTAAAATGTGTTGTCCATATATGACGAGGCTGATTGATATGTTCATGGCCTAAAACAGACGATGATTTTAATACCAGTCATTACATCTACGTGCGGTTGTTTTAAATGATTATGCAGAATGTTTGAAGCTAATAACTTTTGTCGTATTTCTGTTTGAAATTTGTAACTTTCAAGTCCACACTGTCTGAGAAAATGGACATCGGTCTTGAAGTCAAAACTAGTGCCCCTTCTTACAGCATGATAAAAAAGTGAATGCTGGATTCAAACACAGCAGTCAATTTTCTCAGACAGTGCAATTTTCAAATACCCTTAAAAAATTCTACAAAAATTATCGACCTCAAATTTTCTGTATTACCACTCTTAGAGGTGAACTGCACATGTATGGACAAGAGCTCTATAACACATCTTTATCTTATACCTTAGGCCACGACCTTATTAGTCATCCTTTATACAACAAGAAGGCTAGAAGGAGATGTGCCTAACTGTAAATAAATATAATTTTCATATATGAAGACCCAAGATATTAACCTAAAATATACTGGCTCTATAAAACATAATACATATTATGTATTAATATGATGACCAGGGACTAACTTACATGTCACAACTAGCACCTAATATAAAAGTAGACAAAGACACCATGGTCACTCTGCAAACACCTTAACACTGTTTATGTAAAAGATAAAATCCATTAGATGTATCTAATCTAATCTAATCTAATATCAACTTTCAAGACAAACAGCAAGAATTTACCAGTTTATTTCATTCTGTTCAAAAGGATGAGCACTGCATAGCAAATTCAAAAGTCAAATTAAAAAAACAAAATCAAAGCTGATAGTCTCTGGATTTTCCTATTGAGATATTTACTTCCCACAGGCTTTAAATTTCACTGCAATGTCTCTTTTCCTGTCCCAATCCTGAATTCTCTGTCTTTCCCTGACCAGCCGGAGTTGTCCGGAGCAGCTGTCCTTCACCAGGCCCGGAGGGATCAGGTAGTGGATGCCTGTCGAGTTTACAGTGCATCTAGCCGTAAGCGCAGAGTCCTGACACCTGGAGACCTCAAACACCTTGTGGTTGACGAGGACCATGAGCTCATCTACTGCTATGTCCCTAAAGTTGCTTGCACCAACTGGAAACGTGTCATGATGGTGCTTACAGGCCGAGGCAAATACAGGCGAGTGCAAGTGCCTTTCAGACTTTTAAATGGACTTAAAAAACAGTGGGGGCCATTTATTCCCCAAGGAATTGCTCAAAAACAAATCAGAAGAAAAATGCACAGGACATGTGTTGTATGACATATGAATATGTATCGAATATGTTGTACCATATTCATGTATGCTGCCCTCATTAGAATTAAAATTTATGATAGTGCAAGGATGTGACTATAGTATGTTTGTTTTGCTGTGTTCCTCACTGTCCTTGTGCTTTCCCTCTTCAGTGACCCAATGGAAATCCCTTCTAATGAAGCCCACATTCCCACCAACCTGAAGACGCTGAACCAGTACAGTATTGCTGAGATCAACCACCGCCTCAAGAACTACCTCAAATTCCTCTTTGTTCGTGAGCCCTTTGAGAGGCTGGTCTCTGCATACCGCAACAAGTTCACCCTTAAATACAACTCTTCTTTCCACAAGCGCTTTGGCACCCGCATTATCCGGCGCTACCGCAAGAATGCTACACAGGATGCACTGCTCAATGGGGCTGATGTCAAATTCAAAGAATTTGTTGAGTACTTGGTAGACCCTGCCACACAGCGTGATGGTCCACTCAACGAGCACTGGCAGACGGTCTACCAGCTTTGTCACCCATGTCACATCCACTATGACCTGGTGGGAAAGTATGACACGCTGGAAGACGATGCAAACTACGTGTTGCGGCTGGTGGGTGTTGGTGACTCCTTGCACTTCCCGAGCTACGCCAAGTCTACTCGTACCACAGATGCCATGACAGCCCAGTTCTTCAGCAATATTAGTACTCAGCAGCAGATCCAACTCTACCAACTTTACAAGTTGGACTTCCTCATGTTCAACTACTCCACACCCAGCTACCTCCGGCTGGACTAATGCAGGACAGAGCTGGGACTCTGACAATGGCTGCCTTGTTAAGGGAGAGGCAACAAAATCAGTGAAGGGCAGAATTTTTTGGGAGGAAACTTGATGTAAAGAAACTGTTGTTTTATGCAGGTGTAGGGTTTGAATTAGACATATAAACAAGTGCTGCAAAAAAGAAAGAAAGAAAGAAAGGAAAGTAATGCATGCTTGTCTGGGCATAAGGGGGAGGATGTCCAGTCAACTCTGGCTGATACATAGAGTGTTGATTTGATGAGAATGTTGGCTTAATAAACCAAACACATGTAAAGACTAAAATGTGTGGGTGAAGCAGGTCTTCAAGGTGTTTTAAAAGGGGAACTTATCCTCAGAGGATGGACTTGAGAGAGATTCTCCTGATGATGTTCCCTACATGTTTAAACAAACTGCTGTCCATTTAGGTTGCTTCAGATTTTCCAAAGCAAACAGCAGCATTGCACGCGTCCTGACCCCAATGCATCGTGAGAGCTAAGCTTATCTCCCCTCCCCCTGATCAGTGGAGAAGCTCCGTCAAATTGTAAGACACAATTCATTTTTCTGCGCTGTCAGCGTGGTGTGTAAGTGCCCATCGCTCCCGTCCTCATTAGATTTATACATTTCAGAGGAAAACTGGCTAATCATCACCTCAAGGACATCCTATGTAGATGGCTACTGACTTCTCTCAAGACCTCTTTGACTCAACTGTGGCCACATGGCCTTCAGCTAACAGCTGTAACAAAACAAGTTCTCATCGGTCTCCAGCATTATTAGGTCAGCAGAAGAGACCCCTCCTGATACAAACTGACGACCCCTTGAAAATGGAGAGTCTTGTTGCAGCAATAAAGTGTGGAAGTGCTTAAGAAATGATTGCCTGTAACACCTAGCATCCTTAACACTTTGAGCTACAAGACGTGGTTAGAAAGGTACAGAATGCTTTCATGTGAGTGGGCACACCAACTGTTAGTGACAAGTCTGAGAAAGTCTGAGCTGAAAGAAGAGAGACAGCCTCCGTCGTCCTGAAAGGGTGAGAGGCACTGGATCTCATAACCCTGTCCACCCAAGGGTCAGCGGACACACCAGAGACACAAAGCCCCTTCTCCAAACGTGTGTCAGTAAATTATGATTATCCTATGTCTTTTTGCTTATTTTTGTTTTTTCATTGTCTTATGATGAAGCATTGCTGCGAGCAGCAATAACAAAAGATTATTTAATTTGTTGATTAAAGAGAGTAAGATGTATTTTTTTTCCTGGGGTAAAGGACGATTTAGAAATTTTAAAATTGAACTGTTGTTAAGAGTTTAGTTTTGTCATGTTGACTTTTTTCTTCACAGCTAGCCTCTGATACAATATAAATGCATCACCACATTTTCACCTCCAAAGGTACATCACAGCCTGTGGCTTTGTCCTTCTGTGTCTGAGATCATCAGAGATATATGGGTTGTTGCCAATTTCCTGTTGTCAAACATTTGGTGCCAAAATGTGCTGTGAGAGCCTCAGAGATCCACACGCAGTCATGTGTGTTCAGCATACATTACTGTTCCGCCACATACCCAGAACATGAGAGCTATCTGTTGCTCTCTATACATATCAACAATCTACTGCCCACATAACAGAATCAAGAGATTGTATCTCATACTGTAATGTGATTAATGTTAGTGAAGTTAAGCAATGTCAAGGTCAATAACTGCACTCTCCACAGTGCTATGAATTGGATCAAAGGCTGTTGTGTAAGCATTATACTGTACATGAGTGAAATAACTCAACCCAACTCAACTCAGCTTTATTCATTTGTCCCAGAGGGGTAATTGGTTTTGCAGCAAGAGAAACACAAACAAAACAAGAAACAAGACAGACAGAAGACTTATACATAGATCAATA
>JAPZDX010000015.1:1066409-1080050 GCA_029783625.1 Naso annulatus | reverse complement strand
GTATGTGAAGAGTTCATTTCCAAAGTATCTATCCTGGAGGAAAAACTAATTTCCTCAAGGTAACCATTAAACAACCAGTAGATTCCATTAAAATTCTGTTGTATAGGAGAATTATTATTTGGATTACTGAAATACTGTGTTAAAAAGTACTACAGTGTGTTTTTCCTAATCAATGCAAACAGTCAGACTGGAAATACCCATTGACAGTGTCTTTAATGTCACAGCCATGTGCAAGGCGAGCTGGAGCAAAACCAGGGAGTGTACAGTGGAGTTGTTTCCTTAGGAGTCTCATGCTACAGCTAGCCTGATTTCCAGACGTTGCCTGCCTCAGCATTTTTTTTTTTTTTTTAATTTTCATTGGGTTCTATAGTATTTGTTTATGAAATCATTAACAAAATGCAAAGCTTCATTGAGAAAATGGTAATCAGACCCGCAATGTCCAATGTTGAGGAGATTTATTTATTTATTTATTTTTATTTATTTTTTTTTTTTACATAGAAAAGAGTATGCGATAACATTTTACATAGCAAAGAGTATGCTATAACATTTTACATAGAAAAGAGTATGCTATAACATTTTACATAGAAAAGAGTATGCTATAACATTTTACATAGAAAAGAGTATGCTATAATATTATGTTTCACTAAATATTGTTTCTAAAGGAAGGTTTGACACAATCTAAAGACATTTCCTTGTACATTCTTTAACCTTCCATTTGTAGTGTAAGAACATACATTAGCTATGTTTAATTGGAAATATACAGCTTTGACCAGCTTTTTATTTCTTATTTTTATTTGTCAAATTGCTCTTAAATCAAAATTTAAAAAGGCTCTAAACAGTATTAAATTTTTCTTTCTGAAACCTGTAAATCACATGTCATATGCAGGCAGCAGTAGATATTCAGAGATTGGAAATGTCTGGTTAAGCTGTGTGATATTCAGAGAGACTCACTGCTCTTAACAAAGGAACTATCGATTGAGAGCTGAAGTGAGATATTGATCATCTAGAGCAAATGTGATGTGAAGACATGGACCTCGGGAGACATCTGGTGTGTGTGCATGTGTGTGTAGAAGCACATGGCAGTCTGTGCAAGCCTTGAGTAGTGAAAGTGACAAATGACTCTTCTCTCACAAGGGCTGAAAGAGATGGAAAGAGTTTGGGCTAGAAAACATGGTTGTCACAGAAATGACATCATCACTGTGTGTGGATGTGTGTGCACTTGTACATTTGTTTGCATGCTTTTAATCTAGTTGTGTGAATCTTGGAAACAAGTGGAGACAAATTCTAAATGTGAATCAAACTTTTCTTTTTTTGCTCCTCAGTGCTGTTCATGTGCTGTCCTGTGTGCAGCATTAATTAACTAATTAATGCTGCATACAGGACAGTTAATTAGG
Organism: Naso annulatus; assembly: GCA_029783625.1. Taxonomy (NCBI): domain Eukaryota; kingdom Metazoa; phylum Chordata; class Actinopteri; order Acanthuriformes; family Acanthuridae; genus Naso; species Naso annulatus. The sequence continues at coordinate 1,078,656 of JAPZDX010000015.1, read as the reverse complement.
AGTGTCCTTATTAAAAAGCACCAGGCAAGGCATGGCCGATGGCACCCCAGATGTTAGGACGTGATTACACCAGAGTGCCTATTCATGTGAACACAGCATTTATTCATAACATTGCTGTAACACTGCCTACACTGATATGCAGACAGAGGCATTCTGTTTTACATATCGGTAAAATTTTGATTTGATTGGTTTGCTCTTTCTTCTCATCTCAGTCTTTCTGGTACAACATCATAATTAGATTTTTCTTTATTTTGATGTATTTTATGTATAGTTTGATATATGATAATACTGGGAATGCCATTCCATCAGTCTCAGCTACACCTACAACCTTGTGTGGAACATGTGGGTGTGGGCGACTTTGTATTGCTGCACGTATTCTCAAAGGTTTCTTTTTGATCCACTCTGATTTTATCTCATTTGCACGTCCTTTTAGATAAAAGCATAAACCAAGTGAATGAATGTAGTGCTAACAGTAAAGTGCTAATGAGCTAACAATTGCATGTTAGCAAAAGAACTAAGATAATAACAGAGGTAAACATTTATGATAAACACTAATAATGTTGAAACAGTACAAAAATAAGATTAAAAAAATGTCAGCCAGTTACACATAGCACATAGCAGTTCATATGCAAATTTGTAGAGAAAATCATAACTGTATTTCCAACACGTTCATGTTCCTTGGCATACATATCTCATACAGACAGACAAAAAAGTGTTCAGGGTGCAGACTTAAGACTGTGATCCTTCCTGACAAAACCCAACACATTTCTTAATGTTCACAGCACAAAACCATTTAATTTGCTACAGACCTTTATTTTGACACAGGCCTTTGGCCAGTTCTTCTATTTACTTCACCAAGACTGCTAAAGATCAAAACTAATTTTGACGTCACCTTCAAAAGCTCACTGAGCCAATAAACTGCTACTAAAGTACCACTACACATCCCCCCAGATGAACCATTTAGGAGTAATATCCCTCAACATGATACAGCTAGAAAAAGTACTAGGGAATGTAACACAATTGCAGCTCGATGACAGGATTCATCTTACCGCATTTTAGGTCGGAAAATAATTTGCATTGTTATATCACTTCTAAATATATACAGAGGTGAAACACTAGCCATTCAGAATTGCCCCTCATGTCAGGCCCCCCTCATTCTCCCTTAGCCCACGCTCCTTAAACCACTTCTATCTGTCCTCTCTCTTCCTTCTAAACTTTATCATTTCAAGATGTTTCAAGACTTGATGCATTTCTTTAATCTCAAAGCTTATTTAAGCTCCATTAAAGGTAATTATATACTCTGTTATAAGGCTCAGCTGTCCCCAGAGTGGCCATTAAGTGTGGCTAGATGCAGTGGTTCTGCCAGTGTTTGTGCCTGCCAGAATGGTTACGAAGCTGTGTCTGTCTGTGTTGGGTAGGCCCAGTAGATGCAGTGGCTCTGCCAGTGTTTGTGCCTGCCAGAATAATTACGAAGCTGTGTCTGTCTGTGTTGGGTAGACTAGGGGTGGTACTCACAGTTTTTCAGCAGGCATTAGAGCAGAGACAATGTAGGCAGTGGAGAAACATTGTGGAATGGTTTCTTTGTCTGTGCATGTGTTTGTGTGTCTGTGTGTGTTTCTGTTTGTGTATATGTCTTGCCAACTCGAGATTTCCTCCCTCCTGAAGCTTTTTGTCTTGTGTTTTTAGCCATATTTTTTATTAAAGGGTAATCCTGTTTTTTTTTTTAACCTAGGTCCAATTTTTCCATATTTTGGGATCTAAATAGATGATTGAAAAAAGAATTTTTAAAATTGGTCCAGTATTGGGCAAGATCATTCTAGCCGGCAGCTACCAGAAGCTACAGACTTGACCCCGCAAGGCAATTATAAACAAATTATAAACAAAATACATGCATTAAAATGATTATTTTCACTACATACTGGCTCGAATTGTTGTGAAAAGTACATTTTCAAGACAACCCCTACATTGAGATAGACCTGTATTCATGTGTTGCTTGCGGCCAGGGGGCATGTCTTCCAATGCAACCTAGGGAATCACACTAAATTTGATCAGAATAGTGTAGGTGAAATAACGTGCAATACAGAGGCACCGCTAGCAAGAATTTATCTACAGCCATGGCAGAATATTTAGCCAATTTCGAGAATTAAAGTAACTTTATATTTTATAATCAGTCATGACTCTGTTGATACTCTGCCCATACTACAGGCTTATTGAGTGACTGCTTTTGTTGTAATTCTGCCCTGCTTTCGTGCGTTACATTACTGATGCTATGTAAGCACAATAATTTAGCCATTACTTCCACTCTGTCGGTAGCAGGTCTCTCCACTGTTGGAACAGTGTTTTTCTTTAGGAAAACATGCTTGGGTTTTTTTTTCCTCTTGCAGAAGTCTTTCGGATCAAAATGGTCACCACAAACCCGATGGTCTGCAAGATGCAGCAAATGGATAGTAGTATTTTCATCCATTCATAACGCTGCTAGCCACAACCTCAATGTGTCACAATCCAACAATGGCAGTCTATGAAAACTGCACGAAGTTAGCTCACCATTTTGTTGGTACAATTCGGATATGCACAAACATGAACTGTTATTTTATATCTTTTAGATAGGGCTCAAACACAAAAATGTCTTCCTCACAAAACCTCCTCAACTTTCTTACTGTCCTCTTCCAGGACAACTCACTCCCAGTTCCCAAGAGATCAAGCGAGACTTCTGTCAGAGCTACACCTCTGTTGGGGTAGTGTGGGGACTCTTCACACACTTGTCACATCAATCCGAGCCAGTTTGTAGAAAAAATATTCATTTTTAATGCATGTATTTCGCCGTTTAAGATTGCCCCGCGGGGTCAAGTCTATAGCTTCTGGCAGCCGCCAGCTGGAGAGATCTTGCCCAGTACTGGACTAAAAATTCTGTTTTCTATCTGCTATTTAGATCCCAAAATATGGAAAGACAGGACCCTGGTTTAAAAATCCCAGAATTACCCTTTAAGTGATTCATTCAAAACTCTACAGAAGCAAGATGTTCTTAAAATTTCTTTGTTTTATAATCTCTCCTCTTTTGTAGTCTCAGGTTTAACCTCAAGAGAAAAAGGCAGCCATCCCTTCTTCTGTCTCACGGATAGAGATTATCACAGGCTACTGTCAGCATGTAAAAGAAAAGAACAGGGAAGTGACCATGATTGATCTGAATCCTTTGAGACTGTCGGCACCACAGGTCAGTTATAAGACTGTAGAGCATCGGAGGAACACAGAGAGGAGTAACACAGTAATAAATTAAAAAGAAGAGCATAAGACAGACAGACAAAGAAAAATCAAATGTTAATAGTAGGTAAGTGGGGTGACTGTCAGTAAAGAGCAGAGAAAAACTGAAAGACACTAATCAATCTAAATGCTTCTCTGCTGCTATGACATCATGTGCTGGGACCTTAAATAGACGATCAAGTGTAATTTAATGGCCTTACCTGTCCTTCTCTCCTTAAAAAACCCTGAGCCTTATTCTCCTTCCGCAAGGGGAAATCTGTTTTAGCCGAGCCAGATGGAGGGACAATCCCTTTAAAAGGCCGCTGACAGGGCACAGTGGGACATGCACTTTACTACATTTTTACCATGGCGCATAGCCAGCTTGCTGCAGATTCCTGTCTCAGCTCCTTATTTAGATGAAGAGTTCATTCAGCAGAAGCTCCCTGAGGACGGAGAGTGAGAGGATCAGGCTATAGAGGCTTGAGTCTACCCTGATGGAAAAATACAGTGGCTGAGTTACTGGCTGTTTTATAAGGGCTCTTATCACGCCACACTGAGGGCCATTTGAGAGTATGTGTTGACTGGACCTCTCTTTGCTCTCACCACCCCCTCTTGACCCTGTTAATAGCTGCGTTTGAACTGATCAAGCTACATACTTGCATGCCAATAGTTTAAATATGTGCAGTGTTAGGATATTATTGTGAGCTGGCCCACAATTATTACTTTAATCATTGTGCCGTATCACCTACCACACTTAATAAGCACTTGCTTGGGATTGTTATTACTGCAAAATATTTTCATTCATCATGAAGAAATGCTTTCCTTTACTGTGATACATCAAACATCAAAATCCATCAAAATCATATAGCAACAGAAGCTGCGGTCCACTGCACATGCACATACAGCATAATTTATGGAATAGTGCTCAAAACCCACTATAAGTGTTGCTTAAAGCAGCAGTTGGTAACTTTGAGGTAAACATCATTAACTTTTTGTATTCTGTTTGAAAAAAAAAAAAAAAAGTTCATAGCTCATACCCAGAGACAGCTACTACTAAGTAATGTCCCAATCAGTGACTCTCTGTACTCTCTGTCCTAATTGATTGGTCTATGCTGCGCTTCTTACTGACAGGTAACATTGGTGCGAGCTGATCAGCCATTTGTGCCTTTCGCTCTGACTTGCCTCTGCCATCAAGATTGTCTGCAGTCATCACCGTCAGTCGGCACAAACTTGAACAGACCAGTTTACTCCACTGTCCATTGTAGTTTTCAGTCCGCATTGACTCTGACCTGTCTGATTCAATGTCTCTGTCCACTGAGACAAATGTATGGTTTGTCAGCAGCAGCTTGTGGGAGGCTGAGAGGAAAGGGGCTGAGCAAACTGACCTCAGGCTGACTGACAGCAGACATTTACTGAACCAAAATATTTTTCATGTTCGCACCATGGGAAGAAATCAGCAGGGTGTCTGTTTAGTGACTCATTGATTTTATTTCCCAGCCCAACATAGTGAGTGAGGGGAATCTGCCATTCATAGACAGACTGATAGCTGGTAAATCAAGGTAGATGCAGTTAATTAGTTAGAAACACGTATACAGCAGGCTATCTGTTCTGTCGGTACAGATTAGGCTAAAATAAACACAGCTACATAAAAAAAATCTTGGAGTCTCTGAGACAATTTAAATCTCTTTACCTTCTAACTGATTGTTACTAAGACCAAGGAGCTACATTACAAGCTAGCTAGCTAGTTAGTTACAGATGAATGAATTTGCCAGCCACAGTTATAATTTTTATTTGACAAAATTGAGCATAGGCAGCTAAACATATCATTTGAAATCAAGGACCCAGTGTTTTAAAAATAACAATAGAAAATAGAAAGCTTGCATATAGTAGCAGTAACTAAGCGGGATAAGGCTTGGCCCCACTGCCTGTTCTGCTGGGTTGCCAAATGGCAGACTATAGATCGTAACAGTGCTTTGATATGTGAACTTATTTTCATGATTGTAACAGAAGAGAAATTGTATTTGCTATGCTGGTTAGAAAGTTTTATTATTGCTGTTAAGACTGTTTCAAACTATTACATTATATACCCATGTTCATTACAAAGAAAAACTCTTTTTGCAATGGTGAAGAAATTAAAAAAATAAATAATTAAATAGGCATTCATTGTATGTTCCTGTGTGAGTATAACTGATCGACTCAAACAAATTTTGAAAATAAGTGCTTGTAACTGCTCCAGCCACAATCATCCATGTAGTAAAATAAGTTTGGATGGGTGTTCAAAGGCTGCTCTGTGTCTGCTCCAGCAACAAGACTGTTGGAGACTTTTCAACCTCTAAGACAACAATCTCAGTCTCAGCCCATTGAGCAAACTAAATTAAATTTTTTATTACTTCTAATTTTTAACTCTTAAAGTCAAACAAAACAATCTGCATTAAATGCATGATATGATCTGGTTTGGGGTTTGAATGGAGTAGACATACGTTTCTCAGGCTCTCACAACATTTCATATATAACTCAATTTTAAAGTCACAGCTCTATATGCAGTTAGTTGAATCTGGATAGTTTTTTGTTTTATATATGTTTCACGCCGAGACAACTTGAAAATTGGCCAAAAGAGACAAAAAGAAACAAGACTGGGACACGCAAGACACCCCTGACACCCCCTAACATGGGCACCTTGGCCAAGCTACTAGAAGAGCATAAAGAAGAATTTAAATTGGACATAACACCACTCTAAGTTAGGAAGAGCTTGCAGCTGTTGAGTACCGTTGCTATTTGGGATATGGCAATATGGGTAGTTCTTAGTGGGGGTTTTTTCCATGTTTTTTGAAGGTTTTTAGAAAAAGGGGAATGGGGAGGGGCGGTTTCCTTTGAGCTTTGACACTCATCTCTTTGCTCTAGAAATGTTGCAGTGGACAGGATCTGAAAAACATGTCAGGTGCAGCTCATTTTCTTTTCAGTGCTGCTACATGGAGTCTGCTCTACATTTTTTACTTTTTTGTGCTCATTCTTAATAAATCATAACGGGTAGACATCTTAATATTGTGAGTTTGAATGTCAAGGGGTTGAACCACCCAGTTAAGAGAAAGAAAGTATCCAGCTACCTTAAGCAGTTCAACACAGATATTGTTTTTCTGCAGGAAACACATCTGCGTTTTCCAGAGTATTCCAGACTTCTGGCAGGCTGGGCATGGCAACGCTTCCATTCTGAGTTACGGGCCAAAGCAAGAGGGGCCTCCATCCTAGTAGCTAAACATGTACTCTTTGAACCAACAGGTACCATAGCTGATAAGAATGGCAGATTTGTAATCGTCTCAGGGAAGCTATTTAATATAAATGTCGTCCTAGCCTGCGTGTATGCCCTGAATACAGATGATGCCAGCTTCTTTGATTGCCTGTTCTCTTCCTGACCTGGGCTCCCACTACTTAATACTTGTGGGGGACCTCAACTGTTGCTTGGATTTGGTCCTAGGTCAATCTTCTACTGAACCTGAGGTAGTGACTAAGTCTGCTTCTCTCATTCAGTCTTTTCTCTCTGATTATGGAATTTCAGATGTATGGCAGTTTCTTCATCCTGAAGAGAGACAGTATTCCTTTTTTTCTAGTGTCCACCACACATACTCTAGGATAGACTATATCTTCATTGACAATAGAGTAATCCCTCAAGCTAGTTCATGTACATACCAAAGTATTTTGTTATTTCCGACCACACCCCTGTTGTGATGTCACTGTTACTCCCTGACGCTTCACGGCCCATAAGGCACTGGTGTTTTAATTCAACGCATCTTTCTGATTATGAATTTGTAAAGTACATAGAGGAACAAATCAAAACTTTTTTGAAAACAATAACACACCAGATGCTCTCGTGGTGTGGGATGCTCTTAAAGCCTACCTAAGAGGGCAAATTATATCATTCACTGTGAATATGAAAAAGCACTCTCAAAAAGAAAAATTAGAACTGTCATCTGAAATACTAGATGTGGATAAAGAATACACATTGACCCAAGCTCCAGAACTTTATAACAAAAGATTAGAACTCAAAATTTGACCACCTTACTACCCACCAAACGCAAAATCCTCTATAGAAGATTAAAAGTACCTTCTATGAACATGGTGAAAAGACAGGAAAACTGTTAGCTAATCAACTAAAGGGGCGTAGGACTAAGCAACTTATAACAAGTATTCACACACAGAGTGGAGACTTGACTGTGGACCCCATTAAAATCAACAATGCATTTAAAGATTTCTGTTCTCAGTTATACACTTCCCAATTAGATGTTGATGAAACAACAATTCATGTCTTTCTTGACCCTCTGCCCATTCCAACTTTTCCCCCAGACTCAGAAGAGAAGCTGGAAGCACCTCTGACCCAAGCAGAAATAGCCCTAGCCATATCTTCCATGCGATCTGGAAAATCCCCGGGGCCCGATGGATTCCTAGCTGGATTTTTTAAGAAGTTTTCGGCGCTCTTCTCGCCACAACTAACAACCGTTCCTTATGAATTCCTTTGCCTGGGCTCACTCCCCCTATCTTTAAATGAGGCATGTATAACTCTCATAGCCAAGAAAGGTGAAGACACTTTAGAATGCACCTCGTACAGACCAATCTCACTTTTAAACACAGACGCCAAGATTCTAGCAAAAGCTCTGGCACGCCAGTTGGATGAAGTCATTCCCCGAATAATAGCAACTGATCAGACAGGCATTGTTAAGAATCGTCACTCTTTTTTTAATGTCCGACGTCTTCTTAACATACCATAGTCATCCTCCGAAAGAGTCCCTGAGTGTGCTGTGTCATTAGATGTGGAGAAAAGGTTTGATCGCATCGAGTAGAGGTATTTATTTGCAGTTCTGGAAAAATTTGGATTTGGACCCCCCTTTATAGCTTGGATTAAATTATTATGTGTCCCCCACTGCAACAGTTCAGACAAATGGCATAATTTCCCAGCCTTTTGCCTTGGGCCGTAGAACATGTCAGGGTTGTCCACTAAGCCCAATCCTTTTTGATCTTGCTATTGAACCTCTCGCAGTTGCCCTCCATGAAAGTGCAGATATTGTTAGTATTTGGAGGGGGGGGTGTAGAGCAAAAGGTGTCTTTATATGCGGACGACCTTCTGTTATATGTCTCAGATCCAACAACCTCTCTACCATCGGCACTCTCTCTGCTTAATCTATTTCTGGATACAAGATAAACCAACATAAAAGTGAATTGTTGCCAATTAACAAAAAAGCATTTGACCAAGACTACCAAAACATACCATTCCAAATTCAAGAAAGCCAATTTACCTATTTGGGAGTGGCAATGACACAGAAATTCAAAAATCTCTTTGAAGAAAATTTTTTGACTCCACTAAATCAGGTTAAAACATTGCTGCTGAAATGGTCCCCTCTTACACTGTCTCCTGGACGGATAAACTCCATAAAAATGAATATTCTACCAAAAATTACTTAGAAGGTTGCATTATTAGTACCAGAAAAAGTAATTTCGTTTTGCAGACAGGAGTTTGGCATCCAGAGAGACAAAGAGCAACACAAGACAATATTAAAAACAAAAGCAAGTCAATGAAATATGTTAAAACAGACAAACAACCCATTTAACTTAATTTATGATAAAGTGCTTCCGTAGTCTCCTTAAAATCTTACGATACCTTACCTAGATAAAGTGCATTGAGGTTGAAAATAATTATAATTATAAAAATAAAATAAAATTCTGAAGTTTAAGTGCTGTTTATTGCCCCGTGCTAATTTTATTTAGTAGCGTTATAGCAGCAGGCACAAAAGTGTTCCTGTAACGTTTTGTCCTCCCCCTAGGAGCAACAAACCGACAGCCAGAGCGAAGAAGTTGAAACTCAACATTTAGGGGATGAAAACAGTCAAGGGAAATTGACTTTGCTTTATGCTGCAGCTGTGAAGAATACAGATCTGTTAGGCTGAGTTGTTGTTCACCTATAAACTTGCTTGCCCACTTGACAACTTGGTTAAGAACATTCTTAATAAACAAAGGACGCCGAAGACACCTGCTGCAGGTCGCAGCATACTTGCACATGCCCCGCCTACTTATTTATGTCAGTGTGTACCAGTTTTCATCACAAAATCATTCTTTGTTAAACTAGACCCAATAATTACCTCATATATTTGGAAAAATAAAAAAACAGGGGTTAGCCAAATTTTACTCCAGAGATTCAAAGGAGATGGGGGCATGGGGTTACCCAACATCCGCCACTATTACTGAGCTGCCAACATTCGATGCCTTGCCTTTTGGAACCATTTCTACCTCCAGCCTAGCAGCCCAGAGTGGACATCTATGGAACTTAAGTCATGCCGGGGTATTTCGCTTCCAGTGCTCCTCACTTCACCACTCAACAGCCCTTTCACTGAACCAGTAGACAACCCAGTTGTGTGTCACACCCTGAGGGTGTGGGCTCAGTTCAGGAAGACTTTTGGTTGTAGGGACCTCTCCCTGTTGACCCCTGTTGCCTCCAACCATTTTTTCACCCCATCTCGACTTTACTCAGCATTTCAGGATTGGCACAGGAAAGGCATCAGGTGGCTTAATGACCTGTTCAAAGCAGGGTTATAGTAGTTTTGATGTTTTCATTTTAGTTAAGTTTTATTTCGTTTTGACTTTTTTCTCTCCAATTCAGTTGGTTTTAATTAGTTTTTAGTGTGGATTTGCTGGTTTTTATTAGTTTTTATGTTTCAAAAATGCTTAGTTTTAGTTTAGTTTTTATTAGTTTTAGTTTCAGTTTTAGTTTTTTCATACTTTGGGTTATGTGTCAGGTTCAGGACTGAAAAAGGTCAGAGTGAGTAATGTATAATAAAATTCAACAAAGGATACAAAACTAGAAAATTCCAGGGAAATTTTAGGAGTGCCACGGTGGGCTGCTTTTCAGTGTATGTGTACATTGTGATGATGAGATTCTTGATAGATTTCAGAATTCATATTCAGTGAATGTCATTGAGTGGTCGTAGAGGCTAGAAAACCTTAGGGTACCATGGAGGGTGTGGTGGTCCGGTGTATTTACTAACCAGCAGCTATTTGGTCGTCGGTTAAAGCAGTCCATTACAGTTGTCTCCTTCCCACCTGACCGGGATGTTGCTTCTCTTTCGGGGGGCGGCAGGCTACTCACAGAAGCTAGCTTGTTGAGGTACACGAGATTAGTCGCTTTGTGGGAGCTTCTCAAATGGACTTTTAGATTCGTTGGGTTTTTCCCCTTGAGAATCAAGCCGCGTATTTTGTCTGTTTCCACTACAAGACACTTGCTTTTATCTGTCACTGCATCATATTCGAAAAAGTCCCATATTGCCGCTTTCTCCCAACTTTTGCTGCTGCCATGAGTCGCTGCTGTGTAAAAGGGGTGACGTCACGGACCGTGAGGCGCATTCAGGTGCTGCAGCTGCCAGTTGGAGACAAACAGCCAGAGTGGAATAAATTGATCATACCGCTTATATTTAATGGACAGAGACGAAAACGAAAGATATTATATCTAGAATTTCAGTTCGTTATGGTTTTTGTCTTTTAATTTTCGTTTTTATTTATTTCAGTAAATAAAATTGTTTTTTCAATTTTAGTTTTTGTTATTTCGTTCGTTTCGTTAACGATAATAACCTTGGTTCAAAGATAACTGTTTTATTTCTTTTGACCAATTGTCTGAGAAATGTGACTTATCTAAAATATTTTTTTTCAGATACCTACAGGTCAGGCACTATGTGCGTTCTATCTTACCGTGCTTCCCTGCAGAACCTGACGCTAACCCTGTTGACACATTTCTCTCTTTTGACCCACTGCCCAGAGTTGCACTGTCCACATTGTACAGAAAAATCTCCATGCTTACGTGTCCATGCCTAGACAGGATTAAAACAGCTTGGGAGCATGATTTGGGGCAGATACTGTCAGATGACCATTGTGATTCCATTTTCACATCAATACAGGAATCCTCACTCTGTGCAAGACTCCGTCTAGTGCAATTTAAGGTGGTTCACAGGCCACACGTCTAAGGTCAAATTGTCTAACATCTATCCTGATATCACACCCACTTGCGATAAATGTAAAAACTGAGATGCTACCCTTATCTACATGCATTGGCTATGCCCTCGCTTAGAAGAATTCTGGAGGGGCATCTTTCATACCCTATCTAAAATCTTAGTGCAACAGCTAGACCTCCACCCCCTGGTGGCTTTGTTGGCATTATTGATGGAGTTGCTCCTCATCTGACATCTGCTGAGTGCCACATTGCTGCCTTTTCCTCACTCTTGGCCAGGCGTGTGATTTTGATCAAATGGAAAGAGGCTGCCCCACCTACAATTAGACAGTGGCTTCGAGACATAATGTCTTGCCTCAATCTAGAGATGCTGCACTTTTCAGTTAGTGGCTCTAAGAGGAAATTCTATAAGACCTGGGAACCAAACCCAAATGACATAACATGCTACGCACCCCAGCTCTGCAATATTAAAAGAACACCTGACTCCATGGAAGTAGCTTTTATTTATTGCTACTTTATTATATTTTGTTTCTGTATCTTTTTATTTTTTTTCTATGAACATTGTGCCTTATTCCAGACAATCAAGGAAGTGGAATGAGGGGGAGGTGAGGGGAGGGCTGCTCTTACTTTGCAGTCTTACTGTTGCCTTTGTCAGTATTCTACTTACTATTACAGTTTCTGTTTGTGCACCGGTTGGTGTGTACCTAATTGCAATATGTGTAAAGTTTGCTTGCCCAACCCAGGCAGGTTTTTGTGAAAATTCAGTAAAAAGATTTTGAAATAAAAAAAATAAAATAAATGCCCAATATGCTGTCTGGATGAATACCAGACTTATCAGTCTTTTTCAAGCGTATATACCCAGGAAGCTTGTTTTTTTAAGAATTGTGCTGTGGATGACAACCTCTGCCCATCCAGATTCAGAAGAATCTGCTGCAGCACTTCAAGTTCATTTGAGCTTTGGTGGGTAGCTCAGGCTCAAATGATAAATTATGTTGATATAGAATGGAATGTTGATAGTGGTCGATTGGT
>JAPZDX010000015.1:960130-975130 GCA_029783625.1 Naso annulatus | reverse complement strand
AGTCTTAATCTTCCACATACCTCCACCCAAAACTATGCCCATTGTTCTCTCTGTATTGTTGTATTTGCTGTATTAAATTTTAGGTTTGTCCTTTGTATCGTCTACCCCTCCCTCTTTCTCTCTCTCCCTCCCCTCCTCTCATTTAGTGTCTATTCCTGCTGTGCAGAGCAACCCACTATGGTGGGCCCACTTACATGTGTTTTGGCCTACAATTAAACATCAAAGTCTGTAAGCAAATCAGGAATCGACTAGCGTGTTTCTGCAGTGTTTTTGAGTCACGATAAATAATTAAGCTGAAGAACTGTCTCTTTGCAACATATAAAACAACTTGTTCCCTCTCTGCGTCTCTCTTACTTAGCACCCCACTGTGCTGAGTGGGCTGACCGAAGCTAACTCTCTCATTCTTGCCATTCATGTACCACCACGGGTTATATGAGCGCAGAGGCTCACGTGCACATTTTGCCTCTTCGCATGCGCCTGTATGTATCCGTGTTTATTGAGATATTACAGTCAAATTTGCAGGAGCAAGTACAGCTAATCCCATTGTGTGGGAGGGGAGAGGGGATGGCAGGAGGAAAGCAAGGCACTGCTTTCACATGTCACATCTGTATAAAATTATGCTTATTCTGAATCTTTAGCCGAGAAGAGAAACTTTTTAATTTAGTCTTGTGTTCTGATGTCTTGTTGTCCTGGGTTGATTATTTGTTTCTAATTTGAATTGGCCTGTCAGGTCACATGAGTGTTTTTAGGAAATAATGGCTTTTCACCGGCACCCCACACTGCTGATGCTGGTCTAGGTGGTTAAGGTTTAGACTGTTAGACTTCATAGAATATAATTATAGTTAAAAGCAGAGTTAGGATTAACCTTAACCCTAACCCTAACCTCATAATGTGTCATAATGTGTTATGTACGGTCATAAATATGCTATAATGTATTATAGAGACAGGCTCCATAGAAAATGTTACTGACTTCAGTATTGTTCAAATCCAAGTTAAATAGCTCTGGTTAAAAGCTGTAGCTAAAATTTGCAATGTGACTAATTTCCTGTGACTTTTAGCAAATGTAAGACAGAGTTATCATTTATAAGTGAAAATAGCAGTGGTAAGACCTTGTATTTGGATCAATACTGCAGCCTTGGAGCTGTAAATACTCAGTTGGCACTTTTATGTTGTTGTACTGTATATGGCAGACTGGTGCAGAAGTTTTAAATACAATTACCTTACTTCACAGCAGTGTACTCTGTGATTCACTTTTCTCTTGAGCAAACTGCCCAAAGCGTCCAGAATCAGCTCATGCCCACCTTTTTATTAATCCATTTGTTTAGCTGAGTGTGCCGTGGAATAACAATTAAATGTACTGAATGATTACACAGCTCAGGATCCACAGTGATCTACATTTAGTGATATTGCAGAAGGTAGTGTGCCCTTTTGACAGTGGGGTGATGGACAGGCATGTCAGACTTTTGTGCAGGCAATGAGAAGTCTCATTCAGTCACAAACGTTTTATACTCTACTGCCATTTGCCCTGCTCCTATAACATGGAAGGATTCAGACTGTGCTTCCTTGTCAAAACTTTGCATATAGATTACCATCAAAGCACCGTCTTAATTCACTTAACTGTACAGATTCAGGTGTGCTCGTAGTGGCAAATGCAGCCTCGAGCCACAAGCCTTAAGCAAAGATGGGGAGCAGGCTACAAAGGTCTGGAAAGTTTGCTTGTTTCCAATTCCACATTAACAAATTTAATTTATTTTTAAGTGAGATCACTAAGGACATTTATCAGATTTCACACAGCTTCCTCTGGAGTTAAGAAAAGCTTTTGTGCCACACTAATCTTTTTAACAGCTTGGACAATTTAGACATTGTTTGGTATCTTCATGTCTTGATTATTGTAGTAATCTGCTTTCTGGAGAAGTAAGACAAATGCATGTCTGTGATTAAAATTTAGTTTAAGGTTTAGTTTAAAATTTAGATGAATGATCACAAACAAAGACGTCACAACTTTCTCATATCACATCGTTGTTAGCTTACACTGGTTTCCTGTAAAATTTAGGATAGACTTAAAAATCCCCCTGAGTAATAGCCTACTATTTAACTATGTTCTCATGAAAGAATCTTGCATAACCCCTCCTTTGTCGACACATGTACCATATTCCACTGACATGGCAGGAAAAGCACAGAGAGGCAAGGGAAAACCTCGCCTCAGGCTGCGCTTCAGGAGCACACAACAGAAGTTGAGTCTGCTTCTAAAGCAGACCAGCAGGCGGTTTCACCTGCAGAGGCTTCACAATCGATCCCCGCCAGATCAGGGGGGTCCCAGAAGAACAGCGGCTACCCTCTGTGCATTTTTAACCAAAACACTTCTACACTGCGGTTTGCTAATGAGAGGGGCAAAGAGGTCCGAGGATGTAAAGACATGGAAGTCAGGCAGGGAAAGCATGGAAATAAAGCTGTGCGCAAATGAGCATCAATACTTATGTGCTGCACATTGAACACTGAAGAAGCATTGCTTTACGAATGTCTGCGTGTGGCCTGTGTGTGTATGCAGACTGTCATGCTCCACTCTCCCAACATGCCTCCCAGGCTGTTATTTGGATCGCAAATCATGAGTAGTTAATTAAATGTAGCAGGGGTGATCACGGTTTAGTGTTTTTACTGCATCAATGCATGTAGTGATTAGCAAAAGGCCTGTGTTACACATTAAGATGGACCTCAATACTGTAATCTCCTTTAATTCTTAGTTCCTTTTTTCTTCCTCTAAAACCACAGCACCCTCCCCTCACCTCGTCTTTTTCCTCCTTCTTGTTTTTTTTGTTTGCTGTAATTTTCTTTTACTTCTACACCAAGACGTTGTTTAAAAAGTTATATTGGTGCTAATACCACACCTGAGTGTAAGTACTGATACCAGAATTATGTGACACGTTAGTATCTTACTGGCTATATATAAAGATTTTATGATCAACAAATCCATTAATAAGACCATAAGCAATAATGTGTGTCTGTCTCTTTAGTCTCTCTGGCTGAGGTGACTAGGGTTAATTTCCTGAAACAAGAGTTACAAATGTAAGTCAACCAAGAGAAAATTGTGAATATACTGGGGACTGCTTTCAGCAGTTTTAATAAACACTCGGTTCTCTAGTGAATATTTTGGGCAGAAGGACATGAGGTGAGTCAAAAATAGTTAGTAGCTGGAAACTGTCATACTTTGGTACTTTGGTTTGATTTTTTACTGGGATATGTTGACTAGAAGAATGTATATATTGTTGAATATCCTCAACTTTAAAGCAATTTTGAATAAAATGCTAAATTGAAATCTGTCTTTATCTACAGAAATACCCCAAAAATATAGTGTAAAATAAGTGCAATTCTTACTCTTAGTTGCATATTGTTTATATGAAGTCAGGGATCAATGCCTGTGTAATATGTGAAAGGTGCCAGTCATGGTAACAAATGCACAGATAATTATCACTCAGCTCTGTACTTCTCTCTGAGTTTTATGAAGCGTTGTTTTAGCGTCTTTGAGCTCATTGTTTGGGTTTAATTTGGCATAGCTACGCAACTTAAACATCTTGCTGAACTCATCAACCTTGTTTACTGCCACAGAAGGCAAAAGTTTTTCAGTAGAAAAGCTCTGATAAACTCACTGCAAGTTTAATGCCCAGTCCTACTTCCCTGCTGACCTGTCTCCAAACTCTGCCTCTCTCCTCCCTGCTAGACCTCTGAGTACCTTTGCTGTTAATGTCATTTTTAAAAGATTACTTCTCAAGCACGGAAGGCAGCCTCTCAAAAAGAAGGCTGCTCTCCTGGCAGCAGGTCATTTCCCCCCTAACGCAAAGAGTGAGGAGAAGAAATGAAAAGGGAGAGAGTTGGGGAAAGAGAGATGGAATAATATGTCAAGAGGAAACCGAGATGGAAAGAGATGGAAAGGGGGAAGGGTAAATTTCAGAGCGATGTGATGAGGAAGAGAGAAAATGAGGGAGAAGAGAGAGAGGGGCCGGCATGGGTGCGTTGTTCCCCTCAGCAAAGGCATTTAGAGATTCATGCACTTATTCCAGTGATATCAATAAGCCTTCTTCAGTAAAACATACACACTATACAGATACACACACACACACAGTGATACAACCAAGCTCAAAAACAAGGAGCTGTGCATTGCCCTGTTTTTGTTAAAACCTTACATGCATTTTAGATAAAGTGATAAATTTGACTTTTGAAGCCAGTAACTGGTGAAGCTGGTAACTCTGAGCACATGTGGGTGGGTGAAATGAAAGTGACAGTTTGAACGCTGTTGTTTTTCTCCCACTCTGCTGCCTGAAGATGTGCCTGGGGATTGAGTGCTCTAACACAAACATCTGTTGTCTCCTTTTTTTAAAACCCCTTTACAAATACCAGCGCTGCACATTAACAAAATACTCTACGCTTCGCCCGATTCTCCTCCTCTAAGTTTTCACAAATCACCTGTACCATTGTAATCCTTTACCTGATAAAAACATCATGATTCTGGAGCAGGGATATTATCCGCAGAATTACATTCAGTTAGTCTCTGGTTTGCTCAGCAAACACAGAGTGGGTCTCTCGCAGAGAGAAGCTACGGTCAATTCCTCACGAGAGATAATCTCTTTTTAGCAACTGTGACGGAGACGCCTACAGTCGGCATGGAGACATTTTCCTGGCACGGTGAGCAGCATGAAGAGGTTTTGCTGCAAAGTGAGATATAAACCATTTCTAAAAGAGCGACGCCTTCTCTTTCAGAATGATTGATGTCACTAAATCAAAACAAGCTGCGGTACTTTATAAAGGATACTGTAATCCTCAGTTAACAAAATGATAGACTGGATCCACACAGTTTTAGGTACACTGGATGACAAACTTAAGATTTTTTATATAGGCCTACCGCTTTTAAAAAAAATCTAAAAGAAATTTCTAATTTTAGAAAGTGTATCTTTTGAAGTTTTGACCCGAATGCAAACACAACAGTGAACATCACAGAGTCCTTCTGAGAGTATTTAAGAACTAAAATACCCATTTTACCCATTTACCATTTTATTCATCATTATTAAAAGTACTGTAAGTATTACGATCATTGTAATGAGTAGTATTACTGTTAATTAAATATTTTTTTAACCCAACCAGTGCTGTCAGATCACCGTCCACCTTGAGTCTTGGATCTGTACCGAGGTTTCTGGCTGTTAAAAGGAAGTTTTTTGTTTTTGTCGCCTAGTGCTTGCTCATGTGGGAATTGCTTTCGATTGCTGGGTCTAAAAAAATTAATATATTTTAATTACAGTGTGGTCTAGACCTGCTCTATATACAAAGCATCTTGAGACAACTTTGTTGTGATTTGATGGTATATAAACAAAACTGAACTGACTTGACTTAAGCCCAGTAAATACAGTGTATCCGTCATTTTATTGCCAATTATTTTCCAAAGGCTACCATCAAAACCAAAACCAGATTTTGTTTTTAGATCAACACCCTCTCCATCCATGTTTACTGTGAGTGTTACTAAAATGTGTTGGTATTTCCTAGGCTCTACAAACATGGTGACTGCATTTCTGTTCGTATAAAACATTTGCAAAGATTAATTTTTCGTAAAAGTCTGAAACCTGTATTGTTGTTATTCATAATCGCTTGTAATAATTGTAATCGCAGTCTTCTTTTTCCTGCCTTTGTTGCCACATCAATGTGTTTTTATGCATTAATGCCACCTGTAGATCAACAGAATAAGGTGAAACCATTGACAGGAAAGCAGTTAATGTCACCATGAGAACAAAGAAATGGAGACTTGCACAAAAATATTGCTCCATAGCCCTGCCACTCATTAAAAGCTTTACAGGGTACTTTTAAGTTTGGACAATTAAAACTTTTTGATTGAGTCTAGGGAAAGCTTGTGGTTGTTCTTTAGAATGCGCATCATAATCTTTGAAACAAAAGTTGTTCATCCAACTGTGCTCTTTTTTTACACAAGAAGAGCTTCACATACCTTTCAGATCACTATAAATAATGGTTGTTAAAGCATTTGAATGTGTTGAATGTGAATGTGATGCCATCGGTTTACTGCAGGAACAGTAAACTGTGCAAAAAGCAGCAACTTTCCTCAAATGAATGGACTTGATTTTTTACAGAAAACTGAAATAAAAACCAGCCTTGGAGGATAAGAAATCAATCTAAATACTGAATATGCATAAGAAAATGGCTGTAAATAATTTAAAATCTACATGAATTGTACTTAATAAAACGTGCAAAAGCACAATATGGTCATTTGAACTGACTTGAACTGCTCTTTCCATCCATCCAAGTATCTAATTACTTGTTTCCTAGGTCCTCATGAATCTTTCCTTTGCTTATCTCCCCCTCTGTTATGATGAAGCACCATTTGTTGGTCATTATTTGTTGAAACCTTTTCATCATTTCTTCTCTCTTGTCCTCTCTTCATCCCTCTGTTCACACAGAGATTCAGAAGCATCAATCGCACTGCAGAGCTCATTTCATTTTAATTGAGACGTTCATGTTAAGGTGGACATGAATATTACATTCCACAGGCCCTATTAATATGCTAAGGCCAGTCTAAATGTTTTAATATTCGCAGTGTAAATTATTGAAATTGTGTTCATGTGCTGCGCCAGATCATTCATCAGAAATATTTAGTCTCTGATGTTCAGAAAGTGATGGAATTTTAATCGCATGCCTCAGTTGAAATAGGACGTGATTTCCCATGATGCTTTGCCTTATGTGCTTGACCAACCCCCCCGGTGTTGGTGACCTCCAAGTCACCATTTTTAGCTGTCTTAATTAGAGAGAGAGAAGAGGAGTGCGTGTGTGTGTGAATGTATGTATGTTTGTGTGTGTTTGGTATTTCATTCCATCTTCAAGCCTCTCTTTCTGTCTCCCCTGTCTATCTTTGAAGTCCCCAAGTGTGTCACACACACGCACACACATATACACACACACGTGCAGGAAATTATTCTTAAAAATCCGCATCTGATGTTGCAGTGAATGCAGACACGTAGCACAGCAGCCATGGCGATAAAGTTGGTGTTTCGAGTGACTGCACTTGGCAATTTTAAAAAAGGAGGCAGCGGAGGACGTCTGCACCAAATGGTTGCACTCACACACACGTGTGGCATGTTGGAGAGGAAGATGGATCGGAGTACAGATTGTAAGTGACATGTTAATTTCTTCTCCATCACTCATGGCCAAGGCTTCCGCTATCAAAGTAAAGGGACATGAGCCCCAGCTATCAAGGCTCTCCTTCTTTTCTCATTTCTCCCTTTTTCTTCCCTCGTCTTCTTGTCGTGGAGCGTTTCAGGGTGCGACTATGATCAAGACGATGTTTAATGTAGCTTTCTGCTCACTCGCCCACCCATCCTAGGATCTGTTTGATTTCTCCCTCTCTTACACTAGACGACTGCTCTTCATAAGCCCCCCTGGTAGCTTCTCATCTTAAAGGTCAAACCACATGTTTGGACACTAAAAGGAAGAAGATTGAGAGTTTTTTGTGTGGACTGAATAAAGAGGAGTGAGAGGTTAGGCTGGATTTATGATCTTTGCTCTCATCGTGTGTTTTTGTACTTTTTTTCTTCCTCATGAATGACTCAAGGTGGCAAATGGCATTTAAAATTGGAAAATATAGAAGACTGTAAAGTCAGCGTTACATGTCAGCTCTAATAAGATTTGATAATAAGCATTTTCTGAGTTTTGAGGATAAGAGCAGATAATTTACAGAGCTACACAATATTTGCTGCCTGTGTCAAAAAAAAAACAACCAAAAAAAAAAAACATATGGTAACTTAGAAAACCTACATTAACAAAGTGATTATATTAGACCCATAGTGACTCATCACGACTGTCCAGTAAAATCATGTGTCTGCAAAAATTTCAGTCTAAATCTCACAAAAATATGTATTACTTTGTCACCAACTTTTCATGTTTCACCCTCACATAATCACATTTTATTGTCCTATGTAACATCCCATTTTAACTGGAAATGCTCTGAATACGTATCATATTTGTTCTTTGGATATCACTGAACATGTCAAATTTTGTTTTGAAATTGAGTTTGTGAGAATATTTACATTTCCACATTTGTAAAATAGCCTGCAGTGCTCTGACTACTTAATACTGCTCTGCTATGATAATTGCAGATTGCCTGTTCTGCTGTTTGTTTGTTTTTTTTCTTAGCATGGCCACTGTTACACATGCAAGTGAAATGAAAAGTTCTCATGTTCTATGTTACCATAAACTCCAGTAAAATTGTAATGGCCAGTTTTATTAATGTAAATGTCAACAGCCAGACATGGAGAGAGAGTGAGAAGTATGACATCTGACTGCTGCTGGCACATGATTTCTAGATTCAAAAAGTCCTACATGATGATGTCTGTACTTCTGCTGGTGTGTCAATCAACCAATCTATCTGTCTTTGTTTGTGTTTGTGTGTGCGTGTGTCTGCAGGCAGCCCTGGTATTACGGCTGGGGCTTCAACCTGCCAAGGGGTCAGGCTCTGCTGGACAAGTGGAATCAGGTTCCTGACAACACTGACATCCTGGTCACACACTGCCCCCCACTGGGTGAGACACACATTACAGCACACATGTATGCACACACAAAACACATACATACATATGCATGTGCTCACATTAACACACATGTAAGGATGAACAGCATATGTTGCAATTATGTGTATGTATACAAAACAATAAATGTGGGGTATTGTGGGTATATATTTTCTTAATTCTTTAACAAACACACACGCACATGCTCCAACATACATCTAAAGGTGCACGTGTCTACAGTACTTTAAATGCATGTGTACACACATGCACATGCACGCACACACACAGTGATTCAAGCATAAATCTTCATGTGTAAATACACTCACAAATACAATGCATTACATACATACATAGGCCCAAGTAAAATTGTATAGGTAGAGTATGTGTGAGCTTATACAAACAGTGTATACACACATATGCATATACACAAGATCCACACAGATCCATATCAGAACACACACAAACATAGAGAGATGGGATATAGGAAAATCAGATTTTGAGTTTAAATTCAAGTTTGACGTTAACTAAAAAAAATACATTCAGTCTACGGTTTGTTTGTGTTACAGATGTCAGACACTATGTTTGCTAGTAACCTTAAGCCTTATCTAACAGTCGATTTTCAGTAATATGCAAGCTTATTTTTAATTGTAATTTTTCACCACAGCAGAGACCCAAACAGACTCACACATGGGCATATAAGACTAATGCTGCAACTCAAGCCTGCTGCATGGATTACTACACTGCATGTGAATGAAAAACAGGCCTAAAAATCATAATAAACTCCTTTAGTTTTAAATACATTCATTTATTTTCCTAAAAGTAGTCACATTTCCATATACCACGTGTAAAAACACTGGCACCCTCATTTTTCATATCTGGGGGATAACAGTAAGAGCGGAGAGAACACAGGTTTTTAGCTGAACTTGAAGGACACTGCAAGTATGTGAATAAACTCACTCAAATATATACTGTACGCAATGCTTTAAGTGGAAAAAAATAAGTGCTGGTACTTCCCTTGCTCACCTGTTGGCTTGTGAATTGGATGGCCGGTATCAGCAAATCATTAAGTAATAGTCTACGTTCTGAATTTTTACAGTGAATAAAAGATACTAGAAGATAATGCTGATATTTACAAAATTAATTTTATGAAACAAACGAGGCCTACTTAGTTTTCTGCTCCAGTATTTGAGCATTTATATTTGACAGTGAGAGGGCTGTGTCATCATTAGAGTCCGTTCTGGTTCGCGTTCCCACGCCAACATTACAGTCTTTTTTTTTTTTTATTCCTTTGCTTTTTCCTGTTTATCCAACACTGTTGTGACTTGCTCTGAAACGCAGCCGGTGAGTGTTGACAGACGACACAGCACGGGGCAAATGCTCAGTGGAGCCGTTTCGGAGCACACACGCAACCTTGAATTTGGAAACATGGAAACAAGTGAGCGTCACTTGTAGTAGTACGCGAGAGAAGAGAGAGATGGGTGTCACTTAGAAGTGTGCCCTAATGTAAAGAATCACAGAGAGACACTCTGATACATAGAGGAAAGGGCAGGGTCCTGTGAGAGGTCCCGGTGCGCTGTAAAAAGTCCCGGTACACCAAAGGGTAAAACCCAGAAGTGGGTGTACTGCGTACTGGTGCGTACCGGCCCACTTAAAGCATTGCCTGTACATGCACATGCACACATCAGTCAATGGCTTTGACACATTCTAAATTGTTTATTTTCCTTTCAAATGAAGGGGAGCAGTGAAAGTGGTGCTGATGAATCATTGTTGTATTTAATGGATGAATAAAGGGTGAAGAGAATCAAAGAGATGACTCACACAGTCCAGTCAGCTTGTCCCTCTTTACCTGAAAATACGCTTTACTGTGAGAGGAGATTATTATTATTAGAAGTGATCACCTTTTAGCCTCTGCATACTTGTTTTCATCTTCACACACACTCAACATTGCAAGAGATTGAACGAACACAGATGCTGGCTCACATATTAAATGACATCCAGCACAAATGTCTGTCTTACGCATACACCATGATGTAGATGCTCTCACACACACACACACACACTTCTCTCTGACTCTCACTCTCACACAAACACACTTTCACACCTCATCTCCCGCTGCAGCTGCGGTGTTCAGAGGAGTGTGTGTGATTGATTTCTGTGTCTGCATCTAGGCTGTGAACATGGCCGCTTTTATTTTTCAATTCAGCTTAGCAAAGTGTCTCCAGCTATCTGCTCGTAAGCCTCTGGCATATGGAGCAGCTACAGTAGGCTACTAATGCATGACACACACACACAAACACACACGCACACACATTCACACAGACTCAGAGCAAGGAATGACATAAGAAAGATAGGAGAATAAAGGAAAAGGGAGAGGGACAAAAGTTTGGACAATTAAGTGTATTCTTCAATGAACTATAGTCAAAGAAAAGACACTGACTTTTGTAATTTTTTTTAAGAAGGAAAAATAAATGATGGACAAGAAGGTGAAGGAAAAAGGAGTAGGGACGTTGTTTCGCACTGCGACAAAACGCTTGACTTTTATGAGGTGTGATAAAACAGCAGATCGGTGGCTGGAGAGGAAAAATATGGCCTCTTTATCTGGCTGAGAGGAAGAAGTTAACAACAGAGAGACAAAGAGAGACAAAAAAGAGGAAAACAGGCTCCGTGCCCAAAGCAGCAGCTGCTTTGAAACAAACGGCACATTAGAGCGAAATACCCCGAGACACAAAAAGCCCTCGTAACTTCTCACTTCACTTCCACCGTCTCCTAAGGCTTGTAAAGACTACACTAAAAGTTTTAAGGCGTTTTATACCGAAACTGAACTAAAATGATGTTTTTCACAGGTAGATGCATTTAGAGGACAAAGTAGTTAGACTTTATCACTTTGCCAGCGTGACTAAACCACAGCCAGTGGAGAACATGAAAGTTTTTATGTCAGTGTTGCTCTGCATTGAGTGAAGTATTTAGCCCTTTACTTTGCAGTAAAAAATTAAAATGTGTTGAGTATCCGAAGGTCATCCCTAAAAAGTCAGCTACTTTTGTTTTCTTTTTTGGCACCAATGAAGACCTGCTTAAAATTACCAAGTTGTGACTTTCTACTGCTCACTTGTCACAATCATATTGCTAGAAACTTTTGTACAGTTTTGGTCTGAGGCTCCCTTTTAACTTTAATTCACATTACTGCCCCATTGTTGAAAGAGGAAAAAAACATCGTATATGTATTAATCCTTTCAAGTATCATAATCATATTGTCTGAGTCATTTGATGGTGACTCGAGGCCTGAACTTCAGTTAGACTGGAGTCTGCAAATGATGATTTGTGACCTGACCTGGAGACTCTGCTGTGAGACTTGGCTCGCTTGAAAAACGATTGTCTGACCTGACCTGATTTGAAACTTGAAGGCAAAAAGCTGTACTGATTTCACCTCAGATTAATTAAATACATACAGTTTACTAGAACAGTGATGCTTCGATTTATTACTCGCAAGTGGACTTTAAATAAACCGTTTCTATTAGAAAAATGTTTTGGTTTTTAACCATTTCACCTTTGTATTAAAGTAAGTCAGGCGTAAAAGAATGAAGACTTGATTTAGAGTTAGCCCTTTAGACTTGAGACTTGGCTTAGATTTAGAACCAAATCTTGGTTTGGACTTGTCCTTAAAGGGATAGTTCACCCAAAAACTACTCACCCTCATGCCAGTGGAAGTTTGGGTGACGTTTTGTAGTCCAAAAAATACTGCTGGAATTTCACAGGAAAAAGGCATTGTAGTAATCTCCCAAATAATTGAAGTGAATGGTGACCAGGTTTCAACTGTAAAACAAAATACGTAGTAAAACTATTAATTGCCTACTGATCCTCCAAAGTTATCCAAGTGTCCAGCCTTGACTTGCCAAGTTATTTTGAAAAACGTCACTGAAGCCATGTTTTTAGCCTCACTGTTCACTGTAGCTCCTAAAAATGGAACTGTGTTCATTCACGCTCACACATATAATCTGAATCACCTTTGTGGTGGTGCAACATGAGACCAACATGAATTTGCGGTATCTGCATGATCAATTGGAGGGCAAGTCTAATGCCCTGGGGCCTCATTATAAAGCTTGCTGCGCACAAAAACATTGCAGAGCACATTTCTCACTAAATCACTGGTTCACTGATTGGATGTACATGTTCTTCATGCCTGTCCCTCTGTTTGTCCGTCTTTTTGTTTCAAAAATATCTCAAGATATCTCGATTACCACTGGCCAGATTTCCATTACTTATGTTCCATCTATAATAATCTGATGATAAAGCTCAGGAAGACATGTCAGTCTCTTTTTTGCATAATTTGTTCTTTTCTTCAGTTCACTTGTTTCTTTTACTTTCCTTAATATTTGCTTTCCTTTTCTTGTTATCAGTTGTTTATTTATTTCAATGAGGGTGAAGCAGTATACAAACAACAAAATATACAAATGACTGTACCCTCTAAGACCATAAGGTCAACCCCCCAGCCCACCCAAGTGGCATCCAGGATACCCCCACACCCCAACCCCCCCACAAACCATGATCATTCTATGTTACCTAGTACATAGATTCACAATAACAACAGAGTACAATAACAAATGCTGTATTGCCATATTGATACACATTTAGGCCAAAAGCTGTTTGACATCCGCGGCTGCTGAATGCCATGCTTGAACAGTCGTTTCTCTAGCTTTATGTATTCTTGCTATAGACTGTTCCTTGTGTGGAATGTCCAAGAAAGAATAGGAGCCACTGTGTACACAGGTAAGTGAATGAGGAGGATTCCATCGAAGAGCCAACATTTTTTTTGCTGTTGTAAGACCTGCAAATAAGATATGACACATGGTCGCTGTCAGATTAAGTGAAGACATATCATTTAAAATCAACAACCATGGACAACAAGGTTTGTGCACCCCCAGCAAATCAGACAGGGTGGAAAATATTAATTTCCAGAATAAGGCAACAGCTGGACACTCCCAGTACATATGCAAGGATGAACCCTCTAGCCCAAGAGTACAAAGATCACATATTGGGGAGGGTATGAGTTTCATGAGATAATATTTTCTAGGAGTGAGGTAAAGTCTATGTAAAAAATTTAAATGAATGAGTTTGTGATTGGGGTTTTTGGATGTACAATCCAAGTTGTCCCAGACAGTGGACCAATCCACCTCATCACCGAAATGATCGATATCTCTTTCCTACACCTGATGAATGGCAAGTGGACCACAGGAGGAGTTCAATAACAAGGTATAGAGCTTAGAAACCAAACCACCAGTATTAACACCCACATTTAACAAATATGAAGATCATGAGAGTATAAAGGTTGCCGCCATGGTACACCATAGGCACACATGGAAGATCTGAGTTGCAAGTACAAGAAAAATGAAAAACCCAGTAGGTTAAAAGATATCTTAAGTAACTGAAAGTTCTCAGACCCTTCTCATTGCAGATGTCAGAGAGGGTGTGAATGCCTTTATCACTCCACTGAGGAGATGAATAAGGGACCCCTCTGGTAAGAAGAGAAAAATTGTGGAAAATGGGAGTGTGGTTGTGCCATTTAAGCTGAGTGTGAGTAGCTTTCCCTACTGATTGCCAAGTTGATATGAGAAAAGACAATATGGGGCCAAATTTTTCTCTGTAGCCTGCCACAAAACCAATGAATCAGGGTTCAGCCAGACTGACACTGGATACAGCACACATGACCAAAAATACAATTTTAAACTAGGGACAGCTAATCCACCTTCTTGTCTGCCTCGCTGCAGCGTTGAAAGTTTGAGACGGGGGCATTTACCCTTCCATATGAATTTAGAGATGAGACCATGTATTTTATCCCAGTCACCCTTGGGAGGTGAGAGGGGTAGCATGTTTGAATAGAAGTTAACCCTTGGCAAAATGTCCATTTTAATAGTAGAGGCTTGCATGGATATTGGAAGGAGTGACCTTTTGTTCATGTCAGCTTCTACTCTATTTAAAATGCCCTGAAAAATTTTGGTGGTAGTTAGGGAGAGGGATGGGAAGATATCTATACCCAGATTTTAAAAGATTTTATTATAGGGATGTAAGATGGTATGGTGGAAGGGATGAAAGAAGAGTTGAGTGGGAGTAGTGATGATTTAGACCAGTTGATCACATAACCTGACAAAGCACTAAATTCTTCAGTGGGGTCTAAAATTTGAGGAATGGAAGTTGGGGCACTATCGACATATAACAAAATGTCGTATGCAAATAATGAAATGTAATGTGATGTGTTACAAAAGGTAATAAGAGAAATCAAGGGGTGCTGTCTTATTCTTTGAGCTAAGGGCTAAAGCGAGAGAGCAAATAATGAGGGAGAGAAAATACATCCCTACCTAGAACCCCTTGAAATCCTTAGAGGTTTAAAAAATGTTCCCTGTAATAATCCTAGTTGATTGGTTAGCATACGAAACTTCGATCATGTTGGGATCCA
>JAPZDX010000015.1:862959-873846 GCA_029783625.1 Naso annulatus | reverse complement strand
AGGGCTTAAGCTCTCAGTCAGGGGGATACAGACATTAAAAAACCAAATCCTGCAGAGAGACATCTGTATCCCTCTACACATGCTGGCTGCCTGCTCCTCACTGACATTATCGCAGTGCAGCAGCCCTCTGTGAGCTTTACACTACTACCATTGCTATTACACAGGCTTACTGCCCTGTGTGTGTGTGTGTGTGTGTGTGTGTGTGTGTGTGTGTGTGTGTGTGTATGAGTGAGTATTAAGCTATCATAGCAGCTGGCGCTAATCTGCAGGAAGACATAAACAAGACTGAGAGTGGAGACAAGTTGGGCGCCAGCAACCAAAAGTCCATACTGATCACAGACTGAGAGACATGAGGACCATGCACTTACACAAATGTTAACAAACACACACACACACATACACATACACAGATGTCATTGCTTAGTCGTATGTCTCAAAATTCTCTACTTTTCCTAAATGAAACAAAGTCTTGTTTACAGCACAATGACAAAGGTTTTTGCAGTAATTTATTTGGTTACACTTTATTCGGATAATCCGACTACAGATAGGGTTATGGTTAGGTAAAACAACTGAATCGTCGGATGTCAACTGACAGGTTGTTGGAATCAGTGGCAATACATAGCTCTATGTCGCAATTATGATATTGAAAAATTTTGTCAAAAATACTCCTTTTCATTTTCTCTAAAGCTCTTTCATACATAACCTCAATATAGCCTTTCTGTATCAGTTTAATAGAAAGATGAGCATCTGTATTTTTGATGGTACTGAAAATCACATCTTTGGGATTTCTAAATACTTGTTATACTACTACATTGATACCATCTAAGTCTATCCTGTAAATTTACATTCAAGTTCTTTTTAAAAAGAAAGATTTCAACCGAAATTTTGATAAAAAATTCAGCTTATTTTTAATCGACCATCACATGATGTCTCATTGAAGAAAAAAAAATAGAAAATGCTGATCAAACGAAGCAGAAATGCATGCACATATACACATTTTCACTCTCTGAAAAGCCCTGCAGGATTTAGCTAGATGCTTGCCACACTTCTAAGTGACAGAGGGAACCCAGGGTAGTTTGCCTAAAATAACCCCTAATACAGATTAAACACACACACATAAACACACACACCCTCCACAAGCACGCAGTGTTTCAGTGTGTTATCAGCTTGTCCAGCATAGTGGCAGCAGGGTAATGTCAGTACATTCCAGGCCAGCTTACACGGCAGGGAGGCTCCTAAAACATCTGAATCTGGCTTTAGCCAGGGCAAACTCGCACATTAAGGCATACACACACATTTATGCAAATGTGGAGAACAAAGACCAATAGTTTTACACACACGCACAAACACACGCACACACACACACATTTACACACACACCCATTCCTTGGAGGCATCACTGGTTTCTAAAATGTCAAGATTCTTAATGAACCTCAACTTGCAGTGACTTGAACTGTGCGGTAGAAGAATAATATTTTTAAAAATCACCTCTCTGAAGATGTTAAGGACAGCTTTGCCACAGAAGTTGGTGTGATCATTGTTAAGCCAGTACACAGGCATACACTGATAACACGACTCACCCACCATACCCACAATCTTTTTGCTTTTTTCATTATACTTAGACAGATTACAGACAATATAATTAACTTTAAAGTTCACATAACAGGGTGTGAGGAGCCAGATTACCCTTTTCATGTGACAAAAGAAAGAAGAGTTGACTGACATGACAATGTCGAAGGCTTTGGGATCAAAGCGAATAGCAAAAGCATCACTGGTATACACGTGTAATATTTCGGATGAAACTTTAAGCTAGGAACCTTGATAATGTTAACAAGGTAAAAGAAGTTGGTTACTTCGCTGAGAAGGTGGAGGTAGCAGCCACTGCCTACAGCTTTTCATCTAACACTGTAGCTTCCTGTAACTGTTCCATCACATACCATTACTCCCTGCAATATTTTACCCCCCGAAAAAGAGCAGTAATTGCAATGATACGCTGTATTTCAGGCCACATTCATTGTTACTTCATAATTTAAGTTACCCTGTGAGGCTGTGAGTTAACCAGCAGTAGGAAATATTCAGTTTGCATTGTTGTTGTTGTTGTTGTTTTTGTTTTAATGGCACAGTATAAAATTTCTGCTGCTAGAATCTCTCAACCATAACAACGAAAACAAAATACGTAGTTTGATTACATTGTGAAGAAGCTGACTGACTGGCATGTGCAGAAATGCTCACAGAAAAAGTAATGTATAAATGTTTCATGTTACATTTGGTCATGTTTGCTGCCATCCTTCTTTGCTTTCTGACTGGTGTTACCTAAAAGTTAGCAGCAGGCAATAAAACCAAATGCACTGTTACCTTGAATACACTTGATAACTTAAAATCTCTAGGTCTGAATGTTGTCTCTTGTTGTGAAAATCAATTTGAACAGAATCGTGCCTCCAAAAATCAAAACTGATTTGAGTAGGGAGATTTCCAAAAATTCATAGCCCTGCAACATAGTTTTGTGTATCATGAAGACATTCAACACTTTTTAGACATTTTAACGCCTATTTTTACACAATACCTTTAAAGGAAGAGTTTGATTTGACTATTAAGCTTGATTCTTTTTTTATATATACACAGCTACGACACTGATGGGGTTTTTTTCAGTTTTATTGCTTATCATGTAGTATAATTGTCTGTTCCCTGTTACACTGTCTACACTATATCATGTAGCCCCATAATCTTAAAAATAGAAACGCACAGAACAAATCAAGGACCAACAGGATCAGTTTAGTCTACCGAATCACTTTTGAACTGCTCCTCCACTTAAAATTAAAAGAGACTGTTGTATAATACACACTGGATAACCAGTTAATGTATAGTGGCAGGGCTGTACCAATTCAAAAAGGAGAATATCAATATTTTGGTGGTTTTCTGTAGACTTGATGAACATCAATGCTAAGAAATATGACAGTAATGTAATGTGACAAGTTAATACCTGTAAGTTAGTTTTAATTCAATGAACAATAGGTGCAAGACTTAAATGCACTTTATTTACTTGCTGCTTGTGTGTGCAGCCTTAAGATCTCTAGTCTCCAAGACGTTTTTGGTAATCTGTCTAAATCAGTGATTCTCAACCTGGGGATCATGTCCTCCACATGTTCGAGAGATAATTTCTGGTGGTCACCAGATGGTTGTGGAAAAAAAAAAAAAGGATAAAAGATAAAAAGATCAGAAAAAAACAACACATAATTTAGACTGGGGCAATGTTTTTACATCTAATAGTTTGTACCAGTGATACAATCTGCCTTAGAATGAAACACTGTCATTTAGTGTGTTTGTGAGTGTGTGAGTCTGTGTTCACATAAATTACTGTTTAAATTTTTTTTTTTTTAATTTTTTAAAAAGGCCATTAAGAATCAGCCTCGCAGCCACAGGTGCCCAAATGTGCACGTGTCACATAGGCCTAAAAGTCAGCAAAATCCTCAGAAATGTGACTTTGCAGTAAATAAAAAAATCTTAACATCATTTTCACTTCTCCTCAGAAATTAATCTTCAGTTAACAAGCTGTACAGTTGACGCATGTTATCCTCTTTTAACTGGACCACAACAAGCAACAGGGCCACTCTGCGAACTGACTGATTAAACGTTTATCTATTCTTTTATTTGAAAAGGAGCTGACAGAGACTTTGAATTATCATGAAATGAATTTGTTAAAGACTAAGCCTTGCACCATGATACTTAGCCTGTCTTACATGTTATGTAGTTCTTTTGTTTTTCATATAGACCACCCCGTAAATACAGGTGCTTTCCTCCCTTGAGTACAGCAAGCCAGAGAGCATTACATTTAGTGACAAAAAAGATAATGAGGCCAAATATGGCTTGAAACAGACGTTTTTGTCAGATAAAAGGATGTTGTAAATTTTTTTAAAAATTGCATCTATTTCTTTTCAATAAATTTCCACTTTTTTACTCATCAACGCTCTGATTTTCGCGTGCACCAACTGATTAATCTTGTGGGTACTGACTCAAAAAGGTTGGGAGCAACTGACCTAAATGACAAAGGCTGCCTGAAGGTAAAAAATCTATTCAAAAACAGATGGTGGTGCACTTGAAAAAATGGCTCACAAGTCATGTAAAATATATGTGATCTGTAATTAATGAGCTAAAACATACAAAACAATGGTACGGTCCATTAAAATAAAAAGAAATCAGTTGGAGTTGAAATGATAAAGTGACAGAGGAGAGTTGGCCTTAGCTGAATTGGAGTGTGTTTGGAGGCCCACCGCTCTCCATTCATCTGTCCTCCGTTTTCAGTGCAGGCTTTTACAAGAACCAAGCACAAGCATGGGATCGAGAAAGACAGCAGTAGAAGTACAGCGTGCTAGTAAAAAGTGGGACATGGATAATGGCATCGGGGTAAAGTCACAAACGCACACACAGGACGGACTTTTATCTAACTACAATCAGTATCTGCACTTGAAAGAAACATCCCTTGTGCTGTGACATTGTTGCATCTCTGCCACCTGAGTGGCTCAGCATTTGAAGAATGGTTGTCTATTGTCCTTCTACCTGCCTCATTGAAATATTTACACACTTTGATTGACTATGCAAAAAAGAAGAAAATGAATGAGGTATTACAGGTCTTACAACTAATTGTAAATACCCGCAATCAAATGAGCGAACTTGGAATTGCCTACATATGGACAACTCGCTAAAGATATCATTGATAATGTCATTGGCAATCAACTGTCAGAAATAAATACAATTTCAAAGACATGTTAGAAAAAAGGCCAACATTTTTTTTTTCAAATTTCCACTCTTTGCTTAATGCCCTAAACCCTCGTTGAGTTGATCAGTGTAGGTTCTTGAGTGAAAGACATTGTAAAAGTCCCTAAGGTGAAGAACCGGACAGCAATATGTGGTACTATGTTACCTTGACAGAGCCATTAAGCCAACAAGTCAGAGGATAACACCAGTCTTTCCTCTAGCATTCATTTGAGTGCAGCCCACCATTTCTTCTATCAAGGGCATAGAGCTTATCCATGCTTCACAAACAGAAACACAGAGCAATGAAGTAAAGCAAGGTTAATTGACAGATACCGAGTTTAAGCCAAAGTCTGTATGTTCTGTGCAATAAAACTTCCCCAAAACCAAAGAAGAACAATCCTCAGCCCCAAAGGGAAAATCAGGCCAAAATATCTAGTTTTCAAACACATCACTACTCAGCCAGCCATCATTCAACATGCAGCCCAACGACCTGTACCTGAAACCACTGCCAAGGATGATATTAGCTCCTCCCCATACACTGACACAGCTCTAAACACAGACAAGCACTGGGAGACAGGAAGACCCATCTTGGATCTCAGAGAGAAAACTCTCCTTCTTATTCTACATGATGTACTGCATATCAGTATGATTGGGTTGGGTGTAAAAGTAAAAAAAAATTACAATTATTACATCACACATCTTGAAGTACAATATGACTCCTTCAACTATTAATTCTGGTCCAAATTTTCTGTAATATTGTTATTAATCATCTTTAAGATAGTCCTTGTTGTAGTAACTCGCCATTGTTTTGCTGGTCTGGTCTGAAGACAGAAAATGTTGATGATTGGCATAAATGGTAAAGGATAAAAGTACACAAACAGCCACATACACACTGATAAATGCAAAGACGGTCCTTCATGTTCCAGCTATCTGCACATACTATGTTGTCTATGCGCTTGCAGTGGGCAGCTATCAAGGGTAAAGTTCAGCCATGTACATATACTGTAAATCCTAGCATTGGTTGAAAAAACTGTGCACAGTCAGCAGCATTTTGCCATAAAAATCGAGAAGAGGAACAAACTATGAACAAAGAAAAACCTTGTGTGCTTACTGGATGAGAGGTTTGCGGCAAAGCACCAGGGCGTCGTAGACCACACACACTCCAAACACAGTGATGCCCGTCTCCTTCACCAGCATTGCGCAGGTGCCCAGCAACAAACTGACAAGCAGACACAACGCTGATACCGTGGAGGGCACAGAGTCCTCAGAGGCACACACTCCCACACTCCTGAGAGGGAGAGAAGGAAAAACAAAGGTGACTTATGATCACAGAGAGAAAGGAAGGTAGGAGAACAAGACATTTTCTGTTCATTTAGTGTAACTGTCATGCTGTAGGATGTTTAAAATTAGTATACCTAATTGCTTCATTAGGATCAGTGCCCAAAGCCTCACAAAAAATGCAAGAAAGAAATTCAAAGTATTTTTTAAATTTATCTGTAGCAGTTGAAGTGGTGCTTACGTGATGTGTGTTTGTGTGTGTGTGCACATTGTGTGAGGACAGTACAGTCAGCTTACCTGATATACGAGAGGAATGTCAGTAGAAACAGAAGACAGGCCAGGACGTCAGCCCTGCCCACGATACCAGAAACCTGCAACACACCCATAGGCACAGGTATTAAAGATTCCTCACGTATCAGACAGGTCCGGTGAGGAAACAGGGCTGAGCACCCATTATTTTGCTATGCTACAGTGAAATACACAACTTGACCAGCTGCAAGATTATTCTGATTATGGCTCAGATAGGTATCTATTACCACAGTCAAAAATGAGTATTAAAGCTTTTCCATGATAGCTGCCCATGGGCATGTGCTGTTTGAGAAGATTTTTTCTAAGTTTGCATAAAAAGAAAAAATGTGAACAAAAATAAATCGTTATCAATCAATCAGTCAATCTTGTTTCCCCAAATTGTTCTATAGCATCTGCAAGCACAAATTACACACAGTCAGTACACAGTAACACAGTAACTTGCAAACATACACCAGAAGGACCTGATTTACTTAAGATTTGTGTGTGTAAAAAAGTGCAAACTTGATATCACCAGCAAACAAATGTGCAAACTGATCTACTAAGGGTGTGCACTGAGGATGGCATCTTTCCACTGAGCAAGACAGCGCACACTGTTGGTTTAGCACCTTTGCCTTAATGACTATGCAGCATGGGGCGTTTTTACCTGAGTGTGGAAAATACAGGGAGGAAAAAATGCAAATACACAAATTTAGCTTCAGCATTGTGATAAATCAAGCCTGAAAGCGATTTCAGTGACTTCAGCTTGCATTTGTATTTAATATGTTTGAAAGGGAGGTGTTTATCTGCACAGTGTTGTGTACAGACAGTTGCTGTTATTGGGGACATGAGGAGGCATAAGCAAAATGAAAGGATGTGTAGAGAACGCATTTTTACCACTTTTACAGCTCAACATTTTTGGTATGACAAAAGAAAAATCAATGCATGTCGCCTCTCCAGTAATGCAGTTTTGAGACTGAGACTTGTACTTCTGAGACTCTCCTGGCTGCGCTCTCTGGAGTCTCATAAGAGGTCATTCATGCATTGTAAAATCGTTCCTCGCAAAATGAATAAAAAACATGATTCAGGATAACAAAAACATGATAAAATAGGATTTATTTTATTGTATTTTGTAATCTAAATTCATAGTAATGTAATTGTCATGTATTCCTTCATTTTGAGAATCATCTGTTTTTGCTCAACTCTTGTAGCTACACGAAACAGAACATTCACAGCCACTGTAGGCTAAAAAAAATTAATTCAATATTTGTCTTCCTCTAACTTTTTTCTTTTTCACAGTCGCTGCTTATCTCCTCCAAGGCGCTCTTCTCCTTCCTCTCCATTTCATTTTGCATTTGCGCTGGTCATTGTCTAAACTCTCCATTGGCAGAAACCACTGAAACACACAAAACTCTCATTGAAATACTGCCCCTCCACCATGTTTATGCCTGTTGTTAGTCGTGCAATTATTCTTCATAGATTACTTGCAGAACGTACACCAACAAAATATGCAATATGTTAGAATGCACATGCAATTTAGTACTCTATTTGGGATCTTAGTAAATCAGGCCCTAGGCATTTTAAAAATATCATTTCTATTGACAGCACTGTACACCAGTAGATAGCCTGTGGAAGAATGCACTTTTTCGAAGGGCTGGGCAATATAAAAATGTTGTATCATTAATTATCAAGATATGAGACTACATATCCTCGTAGATTTTGGATATTGTTATAATGTGATATGACATTACGTGTCGTCTTTTCCTGGTTTTAGAGGCTGCATTCCAGTAAAGAGATGTAATTTACTGAACTTACCAGACAGTTCTACTCTAATGCTTGTCTTTACCCCATTAGTCACTATATCCATATTATTGATGATAATTTATCAAAATTTTATTGTATTAATAAGTGGTCAAAGTACCAACAGTTATCCTCACACTATTGTCACATCAGAGAGGGTATTTGGTCAAATATGTTATTATCTTCCATTTTATCTTCCAGTCCTGGCACAATAAAGTCATTTTGAGGAGATTAAAAAATATTGAGACGTATATTGTATCCAAAATATATATACACATATATATATGTATATATATACACACACACACACACACACACACATATATATATATATTTATAGCAATATTATTTTCAGGCCATTTCGCCTAGCCCTACCTAAGACCCTGAAAGTCTGTACCAAATCTGGACTTTTTATTACTGGAGGAAAGGTCAAGGGATCCCTGAAGTCAAAGGATTCATTCCTTGGGCATCACGCATCACAAATCTCTGGACAGTTCAGTGACGACACGTTTTTGAGAGAGTTCAGTCTTGATGGTGGACTGACTGTCACTGCCATGCATTGAGCCATGCTAGCTGGGTAGCTGGATGACTAAACATGTTTTGTCTAGTATTGTTCCTAACATTACAGCCACTGGATTCTTGTGGTATTCTAAACAGCACTCTCAGAGGCTCCTGCACTTTGGAACAGGACATGAACTTGTATAATACGGTCTAAGCCAGTGTTAGTAATTGTACTGTAAAGGCAGCACAGTGACACTGTTTATGTTATGAATAAATAAAAAAGGCATAGACCATAGACTGTGTAACAAAAACACAACATGAACTGCAGCTGCATTGCATTTATCTTTTTCATTTACAGTAAAATAACACATAGCTTATGATTACTGCCATGATTCTAATTCAGTTCAGCTGTCTGGCTGAACTACCTGTTGTAAACACTGACTGGACAGGCCTGAGCAACAGAGATATTAAAAAATTATAATGGTCAGCCGAATGCTGCTGAGTTCTGGGTTTCTGCTTGGCAATCTTGGCAGTTAGTATGACAGACTGAAATAAGGGGGCAAAACTGTTGGCTTCATGTCTGGGTTATAGCAGACAGCCTGTGTTGTCTCTCTTGTGGTCTCCCTCAAGAAAACTTGTATCAACCACAGTTACAGCTATTGGTTTTCTGTGTGAGGTGGAGCGGCAGTCAGCCACAGCCTGGCAGAGGAGTGGTAAACATGTCCAGCAGAAATTGATAAAAAGTAAGTTGGAGGGTGATGAAGATGGAGAGCAGTGAAGGAAGGAAGGAGACGAATGTAGCAGGACAGGGAGAGGAGAAAGGACGAAAAAAGACTTGACTCTTATTTGATATCTCATAAAAAGGATTGAATCCTCAGCAGCTCACACATATGCAAATACACACACACACACACACACACACCATATTTTTGGTGCAAGGATGCAGGGGAATGAATGGGAAACAAAAAACAGTAAAGAGACATTCAATTAAAATCAGATAAAATTCGTCCTGGCTACAATACTTAAAAGCCAAAGTCAATACCTGTACCTTGTTTTTGTTTTTATACAAGACGCAGTAGAAATCCTACACAGAAAGAAAGGGACAACACACAGTTTTATTCCCGACAGAACTATGAAAATGATACAGATTGCACGTTACTTTGAAACCAAACTGAAGTTTTTTCTAAGAAACAGTATACACACAATTGGCGTTGGAGTTTTGTCTGTGCACCTATCTGGTCAAAATTCTAATTAAAAAAAAAAGTCACAAAGATAAAAGATATATTAATGAATAGTTTGGTTTCACATTGAAAAATTTTAATTTAAGTATAATATTAAATTGAAATATACAAACTCTATTAGATATACAGAGCAGTTTCTGATGAATGGGGAAATATATTATCCTTTCCTATGATGTATTATTATTATTATTATACGTATTATTATTATTATTATTATCATCATTATCATTATTGTTATTATTATTACTAGAGGTCCAAGCACCGAAGGGGCTCGACACCTACTGTTATTGTTAGGATTCTTATTTTTCTTTTTTTATTATTCTCGACTAAAAGTATCTGGATCTCCCAAATCCTACGGCAAAAAATGATGAAACTTGGCAGATCTATCCAACAACTCGGCCACTACTCAGGTTGCAAAAATCACACCAACCAGCCTTAAGGGGACACTGTTACCCATTAACACTATATCATCAATTTTGGCCTACAGCTGCAACATTCTGTGGATACATGTAGGATGTCCAGATGTACCAAAAAGTCTCTTGGCGCCATGACCTAAACCCAACAGGAAGACGGCCATTTTGATTTAAACGTTTCAATTCAGCTATTCCCAAAGCTCTTACAAAACGATTAAACTCAGAAACCATTTGTACTATCGAATGTTTGGTAAGCACGTACAATAGACCACACCAATTAAAAATGGTACTTTTGGTGACTTTTAATTTGACGGTGTAGCCGTGGCGATGTGGCAAAGTTTGAGTGTCACTACAGCCAAAGGACATTACTCTAACTTTCTCTTTCTCTAAAACCACTGGGCTCAAAATGATGAGACTTCACACACATGTCCAACATCTAAGCAGCCACTCAGGCTGCGAAATTCATGCCAAACAGCCTCACAGACAGGTTATTTCCCATTTTAAAAAATCATCAATTTTGGCCAACGGCTAAGAAATTAGATCTGCACAGTATGATGCCAAGACCTACAAAAACGCCTCTTGCCGCTATATTCTGCTTGGATCCCTTAATTGCCGCT
>JAPZDX010000015.1:793923-804465 GCA_029783625.1 Naso annulatus | reverse complement strand
GTTTTAAACCCCCACCCCACCCCCCACACACACACAAAACAGCCGGAATATAATTGATAAGACAGTCCTCTGTTTCTGGAGAAAAAAATACGTGAGCTGAAAGTCGGGTTCAATATTAAAAGGAAAAAAGAAGAAAAGATGCCCAAGTAAAAGACAAGTTCACATTAATAGGGTTTATTTAACACCTATTCAGCTTTAAAACCTTATTCACTCTGACCACTGTCCTACCTTCTTTTTTTCCAAGTTTCGGACTTTGTGTTTGAGGCAGATGAGACCATCTTCTATGTAGGTTTCATAGCCATGGTAGGCTGTGGATGCTTCAAAGCTGAGCTGCAAGATGCTCAGACCACAGGGCGAGCCCACCTTTGGGCTACCAGCTGTCACCGTGTCTTCCTGTCTTTCCTCCCCCTCCACTGAGCACTCTGGTGAAGGGGTGACATCCAAGGCAGGGGAAGGAGATAACTGCACCATGTTGAGCTCCACACTGTAAAAAGAAGAGTGTTTCAGTTGTCAAAAACGCAAACGGTGGGCTTTGCAGTTTCTGTGCCAAGCAGCTGCAAAAGAGGAAAGATGCTGCTGGTACCAAGCTGAGTGTTTCAATAGAGATGAAATGGACTCAGCCCAGTTTGGGCAGCAGCCAACCCCGTGACAGTGCATTTATAGCGGCCACTAAACAGCGGGCTCTATCTAGATGAATCATGAGAGCAGCAGAAAGCAGCAGCTACAAACACGCACAACAGAAACACCAAGCAAGACTACGAGATTTTTTGGGCATCTCCCCTGAATTTCCCTGCCTGCATGTGATGCATCCGTTTCCGCGAGTCATACTTGGGTGGGTGGGGATGAAAATTAGCAGAATGGGAAATCAAGCAGTCAAGTAGGCTACGTTAGAATTAGCAATAAAAGCGCTGGAACGATATCATTATCATGCCGCAATCGAACTGCAATCAAGTCCAGATGTCACACAGTCGATTTTAAATCCTCACAAACTTTGCTGCTGGCCAAGGTAGCCCACTTAAGTCCTAACATCCCAACGACCAAAAACGAAAAAATAAATAGACGGACCCCTTTTCTGCTTTTCCTTTGCAAACATAAAACTCACTGTTTTGGCGAAATTTTCAATATTAGGTAGGCCTATTTCGTTACGATTTACGTGACTAGATGGTGAACCGGAAGTAAGATTTAATGGTCAAAATAAAGGCAAAATGTGTGAAAACTCCTATTGATGAGAATGAGGTACTTGCCTGTAGCTTCAGGTTAAGCTAAATTTAGCAAGGTAGTGTGAAATATAGTTATATTATTTTAATAAAGTGACATAAATTTTGTTGTGGACACTGTTAGCCTACCCTTTTCTCACCGAAAATACAGAGCATCGGTCTCTGTCCCGTATTATCAGTTTTTTGTTTTTGGCAACTGAGATAAAAACGGATTAAAATATCCTTTGCAAATAGCCTGTGTGCAAATACCTGCTTAAAGTAGGCTATCCGAAATAGCTGCAAATCATTTTAGCAGACAGTCGTTTCTGGGAGCAAAACCTAAACTTTTATAATTTGAAAGATTTTCAAGTAACGTTAGCCCATTAATGGCCACACACGTCAGCTTTCTTTAAACAACAAACGCAGCAGAAAACAGCTCACCCACCTCGTGTCTTTGACTCATACGCGTTAAATCCTCTCACGAGAGCCGCTGGACATCTGAAAGCCCCAAACTCAAAGACCCCTTTCCAACCCTGATGTTCGGCTCGCAGAAGCCGCGTCGGTGTCAGCTCATACCTTTATATACCCTGCTGCCACACTCACGCTCCACCAGGGCGAAACAATCCACACTGATTACATCCGGTTCTGGCACCTGTCATTGTGTGCGCGGTCACGCACGCTCGCGTACACGTACACACACAGACACACAGACACACACACACACACACAGATCCCAACGAAATAAAATCTCGATTTGACATCACACAATTTTTCGCCGCTATTTATTATTTTATTTTATTTTATTTTGTGTTTATTTAGCAGGGACAAAGCGCAATACATTTACCGCACTAGATATAGCTATATAGGCTACGCAAGTACTCTTGTTATAATCTTACTGTCACATCTGAGGGACACACTGTAAATGAATAGAATAAGTCAATTATCTAATTGAATTTACATTAGAGGCATTACCATTGTGGTTCAATTGTAAATAATAACAGTAAAACATCTTGAGAAAATTAATAGCCTAATTGATGTTTTAGATCAAAATATTATGAACAACTAATGACAATAGCCTGTTACATTATTATTTTGTTTGCATTAAAAAAAAACTTGGTGTGACAAGTTGAAGGAAATAAAACATTTTATTGGATGCTTTGCCTGCCTGTTATATTAAATGGTGTGTTTTGTCTCCCCAGCTAGCCTACACATCGCTCCCATCAGGACCCATATGTGTTTGTTATGGTGTAATAGGAAACATCCACAAAATATGAAGGCCTGTAGGTAGGCTACTGTTAGGCAGTGGCCTAAATAAGTCACTAGGTGGCAATGTGTCGCTATCTATTTCTCATTGATCCAGCAGTTCTTGTTGTTTGTACCTTGCAGTACACTGTTGTTTCAAGTTACGTTCTGGCTGCCGTGTTTTTCAAAGGTAAGGGAGGCAAGTTCATTTGTATAGCACATTTCAGCAACAAGGCAACTGAAAGTGCTTCACATCAAGCATTAAAGTGCAAAAGAAACTCACAATAAGAGGACATCTAAAAACACATTATTAAAACAAGTCATTAAAAACCTAGAGAAAAGGAAATAAAAACAGCTAAACAGAAAAGTTATACAGTTCGAAAATAAAAGTTACAGTGCATTGAAGAAATAATAACTTA
The DNA here is from genome assembly GCA_029783625.1 of Naso annulatus. Classification (NCBI taxonomy): domain Eukaryota; kingdom Metazoa; phylum Chordata; class Actinopteri; order Acanthuriformes; family Acanthuridae; genus Naso; species Naso annulatus. Next base: position 801,608 of record JAPZDX010000015.1, on the reverse strand, counting down.
ATAAAGGCAGCAAACATAAAAGTCTTCAGGTTTTGGCAGACCTGCGGTGTTCGGGAAGTTTGTTCCAGATATCTGGTGCATAGAAACTAATCACTGCTTCACCATGTTTATTTCTGACTCTGGGGACAGACAGTAGAGCTGTCCTAAATTATCTGAGGGGTCTAGACAGTTCTTAATTTTGTAGAAGATCAGTAATTTACTTTGGGTCTAAATCATTTAGTGCTTTATAAACCACCAGTAGTATTTTGAAATCTATTCTCAGGGAGGCAGGAAGCTAATGTAAAGACCTGAGAACTGGAGTAATGTGATCCACTTTTTTGGTGGTAGTAAGGACTGGAGCAGCAGTGTTTTGAACCAGCTGCAGCTACCTGATGGACTTTTGAAGGCACCGTTACAATAGTCGAGCCTACTGAAGATAAATGCATGGACGAGTTTTTCCAAATCCCGCTGAGACTTTAGTCTTTTTATCCTCGATATATTGAACGGCTTCGTAATTGTCTTAATGTGGCTGTTCAAATTCAGGTCTGAGTCCATGACTACACTCTGATTTCTGGCTTGTTCTGTTGTTTTTAACATTACTGATTGAAGCTGAGTGCTGACTTTTAATCACTCTTCTTTGGCACCAAAAACAGTTACCTCAGTTTTTTATTTGGTGTTATAGTTATTTAGATTTGTGTGTTGTCTGCATAGTTATAGTAACTTATTTTGTTGCTTTCCATAATCTGAGCCAGTGGAAGCATGTAAATGCTAAGTGGAAGGGGGTGTAGAATGGAGCCTTGGGGAACTCTACATGTGGTAGTTTTCCACTTAGATGTGTAGTTACCTACTGACACAAAGTGATCCCTGTCCTTCAAGTAGGATTCAAACCAATTTAGTGCTGTACCAATAGTAAGTAATACATCATGGTGGACCATGTCAAATGCAGCGCTGAGATCTAGTAATACCAAGATTGAAATCCTCCCACTGTTTGTGTTTAAGTGGATATCATTCAACACCTTGGTAAGAGCAGTCTCAGTGCTGTGGTGTGGTTGAAAATGTGTTATTTCCAGAAGACAAGACGATACAGCTCACAGTATTGTAGTTCACATTTAGCTTTTTTTAAGCACAGTGTTAACAACAGCCAGCATCAAACTCCATCTCTCAACTGAGTTTCTTCTGTGCATGTGCCCTGTGCAGTGTCTACCTGACAACATGACCCACAGACTTAATTGCAATATGCCACATCTCCCTCAATAAGATTTTTTTGAGAACATATCATATAACAATTCAAGATCCATTACAGTTAGGTACATCTGCACATATGCATTTTCAATCATGAATGCTCTTTACATTTGTTCAGTCAACCTCTGTGGAGCTTTTACAGTTCTGCTAGATATCCATTTCTCAACTGGCTCTGGAGTATGCCCTGGTGTTGACTCTGGTGAAGTCACATGGTAAGGTCTGAGATGTATCAATGCGTTTTTGAGGAATATCCTCACTCTGCTGTTTCTCCTCTGGCTCTCTGTGTGGCACATATAGTGTCTCCTATTTCTCCTATAAGTGACTTCATGACATCATATGACCTGGGTGCCACACCTTTCACTACATGTGCCTGTATATTCCAATTTTTGTCATCATGTATTTTGGATAGAGAGTGCTCAGTGCCCTAGCCCCTTTGTTAAGTGCCTTTTTTGTTCACTCTTGTTGATCTCTTTTTTTTTTTTTTTTTTTTTTTAAAAAAGAACCTTGTAATTATCCTGACATATTTGAGAATTTACAAACACCGGCAGTCTGGTTTTAAGTTTTCTGTTAAATAACAGTTTTGCAGGTGACAACCCGTGTTTCAGTGGAGCAACTCTATAGTCTAATAGGGCTAAGTAAGGATCTGAGTCTGAGTCCAGTGCTTTTTTGATGAGCAGTTTAACTATTTTAATTCCATTCTCGACCAACCTGTTTTACTGTGGGTATAATGGACTAGACGTGACAGGCTTGAATCCGTATACCTCAGCAAAGTCTCTGAAAGCTTGGCAGTTAAACTGGGGTCTATTGTCTGTTCGTACTGTGTCGGAAATGCCATGGCGTGCGAAGAATGACTTGATGTGGGTCATCACAGTGCTAGTCTCTACAAACAGACTCTACATTCACTGAATGTAGAGTCTGTAGGCAAGGTAGCGGAAAAGCTTGGTACCGGAAAAGCCCTGGTTTCCGGTTGTAGTCTTTTGTAGTCTGCATAATTTATGGCAGACTGTTAACTGTTAACGGCATGTAAACTGGCTACTTGGAAATTAAATTCGCCTCCTCCAATGAAAGCCCAAGAATAATGGGTGTGTTTGCTAGGTCCTTTTTTTGCAAAAGTGACTAGATGCTGTTGTACACCTTCTGTGTCAGTAGGTGGAAGCGTGTTCTTGATGGCTGTCACTCTGCTCTGACTTATCTGGACACCTTCAGCTGTCAGCACATCACCTTAGAAGGTGATTTAGGTTTTTCCAAATTAAAATTTTTTGCATTTAGTTTTGGCCCATGAGATCGGACAGCTTCTAATGCTTGTGCTAGCCTGGCATTAAGTTCTTCAGTGGTAGACCCATGGATCAGTATGTCAGCGATATAGACTTTTGGGCCTGGCACTCTCTCAAAGAATTGTTGTATGGTTCAATGAAAGACCTCAGGGGCAGAGGTCAGGCAAAAAGGCAACCTCTAAAGGAGTAATGCCCAAAAGGTGTGTTTAAAGTGCAAATCCTAGTGCTCCCCTTGTCTAGACAAACTTGCCAAAACCCAGAGGAGGCATCTAACTTGGAGGAGTATTTGGTTCCTGCTAAATCTACAAAAATCTCTCCCCTGGTCAGAAGTTGGAGGTGTTCTCTCTTTACATATTTGTTTAGTCCTTTTGGGTCTATACATAGCCGCAGCAGTTCATCTTGTCTCTCTACCATCACCAAAGAATGAACCAATTCTGTGGACTCCTCAGTCTTTTCAACAATATCTAGAGCTTTTAGTTGCTGCAACTCAGCTTTGAGTTTTGTCTCTTAGGGCTAGCGGTACTTTACGGGCTGCATGGATCACCAGTTTGTAATTGTCCTCTAGCTGTATTGTATGCATTGTCACAAGTTTTCCAATCCCTTGAAATACATCAGCATATTGTTGACTTTGTGTACTCTTTTTGCCAGTCCTAATAAGGTGCTTGCTTTTATTCCTACGAGAGATGCTTTCTTGCCCTTAACAATCACAAATCCTAGTTCATGGGTTTTGTAACCGTCTTTCAATATCACTTTATATGTCCAAACATGTGATATAATTTCCCCATTATATGCCCTCAGTCTCACTTTAGCCTTTGTTTCAATTTGAGGTTTTACCTGCAAATTAGGGCATTTCAGTCTCAGCTATGATGTTTGCTTGGGCTCCAGTGTCCACTTTGAATGTGATGCCAGTCCATTTCACATTGTAGGTTTTGTTCCATTCCTCGTCCTCTGGTCCAGTTATGTCAGTCAATCCCACAAAAAATTTCTCTATGTCCTCGACACAAGAACCTTGGACCATGTTCACCATCTGTTCTCTCTCTCTTGGTCTCCTTTGTCTGCAGACACGTGCAAAGTGGTTTCTAATACCACAGAGTCTACATTCCTTTCCAAATGCTGGGCACTGTCAAGGCCGGTGCTCTGTTGCCACATGAGCACAGCTGCTGCTCCGCATCTCTTCTCGAGGCTTGTTTAGCTTGCTTGAAGGTATGCTTGTTCACCACTATCTCTACTTGGCACTTTACAGATTTTTTGAAGATATTTGTTCCTTATTACGAGATGTATAATGTTGTTAATGTAGGCTCCTTATCGCAGTCCATGCACACTACAATTATCTCTCATTCATAAAAAAGGGAAAGATGCCTTAGATCCAGGCAGTTATCGGCTGGTATCCCTTCTCAACTGTGACCAAAAAATACTAGCAAAAGCACTTGCTAATTGCCTGTCTTAAAGGCGCATTATTGCAAATTACAATTCTTTGTTCGCCACTAGATGGGGCTGGTTGTGCAGCGCATTCGAAGTAAACATCCTACATAGCATGCTGTTCAGGAGGAGGGGCTGAGCGCTGGGCCGGCTTGTCTCATAACAAAAAGAAATTCTGCATTTGCTCCACAGACATTACACTGTTGGCTATATTTTGTATACATATAGTTATGGCTCCCCTCGACCTATTTATTGCATATTTCAGTTTTTTCAATTGCTATTACTGCTGTATTTGCGATAGTGCTACTTTAAGGTTACTGGCAGCATAATACATATGGACCAATCTGTCTTTATTGTAAAGTAAGATGTTCTTTATTGTGACAATTTGATAATGTGGATTAAAATGTTCTTTATTACCACAATATCTAAAAAGGCCTGAAAAGAAACTCTAAATGATGTAACCCTTTATAAAATGTTACAGCTGCCAGTCCACAAAACAGACTAAAGGAAACTAAACTGAGGCCAGTTGTGGAAAGGCAGACTGCAATGAGGGGTGTCTAGGGGTGCTAGCACTACTCACCACAGGTGCAACATAGCAAACCACATGACAAGCATCACAGCAATCCTCACAGCAAAAATGGTGCAGTCTTTATTGTGTCCCAGTGCTCTTAACTCACATGCATAGGTGCAGGGACCTCACCATGGGTGCCTAGCCTCCCAGCAATGTGGCTCTCAGCTACCCTGAAACTCAAAGAAAAAGGATTACAAAACAAACAACCAAAAACAACCCAGCTGGTTGACAAAAAAAACTAATAAATGGCTACTCAAACCAAATAAACAATGAGGAAAACAAATTACTGGTTAATCTAAACAGTAACTCAAAATAACAAAACCAGTTAAGGGAAAACAAATACTCAACTAAGGGGAATAAATAAGTAAACCAAAGGAAAAGTATGCAAGGCAAGATGAGGTGAAAAGGGGCCAAAAGGGAAACAAAACCAGCCTAAAAGGAGGCAAAACAGCAACAGCAGCTTTCAGTCAGCCAGGAAACCAGGGGCTTCAGTGTTCAGGACAGCCAATATTACATGTGGAAGAAGCTAACAAAAAAGGAATGAGCTGTCAGACCAAATGAAAGAAAATAAAGGACATATAAAATGATTGCGCTACATACCTGGATCAACAGCGACAAAAACACAACCAGCAGCAAGCAGTGTGTCAGGAGGCAAAAAGGGTTTGAATAAGGTCAAACAGGTGGCTTACATGGTCTTGCCAATAGATTGGTTGGTTGAAGAGGAGTTAGAACCAGGGCTACGTTCACAAACACTAACACAAATCAAACTAACACTGTTCAGTGAGGTTCACCAACATTGAATGATAGGCCTTATCATTGAGAATTTCCAGGATGTTGGTGCACCCGTTGCTAAGAGAGTTTTAAACAGTCTTCTGAATATAGTTGTGGAGAGAGGCTTTTAGCAACCGCCTCCTCTGTGATATCTATTGATGACCCTGCAGGGAGATTTTTACAGATCTCATCGTATTCCAGCTTGTCATCCACATCAAATCCACAGTCTACATCTGTTATTTGTAATGTCTTCATATAAGATTGCTGTTTGGGTAGGAATTTATTTTTCTAAAAAAAGGTTTACTTTCCTGTGCCACCCTCCAGGTGATGAAGCTGACTGTGAGCTGAAGACAGGAATGTTTCTGTAAAGCATTAAAGCACACCCAAGGTCTCAACCACAATCCTGAACCCAGTGTCTGGTGCCTCCTTCTCTCCACACCACACCTCACAAGACCAACAAGAACACGACGCAGAGTCCGGGGGAGGTGTAGAGAGGCCGTGGCAATCAATATCCGCTTAGGTGCTGTGGGTTATAGCAGAAATGCATCAAAAAGCACATACAGCCTTCGGCTTAATATTAATATTTACTTAATATTTCCACAACACTGGCACCTCTCCTGACATAATTTTTCCTACTGTGACCTTAGCTGGTGGAGGGCTGCACCTTGAAGGAGGGCACCTTCCCCAAATGGGCCCATAAAAGTGACCTTCCTCAATCTAGGCTACTACTGCAGTGTCAGAAGAGAATATTTAGATGTTAAACATAAAAATAGGCATGCCACACTGTAAATAAAAGTAAGATAAGTAAAGTATGAAAACTGACTTTTATCAGCAAAATGTTGGCCTAGTTAAAGTATTAAAAGTAAAAATACTCAGTGTTTTTCCTGTCATATCTGATGTTTTTAAATTAATATTACTGCTGCATTAATCTGTATATTTTACTTATTTACTTATATTTTACTTCTGTAGAGGTTCAAGGTCTAGCTAATTTAAGAGTTTTCATCAGCTCAGGAAAAACAGCCCTATTTTCAGCATTGTGACAATGAATTTTCCAGGTGCTTTAAGAGAGTTCTAAAAAAAATTATTTAGCATAGCAATCAGGATCATTTTCTTCACTGATTTTTCAGCTTTTTTAAGTTAGCAAATGTAAATACCTCATTAAATTATGGGTAGTTTAAGATGCAAAACTTAGACATTTCTGTATCTTCTTGCAATGCAGTCTGAATATTTTTAAACTTGTGTTCATTTTGAATGTTTAATAAAGTTTAGCTGTTAAAAAAGACTAAATAAGGCAGGTAGAATTATGAACTATTTCAAATTGGTTGATACTTTCCTTGAAACTACCAGATTAAAATTATTAGATGAGAGAAAGATTTTCATTTCCTGAACACTGAAGCTCATTAATTGTAATCTGCATATGTTTTGCAGTATAGGTAACAAAATATGCAGAGTAACTACTACTTACATGATTCAGAGAAATGCAGCAGAATAAAAAAAGCTCAATATTTCTAAAATGTTAAACACTAAAATACCAGCCGTGGCCTACCACTAGTAAAGTACAATAATGACTACCTAAAAGCTGTACTTAAGTGCAATACTTTTGCAAGTAACAATGCACCACTTCTTTATCTCATTGGTAATCCACCCTTGCATGCAGAACACATAACACTGGTTTTTAATAGCATGTACAATTTATGTTACATAGAATACAGAGGCGGCAAAAGTACACACATTCTGTCCCTATGTAGAAGTACAGATATTCTTTTGGGGGAAAAAAGGCTCTGGTAAAAATAGAAGTACTGTCTCAACTTCTTTGCTCAAGTGAAAGTAACAAAGTACAGGCAGGCGTGACATTAAGGTTTTTCCTACTTGCTCTGCAGGACAAGTACTTCTCAAATCTACTTGCCCCATCTTTATTCCTACTTGCCCTGCCCAAGTGAAACTGTTGTGTCTTTTACATACATATTTGTTAATACATGCAGTAAGAGGAATGAAGCAGCAGACCTCTGTGGGCCTGTTGTCTTTCTCTTTAAATTTTATACTAGATTAGGCTAAATTAATTCTTGCAGTCGACAGTTCTAAATAAGTGACATCCAGGAAAGTAAGGGCCCAGTGTCTGATGGTGAGAGAATGGGGAGGTTTCCATAGCAACACAATCAACTTCTTGGCAGCTGTCAGATCTGCTAGTACAGTGTGCCTTTGGAATCTAGTAATAGTCTAGTAATACTCATCTCTGACAGATCATTTAGCAAAAGGATGGGTATAGTCACTGGGATGGTTACTGATACTAAGTCAGACAGCTTGGCTGCCACTTTAGCCCAGAACTGCAAGACTGGAGGGCAGTTTCACATCATATGCAAAAAAGTGCCAGAGGCTTTCAAAGTGCACAGGCTACACAAGGGGTCATTTATCAACTTCATATAGTGGAG
>JAPZDX010000015.1:739612-750644 GCA_029783625.1 Naso annulatus | reverse complement strand
CTGCTTTTATTGACTCAGGGCTCAGGACTCTGAGCGAAGTTGGAAGAAGTAAAAACTTTGCGTGTTTGTGGGTGTAATGAGGGACAGTCTTGCAGATTACCAGATGGCTGTAAAAGAGGCAAAATCTCAATATTTGTCTTATATTACGTCTAGCAGTTTTCATCATCCCAGGGTGTTATTTAATACCATAAACTCTGTTGTAAACCCATGCACCTCTGTTCAGATTGATTTTTTAACCACGACTTGTGACAAGTTTTTCCACCTTTTTATTGATAAAGAAGCATCAGTTTGACAAAATACTGATGGACCTGTTTCTCCTGTACATTCTGCTGTGTTCGAGCCATTTGAACTGGTTTCTCTTTCATTCTTCACCGAGGTAGCGCAACATATGAAACCTACCAACTGTCCATGGATATTGTTTACACAAAAGTGTCAAATCTCACCCTGACACCTCAGTTTTGTCCAATTTAGGCCTGTCTCTCATCTGCCTTTTCTTTCTAAGGTTTTAGAAAAGGTTGTTTTCATACAGTTACAGTTGTGGTGTGTGTTGGGGATTTTTTACTGCGTGCTTTGGAACTGTGGATTTGTGTGGGGTTTCCCTGTGTTGTGTTTCCTGTTGACAGAGGCTGGGCGTGGCTTTGTCAGTGGCTGGAGCTTTGGTCTTGGCGCAGCTGAGCCTCATCATCATCATGCACATGATATATAACTGGGACTGGACTTCATTCGCTGCAAAATATTACACACCCATGTGGTAGAGTCGGCTCCTTCTCCTTCATGTCTCTTTTGAGAAGTTTTCAAGGGATCACTGTTTCTTGTGTTTATCTCTGTGACTCACCAGTGTTGACATTCTGCCTGCAGCATCTGAACAACTTTGAGCTTTAGTTCATCAGTCACTACACTGCCCAGCCTCTTACTCTACCAGTCATGGGCCATAAGTCCAGCACTTTCACCAACCCTTCAACACCTGGGCCTTAGTCACCACCTTCCCTACCCCCCACTCTGCGCCTCGTGTGCACTACATTATCTCCAGCCTCATGCCTCTCTCTCCACCAGTGCTTCCCGGTCTCCAGCCTCGTGCCTCTCCCTCCCTGATCGTTCAATAAATTCTTTAAACCTGTTAGCAGTCTCAGTGTCCACTTTTGGGTCCTTAAAACACCACTAAATGTCACAACGGTCCTTTTTAGGAAAAATAACTCTGTTCTTGAAAAATTCCAATTTGGGTTCAGATCACAACATAGTACTGAGTCAGCACTGTACAATAACATTGCCTTATCTGTTGATGCTAGGAGCTCTATTGTGGTCCTAGGCTACTGTTGGACCTCACAGCGGCCTTTGATATGGTGGATCATGCAGTCCATATCTCTTGCCTAGATCAGTATGTAGGCATCCGTGGCACTGTACTGAAGTAATTTAGTTCTTTTTTGGCCAACAGGAGTTTTTCTGGAATAATTGGTGACATCTCCTAATCACATGCTTCTCTTTCCTGTGGGGTGCGACACGGTTCTATTCTTGGCCCTATCCTCTTTTCTTTATAGATGTTGACTCAAGGGTCAATTATAGCCAAGCACAATCTGTCTTTTCATTGTTATGCAGATGATTTACAGATGTATCTGCCTGTGAAGCCTAATGGAGGTGATGCATCGCACTTCTTGTGTAACTGCATCGTGGTTGTCACCAAATATCCTTCATTTAAATGAAGACAAAACGAAATGTAGTATGTTTAGTACCCCATGCATGCCTAATGTTAAAATGTCTAGCTGTGGTACCCTGGCTTCTCATTTCAAGCTAGCTGTTAAGAATCTGGGCATGACATTTGACAGCTCTCTGAAATTTGATAAACAAGCTGTTGTTAAGACAAGCTTTTTTCATCTTCGGCTTCTTGCTAAACTAAGGCCCTTCCTTAATCGTCATGATTTTGAGAGGGCCATTCACACCTTTATTAGCTTGAAACTCGATTATTATAATGCATTTTATGTTGGTGTAAACCAGTCTTTCCTCACAAGTCTCCAACGTGTGCAAAATGCTGCTGCTCACCCTTTAACAAACACTTCCAAATGTGAGCACATTACCACCCATTCTTTACATTAGCTGCCAGTTCATTGTAAAATTGATTTTGTGCATTAATGGCCTTGCCCCACTTTATTTATCTGAGATTTTAGCTCCCATAACAGAGCAATGTGGTCTTCTAACCAATGTTAATGTTAATGTTAACAATGAATGTTATAACCAAATTTCATTTTTTAAGCACTTTGGTCACCTTTTGGCTGTTGTTAGGGCTATATCAATAAATGCTGATTGATTGATTGATTGATTGACTTCCTCCTTTTCTACATTGCTTAAATTCTGTTGTTCATTTTAAAACGCAGTAGATGACTTTTTTCATTCAAACAATCTTTTAGTTATACAACAGTTTTTATGGCTGACCGGATCTATGTTTTTATGTATAACTGTTGTGTTTTTTTGTTTTGTTACTATTTACTGTATTTTTTTGTGTGTGAAGCACTTAATGATTTTTATCTGTGAAAGGTGCTATGTAAATAAAAATTCTTCTTCTTCTTCTTCTTTTGTGTTTTGTAAAAACTTGCTTCCCTGACTAACTTTTTAATGATGAGTTGGTGGTGTAATCTTATCATTATCCGTCCACGTGCACTCACTGAAACTCTCTTTTTGGTAACTTTATAGAATAGAATAGAATAAAAACTAACTGCTACATTGTAAATAGTTTTCTTCACACCAAACTCCCCATGTTAATCAGCTGCATCATCTCTTCTTATCATGGTAAACATTATATCCATTTATATCAAAATGCTAAGAGCCCAAAGAGGTTGAAATTTGGCCTGGCCTGTAACAAAAAGGGGTACAAACAAATACACACACACATAGACACACACACTTTCACTGGTTATGGCTTATCTTATCTGTACTCTTTTGCTTGCCACCCTCCATAGCTCATCAACTATCTGTCATAGACTGTAGGCACTTGTGGGAAGCATCATTGCAGACAGCAATTTTTTTTTTATGTTTGCTTTCTCTCATGTCTGAACAAGTACAAAGTTTCTCCTACAAACACCCCACTGTGGGAAACTCAGCAAGATAGTCTTACTGAAACACTCCCATTTCTATTTTCATGCTACAACAAATCCTTTCCTACCTGTTCCTCAGATCACACCAGCATAAGTTTAGCCTTGAAGTCTTAGCTGGTTTCATTAACACATTCACTTTTAAAACTAACATCTCTTGAAAAGCGCTTCTCTTAAGCGGTACTGTTTCACTCCTCATAAATTTAATTGTCTCTCCTTCCCTTACTCTCAAACACATTAAGCTCAGGCAGCCAGGCCTTTTGAAGGAAAAATGAATGATGATTAGCAAAGGTGAAAAGAGTACTGAAAATTTAACTAAAGCACTGTTTGTTACATTGTTGAAATATGAGTCAATTACACGTAAACATACTAGTGTTAAAAAAAAGTGCTTAAGTAGAAGTACAAGTTACCGTTTCAAAAAACTATCAGAGTAACTGCTGCAATTACCTTTTAACCATTGATGTTTCATGAATTATCAATAGCTGGCATTCAGTCGAAAGGGGAGATCCATGTAGAAAATATCTACTTTCAACATTTCTCTCTCAACTTTCTCTGATAAATGATAGAGTGCATGAATTAATCTAACTAAGGCAAATATTAAAACAAATTTACACAATGTTTCCCCTAGGATGGAGTTGTAGCGGTGGAGGTATCACACAGCTGGCAAAGTGGGTCATCCCTGGAGATTTGCACTTTGTAGTTTTTTTGGCTTGTGCCCCTGGTAGTTTGGGGGACTTCCAACAAGGTTTCTGCTGCTCCCTGCCCAGGGGAGAGTGCCTGTTTGCCGACCTTACTCTCCTACCAGAGCCACCTCTCTTCTCTGGAGTTTTAGATGTACTCAGTAACAAATATGATTTTAAAAGTAGGGAAGTAGATTACATGGCTTCATTTGCACTAACAGGAGTAGTTGTACTTCATTACTTCCACACCTAATGAAATGTAAGGAATCTAGTGCGTTTTTTCCTCTTGTTGACCTGAGTTGAACTAACTTCATATTGTTTATAACAAATACAAATAGCTGGGGGTGTTGCTTTGATTCATCTTTCACAAAATATGCTGCATTGCCAAAAAAAAATCTTTAACAAGTAAATGTGCCTATGGTACATGAGCGAGCATGTAACCATTTAAAAAGAAAGAAATCTGATATGACAAAGTGTGATGCTGCAGAAAGTCCCAGCAGAGACTCAAGAGCTTAAGGATGCTGAAAAACAGGATGGGACATGTCATTGTGAAACTGTAACACTGCATCAGAGACTGATAAACACAGCCAGCTCAGTCTCACAAGGGAAGAAGCATGCTGTCTGTGGTAAACAGCTGACATCAAGGCTTTCTTCAAATGCAGAGATGACAGACTTTAGCTACACTCTGATAATGTTGGTAAATAATAAAAGAGTCAGAGGATTACTGTCTAGAGGGAACATTAGAAATGAATCAAAGTAAAAGAGGCTTAGGGGAGCATCTCATCTCATGATAAATAAAAGATACAAGCCAAGAAATCACCTATTTTATATGAATATGTTGGTCAACTACTCATCAAATAACTGGGGAATAACACACAAACAGAAAACCAAAATGGTGGAAAACTAGACACATTAAATGGCTCACAAAACCAATTTTATCAAACAGAAAGTGAGCATATGACAGTTGGAGATGGCAGGATGTGTTATGAGTATCTCTAAGTGTGTCTTCAATGTGACTGTCAAGGAAGGTTAGTATAGTATAGTATAGTATAGTATAGTATAGGTTAGTCAAAGGGTTGGCTCATGCAGTCCCAGTGATCACCACCTCTACAATGAATCTCCTAGGGGTAAATCATGCTTATACTGCCATAAGAGCCTCTGCAAACATTATACTCACGTTTGCACAGCATGTGTTCTGTTTTCTTTTACTGATTTCTTGTTCTTGTCTGCTTTACAACATATTGGCCATGGTGTTACCAATGTAAGACTGGACAAGAAGTGATTAGGTCAGGTGTATTGGAGACAAACAGGGAGGCACAATCTACACAGCTGCAACAGGTAATTTGATTTATTGTACATTTGACAGGTGCATGTACTGCCCAGGCACCAAGTGTTGAGTGTGGAGTAGTTTGAATGAGGGGCTCTTCAGAAGCATAAGAAGTGACAGTAAGCGACTACGTTAGGGCTGAACCAACTATTCAAGCTCATGATCAGGAGCATCACAAAGATGGCTTTGTGATGCAAGCATGGATTTCAAGCTGAAGCTAAAAAAAATAAAACAATATAGCAGTACAACTACTATGCACTAAGATTTGAAGTGAGATGCGCCTCATTACTGCAGCAACCGCAAGCATCCATTTTTGTCTCCCCCAAGGGATGATAAATTAGGATTATCAAACAATGTGTTTTGTTAGTAGAAGTCACTGCAGCTTTATGGAGTCAAGCAATTGGCTTGTTCTGGACAGGGAGTGCACTAGTTGGAACTAATAAGACTACTGTTAGACTAAAGACAAGAGCTTGTTTTAACAGATTCCAGCAGACAAGAGAAGATACGAGCTGATACACATACTGATAAACTACTTCAGTTAACAGCGTGACAGAATCACCTGTACTGGGACTTTTGTCGCCTGAGGTCTGGCCTTGAGGTACATGCAGTCTGCCCTACCTTACTGGTAGTTTAGTCATGTGAATACTGTTGATCATAATGTGATGACTTAAGACAAAGATGCATCAAACCAATTTAAATGTTTACCGAAATCTTTTTGTTGCCTTGTCTGAACATAATAATTTAATCAGTTTGAAAAAAAAACAACAACCGATCCATTAACATTCTTTTTTTTACTGCAACAGTTAAACTCTATTACACTACTGTTACACAAACATTGTACCAGAGGCAGCAAGTGAGAAAATACACTTTTATGTTGTTTGGGTAAAAAGCTCCTTCAAATAAAAGCAGATTCTATCAGCATTTCAGTTACCCCTTGGTGGTGAGTGGCTCCTAGACTTTGAGACACCTGCCAGAAATGTAAATGAACTACACTGATTACCACATAATGAGGTTCCTGTACGCCCCCACCCCTCACTGTGTCCCCATGATTGAAGGATACAACAGCCTGTCCCTATCTATCACATCCAGTAAGTGTTTGAGGAGGACAGCCAGGGGCTAGAGATGTGATGATGCCTCTATCCATCATTGTGTAACTGCATGCTGATTGATCAGAAGGAACATGGGAACATATGGTAGGGCAGCGTCTCATTAACATCCAAAGAACATTATTAATCTTGCCCCTAAACTGAACCCTTCCATTAGATGCCTCAAGCCAAATAACAGTGTGTGCAGTGTTTCATTATAAAGAAATTAGGGCTCACTTGGACATATGTGTCACACATTCAGAGATCTGCCTGAATGCAAACAAAGATTCTCATTGAAAAGTGATGTCTTGAACAAAACAGGGATATTTTTTGCTCAACTGAAGTCTGGTTTTCATCGTTTCCCTTTAAAAGCAAATATTTGACACTGACAGTGATGAATAAAATGGTGACACCCATTTTTCATCAAAGAATGGTGGGATGAGTGAGGAGCATGAGTGGGAGTGGGGTGCCTTGTCTTTGTTCTTGGTCCATTAAGACAACCTCAGTTAACATTTTTAACATAACTTTGACCTAAATATCTCTAAATTTGATTCACTTATTTTTTGAATTTTACTTTTTGGTGCAAGGCACTTATTGCTCTGGTTGTTCCTCTCTACCTAAACATCATTCAGTCAGTGCAGGTCCCCTGAATGGATGTTAGTTTTTGTGGGCCAACTTCTCTCTAGGTATTCAGAGATCAACTAACTACTCTGCTGTTGAAAGAAAAGTTAGTATTTTGTGCAGTACACTAAACTAACTTCCTTTTCCAAGACAGAGATGAGAAACGTCACAAGTTGATTTCAGCTCTCTTATCAAAATTCAGACATGAGAGTGGCATCAATCTTTGTGTCTTACTCTCACAAAGAGAGCAAAAGTGAACCACCTTTTTATCCAATCACACGTCATCTGTGATCTTCAATTTTGTTGCAGCTGTAAACATTAACAAATGCACAAACACTACTGCTCGTGTGGTTCAAGATTTATTTGTTATTCATTTATTTGGGCATTTCTGTCTGTAACATGTCCTGGATGATGAATCCTTTTACGCTGACTTTTCACAGTTTCACTGCAGTTAGTAACAGCAGTGCACCAGTAGCACAGTTTATCTTACTACTAAAAACACAGTCTGTCCCGAAACTGCCTTCTGATCTCACACTGTGGCCCTTTGACAACCCAAATCACTCTATTTGAGCTGAGCCATAGAGCAACAGTCTGTGGGGCCAATACAGTCAACCAATCAGATTACAGTTTGTAATCCTCAATCCACTTGGTGTCACCACAAGCTGCGACTCCAGTGACTTGTCAGCTCTCGATGTAGTGGAAAGATTAAAGACAAATCCCTAGTGCTCCAATGGATGAGCTGGTCAACAGAGACAATGAAACGCTTTGGAAAAACCCTAAGGAATAGCAAAAGAAAATAGTTTGAGGGCTTAACCTGAACACAAACATGTAGACGGAAATTAACACTCTTGTTTACTAACAAGGCCAGTCTGTGATGTGTCATACATTCTGAAAGATAACATTTACCTTGTTCCTTTGATGTGGAATACATTCCTGCATTAAAGTATCACTGCTACACAGAGTGTGCTCTCTGAAAGATTTCCATAACAGAGCACCTGTGTCAAGGAAAGCACAGTGCAAGTCTGCACATACTGCATTTCGGTCATCAAACCTGAATGCGGTGGTCTTGTTTTCGCAGGTGTGGTTTAGTGTTAATGTTAAGGTAAAGGTACTTTATTGGTCACATATACACAATGTACAGCAAATGTACAACAGATCCTGTTATCTAGTCAGTATATGTTGTCTAAATTTAGCAAGAGATCCATGAAGAATTAGAGGATTAGATTAAATCTCATGACTTACAAGATGGGAATCAATTTACAGACAAACAAAGACAGACAGAGGTATCAGTCAACAAGGTTGCAAGTTTATAGTGGTTACCAGGCAGCAACAATGCTAGGAGAGCAGTACAGTGCCCTGATAAATCTCCCAGAATCCAGATGAGTCTGGAAGCCTCTCACATGCCAGAAGTCTGCACAGTGGCTCATGAAAAGATGCAGCATTTTAGCATCTAAAGCTGCACTTTCTAATTTTGATTTTTTTTTCATGTAAATTACTCTTTTCAAAGAGCAGTCAAGTGATTTCAGTTGTAAAACTCTTGTAATTAGTCTGCACTTCAGGAACAGGTCTTCCTGAGTGCATGCAGCAGAATACTGTAGACAAAGAGTTTACTTTGGGGTTGTGGATTTAGTTTATTTGTTAACCCTTTCTATTAAAATGACTCATCCAGCACAGAAAAAGCTGCAGAAAAAGTATAACAGAGTGCTCAGCAGGCTGGGAGATTCACAGAGTAAAACTGAAAAAGAGTAGGACAGAGGAATATAGGACAAAAGTTGATCACAGTCTGCAAAGTACAATTAGCCAAAGCTGCTCTGTATGTGAGGGTAATCTGCACCAACACAAACAGAAGCACACACACTCTTGTCTCCCTGAATAATGAATAAAGGGAAACCTAAAGGGATGAAAATCTGATCACTGTGCATATTGGTGCTCGTCAGAATGCTTTCATGATCATTTAAAACCATTTTTCCATCTGTCTTTGTCTAACCACAATAAAGTTTTAACACAACACTTAAATGTGGTTTTCCTCCTCACAACAGAGAGGTACATAAAACTGTAAAACTGCATCGACTAACTTCTCCTTTGTTTTAAAAACACAGGCACACACCTTTCCCTTTCAACTCATACAGTATCTTTGCTGTGCCTGGAGAGGCACATCTCAATATTTGAAAACCTGTGTTTTATGGTGTAAAAACATAATGAACAAGTCAACTGTGTTTTCGAAAGATAGATTTTAGCAACGATACAACATTTTTTGACAATGCTACGATAAAGTTTGACTGGTTATTATCCTGACTTTTTTGACACGCTTCCTTACCTTGTGAATACAGGAGGATCTGCATCTCCAGCAGGGTGCAGGTAAACACCTGGACCAAGTTCTCCACTCCTAGCAGACTGAAGGCCTCTGCGAGGGAGAAGTCAGCCAGTGGTAGTTCCCCCAGCCCGGGCCTCTGGCAAACGATGGGCTCATATACACCATGGAACTTGAGTGAGCGTCCTGGAGCGGGCAGTGGCACCTCATACAGGATGTTGTATACATAGCTCTCCAGCGGCAGCGGGGGGGCAGTGGCTGCAGTAACAGCCCTGTGCAACTGCGACAAGAAGTGAAGGCAGGCATGCATATAGGGCATGGGCGTGATCAGACACAAGGCCTTGGACACGTAGAGGGTGTCCTGGGATGAGTCATAGCCACCTGCTCTGCGAGACGAAGATGAGGAGGATGACGAGGTTGGGGAGTCAGCCTCGTCTAAACTGCTGGCTAGAGAGTCCATGCTGGAGGAGGAGGAGGAGGAGGATGAGGAGGAGGAGGAAGGCGGGTTGGCAGAGGTGTGCTCTGCATTGTGCATCTGGTAGAGGGTCTGCATGGCAGAGCAGATCTGTGGGCTCGTCACCTCCTCGTAGAAGGTGTGGACAAAGCCATAGGTCCGAGAGCCATCCTCCTTTGTGATGATGAAGGAGTGAAACTGTGGATCACGCTGGTCCTTCTGCGTCCTGAATGACAAGCCTCTAGGCATACACAGCTGCAGGCAGAGGAGAGGGATGGGAGTCAGTCACCACCTCAAAGCAGATCATTCAGTTCTACTTCAAATCAATATCTTCAAATGATGATATCATCTTTGAAATTATTCTGATGGAATAAGTTTTTGGAACCCTGGTGAAAATTGGTGAGCATCTATTAAACAGCTCAGAGCTGTTGGATGGGTGTTAGCATGCATGTTTGTCCATGTTGGATACCATAAATGTAAATTCAAATTTAAATTCATGCTTCGATATGGTTACAACATGGACAATCTTGCATTTTTTAAAGTAAGTCAAACAAGTTCTCAATGGCTGTTTGACTTCTTGCTGGCTATGAATTACTGTATTGGTTGCCTGCACACATGCTCACTGCTTTGTGGGGCTGTACCGTCATGCTTTGAGCTAAAGGCTAAAATCAGCATGCTGACATGCTCAAAATGACAGTTTTAGCACATCAAGGTAGGTAAAATGTTGACAATGATCTCTATTATACATAGTTTATACGTATAGTATTAAACAAAAAAAAATTGACCTAAGGATGACAGAAAATGTAAAGTCAGATCATTAGCATTATTACAGTTCATCAACCACCACTGTCCAACGGTACCAATTTTCAAAATAATACATCCCTTTTAGTATTGTCGGGATGTTGTGCTCTGGATCACAATTGTCAGCCTCATGGTGGAACTACAGGAAAAGTCAAGAGGTCACAAGTAGAAACTCAAGTTTTTTTGCAGTTTCAGACCAAAGTCGCGAATCAGTGGACCAAATCTGACACTGTTTCTCTTAGACCAATGCCTCAGAGCAGAGAGTCAGTGTTGGTGACAGTTTGCAATCACTCAAAAATCTTCTTCAGTTTGAATAAGGCTGACCACTTGTCTCATGCAAGCATAATAAAATCTGGTTAAGAAAATTCTGATTTCTAACTTGATCAGATTTTTTTTTCAAACCAACATGAAAGCTTATACATTACATTACTATTGTAATTTGGATTATATTTGCATTGTACTTTTTTTACCCTTAGTAACGAAAATTTGAGACATTTACCCAGTTTTCCCATTTACACACATTTTATCTTTGTAAATAAAGAAAAAGCAAAAATCTTAGAACATCTATTTCCTGGGCAGGTGCGTCAGAAGGTGACAATAAAGTACAAATTAAACAAAAGGAGTTCCCGCACACATGGCCAACTTGCAGAATTTATTGCAACGTTTCGGTGCT
>JAPZDX010000015.1:703433-713979 GCA_029783625.1 Naso annulatus | reverse complement strand
GTATTTGCGTATTTCAATACTTATTACTTTCATTCCACAGCATTTCAAAGACAAATATCTTACTTTTAATTTCACTACATTGCTAGTAAGGCTGTGAAGTACTTGTTACTTTTAGGCCACCTGTTTTTTTGTTCTTGTTATTTTTTTCTAAAATGCGATTGGCCACACGCTGTGTTCTTCACAGAAGGAAACCAATCATTGGAGGGATTTCCATCGCCTTCCACAGACAAGTAACAATACAGGGCAAATGTGTGCTATGTGTCATGTTCCTGTGTGTTCCTGGTTCAACAACAGCGAGTTCTTGAAAGCAGAGATGTGGTTTGTTTGCAGTAAAAGACTGTAAAGTAAAACGCTGCTTCCCTCAGTGAGGGGGGAGGAAAAAAGGCCTGCTGATTTGTGGAGGTGGGGGCCACGAGGTGTTTTAATTAAAAAAAAATGAAAATGACAACAGCTGTCCTTTTTCTTGATTCAATTATATTTCTATGTTTTTATAAGTGTTTCTATAGGCTTTGTATAGCATAGTGGTTCTACAAGCCAGTCAGTGCACGCTAGGTGGTTTCAGAGAGATACAAGGTTCTATAAATGCATTGTGAAAACATTACAGCAATGCATTGATGTGAAAAGTAAAATGTACTTTAACTTGTACTTTTGAATACTAAAGTCTTTTTAAAAGCAGGTACTTTAGAATACTTAAGTACTTTTAAAAGCAATTACTCTAGTACTTTAACTCAAGTAAAATTTTGACTGAGCAACCTTTCTTGTAATGGAGTAATATTTGACCAGGAGTATCTATACTCTGACTCAAGTACTGGGGTTAAGCACTTTGTCCACCACTGCATGTGCAATTTGGTGCAATTTAAGTTTATCAAGCCCTGGAATGCACAGTGCTCTCCACTTGCAAAAAAAACCCTGACAAGGTAAGGGCTTCTACTGTGGGACAGTAAAATAATTTTATACAGAATGAAGGTCTTAACAGTTGAAACATTTATTTTGAGTGGCATTTCATCTCGCATCATAATTGTGGTATCATTAAAAATAAGTGAATGTGTCTGACCTTACTAGGATTATATTTAAAGAGAGAAGATGGTCTATTTGCTTTCGCTGGAGTGTGTCAGGTGAACAGTGCAAGTTTCACTTTCATGAGTGTCTGAACATGGGTTTATGTGAAATGTTATGTGTCAAAGAGACCTTGCTGAGACAGTTCGTCTGTCGATTTCCATAGAAGTGGTATCTGAACCTCCTGCTAAGCGGCCGCAGCATGATCTGTACAGGAAGACAGAGTGGAGAAGCTTGGGACAGAGATGCAGCTGAAAAAACTGGCTGGGTGGACGGTGCACAAGAGGACAATGTCTTCTGGGATAGGAGATCATCACTGCCACTGAGAGTTAAAGACATCAAACACTGAAGCACTAGCACTTGTCCAACTATTAAGAGCAATTTGCCATTTACCCACAATATAGTGGAAGTGTAATCTGAAAGTAATGCATCCCTAAGAAGCAGTGAGCAGCCACTGGACCAAGGGCTAAGGGCAAAATCCCTCCCCTCATTAATTTGAATTTTGACTGATGGTATGAGAACCCTCTTTGAGTTTATGACTGAATTTGATTTTTTTTAATCGTATTACAGCCAATCCTTCCACTTGAACACAGCTTTTAAATTTTTGGAGGGGGATATTTCTGTTTGAACTTGAGAGCCTTAAAATATACACACTACTGGAGAAAAAAAAAGGTCAGCATATCGTCAAAACGTAGCCTGACCACTGACCAATCACATCACCGATGAAACAGACATGGCCCTGAAGCTAGTCCTCCTCAGTTTACAACAATGTGACAAATAACAATAACCAATTTACTGATATGCTTTTTATGTGCAACACATCCTCAGAACAGTTGGTTCATCATCTTAAAAAAAATAAAACTTCCTTTATCCTTGGCTACCCATACTTATTTTGAACTTTAGCCTTTCATTTAATATTTGGAAATTATCTATTGTTGTTCTAAACTTTTTAGAATTATGTGATGCCTTGATAATAATTTACTTTGTGGAACATCCTTATCAATTGTTACCAATTTTTCCAGCAGATACTATTACACTGACCCTTTTATGTAATCTTAATACTTAATTCACGGACAAATTCTGAACTAATGAACAACACTGTTATCTCAGTGTTGTTTGATTAATACGAAGTCTTGACGCCCACCTTGACCCTGCATCTTACCGGTCTGCTTTCTGCCTGACTCTTACTGGGAGCAGTATGAGCACACACTCACACAGGCACGTAGGGTCACTACTTCTTTTGTTTCTGTGGTGCTATGCCTCTGTAAGCTGGTTAAAACCATCCTGATCACATGAGCTCAACATTTCTGTTCCACACTTTGTATGTGGACTGGAGCTGGGAGGGAGTACTCATTTTGAGTGACTGCCGAATGCCAGCTGGCAGCGTTACATGTCTGGAGCGTTGTGAACACCATTCTGCGAGGCTGTGATTCTCAGATCTGATGCCTTTCAGATCTGATCCTCCATTAGCACAATGAGTGGCAAAACAACAATGAAGATCGGATTGTCCCAAGGAACATCTTCAATGGAGCAGGTCTAAAATCAAGCTTTTGTCAATTTTTTAAGACCCTTTATTAATGACTACGATTTTTCAAGGGCTTTAATTTAGATAAATGAATTTAAGACTTTTTAAGGATCCACGGGGACCCTGATTTCTGCCGTAAGTGTGCTCTTGCTTTGGGAGCCGCCATTACTGTTTAGTAAGCAGTGGCCTGTATGATTGGCTGGTTACGTTGTCAACTACAGTGCAGTCCCTGATTGGCTATACAAATTCTGACTTTTTAAAATCGTTATCAGCGGGTGGAAGTCCAGACTGATCTGAAATGTTGAGCTCAGGTAAGCAGGGTGGTTTTAACAGGCTAATGCCACTACGCTCAGTACAACAAATGCTGCCTTCACCGATCAAGTGTAATTAAATACAGCAAAGTCTCAGCTTGTAGGCTGCTTATCAGTCGCTGACAATTTTAGGGGTGGTCAAATTTCAATCTGTTGTACATTGTACAGGGACACGTCCCCCAGTCCCCATGGTGATTATGCTTACTATGGGGACCAGATGCAACAGTAAGCTCCAGCCCCGATCATCAACAGGAAAATTAACTTATATAGGCGTGTTTCTGCTGGTAGAAGGAACTGAAACACCCTGAGGCAAATCACAGAAGCACTGGAAGAATATGCAAAACTCCACACAGAAGGGCCCTGCAATTACTGGAAAAGCTGCTCTACCTCCAGAGTCATGACCATCTAGCATCTCTCTCAGAGAACTTTATCCTGAAGGTCCAAGTAAGACGAACTGAAGTTGTAACCTGCAAAAGTCTGTTTGCAGTTTGATTTGACAGCTTTGATACATGATCCTCTATAAGAATAAACACTATTAGTGCACAGAACACACTGTTGGGATGTAGAACCCAAACTGAAGGATACGATGTCTGCAGAGCAAGCAGCTGTGTGACAAGCAGCTCCAGCTGGCTGTTGATCTCCTGAGAATTGGCAGTGGGTGTCAGTGAATGCGTAGGAGGGGAGATGATCGGCCAATGAAGCTGAGTTAGTACTTTCTCAAAATCACTATGAAAGAATTGAAGAGGAGAATTGAGCTTATACAGTGAATAGAGGACAATGACACAATGATGTGAGAGTACAGTACTACTGCACTCATGTACAGTGAATGTGTATCATTTGTATTTGTGAATCATGCCACTTAGACACAAACTGACATAAAGGAATACTGAGGGGAGGTGAAGGTATACCTGGTCAGTCGGTCTTTGATGATTTTGTGCCAGAAGTGAAGTGTGTCTCGGAGAAAGTCCTGGAGGTGAGAACATCCAGACTGGTCTAGTCCAGCATCCAGTGCTGCCATGCTGTCTACTGCCCTTATGGCCTCCCACACACTGCTGGTCATGAGACACTGCTGGACCACACCACTGCAGGCACACAACACTTCACACGTGACTGCTTGAGTCCACAACAGACAGAAGAGCATAACTGTTTTTAAATGCCATACAATCATTTTATATCTAAAAACAAACAAAAAAAATCCAAGGTGAAAAAAAAAAGGGGTTTTTGGAAATTATAGGCCGGATTAATAATGTTAATGAGACCAATAATGAATCTCTACTGATAATTAACTGCAGTAAACCAAGGTTATTCTTTTCAGGTCAATTTCAACTTCCTCATTTCACACAGCTTCAGTCACATAACAAGTTTGCCATCAATGACCTGCAGCTAACTAAACACATCCTGTTACTGCTCAGGTTAAAAGCCTTCCAGTTAGTGGGCATCATCATCATCATCATCATCATCATCTTTTCTGTTGCCTCAGTGATGTAGAAAGTCTGATGTGCATACTGTGAAACATTTCGTTTAAGGAATTCTCAGTGCATTCTGTTTTTTTAAATGACTCATGGGTGTCAAATGTCTGGTGCAGTCAGCACATGTTTATTATAGCATGATTTCAGTAACTGTAACACTGAACTGTACCCATCCAAACTTGGAATCCCTGATATTGTACTTCATGTCGAAGACCATTAATCATCAGTAAGTAACTCTGCTCTGTTTTCAGGGTTCTTTGGTCTTTCCATGACATTTTCTATTTATGTTTATCTTGTCTTCTTTTCTGTGTTTACCCAACTCTAAATACCAAAATTATTATTTTTTTGAAAACTTAACAGGCACTTCAGTTCTTTATCTCTTTTACAATACCTGAGTTCCTCCATATGTTGAAGGCACTGTAGGTATTTCATGTGTCTCTCTATAGTGTCAACTTGGTTAAGCATCTGGCCCAGATTATCCATCCAAGGCTGGGTCCCCTTTAGGTGCTGGAATATGAAAAATGACAAAAAAGAAACAACTGCTTATACCCGTAAGAAATGTAGAGTTGAAAGGACCTTAATCTTTGTCATCTGGAATATTGTTCACTTCATCTCTGTGTTGAAATTACATGAGAGAAATACTTTGCAGTCAGTCTTGGTAAACAAAGCTGGATCATTACAGAGATGCAAATGCTTACATACTATTTGGCATCTAGCACACTAAAGCCCTTTTTGTCCTCACTACAGTGACAGCGAAGTGGAAAAAATAAGCGAAAAGTGAAATTATGATATTTATGTTTGACTGTTTCAACATTTTACAACAGCAGAACATTAGTTGTACAATAACTTAGGATTGATTCAGAGCATTTGATTGTTTACCCGTCTTATTTTCTACTGCAATAGAAATAAAATGCAATTAATAGGGAAAAGACTTCAATTTTGTATACAATAATCCTTTGTAATTCTGTCCGTAAATCTGACTGCATTTCATATTGATTTATATGTGTAGGTAGGATTACATGTACAAAATCGTTTCGATTTGCTGTCTCATAGCACGATATTTTGCTAATCATCAGTAAAAAAGCAAACATGCTGATACCTGCTTGTTTTTTCAAATCAACTTTTGTGCTGCGTGACTGTTGCAGCAATGCAGGCCCACCTTCCAGCTAATAATAATGCATCACCACATTTGTGAATGCATAATGCATTTACCACCAATACTGGGTGGTATTTGCAGATAAATCATCAACATTGCTGCAAAATGTTGTCATTTGCTTTTTGGTATTGCTAAGAACAACTCATGACTGATGCTGATGCGAGCAAAGGTCCAGAAGCAAAGAATTTCAAGATAACAATGCTTTGATTACTGTACAAAACAATCACCAGATGCGAGATGTAGCAATTAAACATGTAAACACTTTACACTAGACTTAGTATTTTTACCCCCACTTTCTTTGAGAGTTTTTCTACCTGTTTCAGTTCGTTGGAGATTAACTGCTCTCTCTGCAGCAGGTCCTGCAGGGAACAACTGGCCTCCTCAGCAGCAGACAGAGCTGCAGAAACTTGAGGAGGAACAGAACTGGATACAATCGGAACCTGAATGACACAAATTAAAACATTAATGCTCATAGGACTCGCTGTGATAGACAAAGATGGTACAAGTCCTGTTCTCAGTTGCAAACCACAATTGTGAATATTTTTGGCTATCCTCCAATCATATAGGGTTGGCGCAGTGACAAAACTTTTCCACTGACTAATAATCTCCTCACACTAGCAGTAATCCCTGGTACACCTGCTTTCTACATGAAAAAACACATTATCTGTAAAGCACAGTATTAAGTTACTGATAAAAACTGAACATTTCCTATAGCTGCAGCTTCACATTAAAAACATTTAATTGGTGTAACATGAATTGACTTTTATTTTGAAGTAGGTTAGTCATAGGAAATACAATGTGTTCAGTTAGTGTCACTAACTGACTGCTATCAATTTTTTAAAAAGATGTTTTCAGATCAAAGCATGTTCTTTTTATTTTTTTTTCAATTCTCACTGTTTGTTGAAAGCGGATAAGTTTTAGTAGTTTCATACTGTCTGTAAAAATGACAGAAGAACAAGGAGCTGTGAGATGAAGAGCTGCAGGCGACTGGTAAGTAAGTTCACAAACTCCTTTTCTTTCATTCAAGTCTTCAAGTTCTCTATAAAGTGGTACGTCACGCCCCTTTGTAACCAAGTGTTTCCGTTACATTTATTTAGCAGCAGCGACCCGCCACTGCAAAATTATTGCCTCCGCTACTTCAAATTTCTTTTTCTTTCTTTCTTTTTTATTTTGCAAATTCACCACCACCACTTCGACACTTCTCTGCACCTGCACAGCACAGCCTGCAGTGTAGTGAGGAGAGCAACGGTGACGGGAGTGGGGAGTGGGGGAGGACTCCTACTGGAATTAATATGACCTTAACTACTCACGAGCACAAGGTCTTGAAAGTGATAGCATCACTGACGTACCAGGTCAGAGTCAGACAGAGTGTCATCATGTAAAATAGGGCAGCGAATTACCGGAGAAAAAGACAAAGGTAGATTTTATTCGCTGAAGAAAAACTTACAATAGATTTTACAAGTTAAATAGACATTCTCAAAATATTGATGGCCAACTAACGTTACGTAACGTAGCTTAAGTCAACTGGACCTGGCGCCAACTCAGTGAATCGCTAACTTAACGTGGGTAAAATAATTGATAATATCTACACGCCATGATGTATTAACCGCTGATTGCATTTCCAGATGAGCTTGTTAAAATATTTCTCTAAGAAGAGAAAGACGACTGATGATGAAGACAACACTAGTCAGGTAACAGCAGAGTCGGGGGGAGGGGTGTGTTAGATAAGTAACAGCAAAAAGAAACAGAGGGGCACGCAGGAGGTTGAAACAGACAGTAGGTGAAAAAAATCACTGAATTGTCTGAGTACTATTATTAACGACTCGTAAATGATAATGGTGAATTATTTAAAAAATAGTATTTTAATGTTCACACTAGTAATCAGATGTGATGTGAGTGTAAATTATGTAATGTTACTCACATTTTTAATGTAATCTTACTGGACGTGTAACATTAGACAGGCAGGAGTATTATCTCATTGATGTCCTCAAATGTCTTGTTTTATTTTTTCTCAAAACAAAGCCATTTATTTTATTTTTAAAAGAGGACTAAAGAAACCAGAAAACATTCAGATTTATTAGCAGATTTAAAATTTGTTTGTATAGCACAGTTTATATTGCATATTTTATATGGCTGAGATGCCAATAAATAGGTTGTTAAAGTTCAATTTGCAGTCAAGTGTCATTTTACTTAGGCCCCTGGACACTCAGGCCCGAAGAAGGAAAACCAGGCCAAAATATCAGCGTTTTTTAATTGTGTCGCAACCCTCAATGCCGTCACACAACGTCCGTGGGAAGAGAAGCCAGTCCCGCCTCCTGACCTGACACAGTTTCACGTACCATGAGCCACAGACTCAAGCACTCCCACATTTTGTCTCAATACCCCTAGAAAAATAAGAAAAGCTGTAATATCCAATGCTTTCAGGAAACATATGTATTTTGAACAGGATTTCTGTCTATCTTTGGTGTTAAGCTGAAAAACAGCCCCTGTTGGGAAGCTTTTAGTGAACTCATAGTTCTGGTTGTCATCCACTCGACTAACGAGGAATCAAGGAATCAGGGAAAATTTTTCTACATTTTGGCAGTGCAAAAACGAAATTCTGAAAAATGCCTCCATGCTGCTCGTGTCCTGAAGCCTCAACATGCCAAGTTGTTTTGAAAAACGTCACTGACATCATGTTTTTAACCTCACTGTTCACTGTAACCTGTAGTCCCTATGATGGGAAACACGTTCACTTGTGTGCACACGCCGCCTGAAGTTTGTACAGCGGCACAAGGCGAGACTAACGAGAGCTCGCAGTATCTACAGACCTGTGTATACATGCAACCCAGAGGTTTCCCTCACACACTCAGAGAGGCATCTGCTTGCACGTGGTGTCTTGTAATACTTACCGCTTACTAACTTTCAAAGACTACATTGTCCGAAGACTTCATTATAGAACATCACTTTTTTGCTGAGCCTTATTTGTTTGAGCCAGAATATACAGATGAGTAACTCAGACAGATGGGGGGCTGCAGCTCAACCAGACCCACAGCCAGCAGCAGACTACAAAGAGAGAGCACTGGAAACTTGTGGGTGTAGTTGTAGGAAATGTAGGAAAATAGGAAAATAGGAAATTTTCATACCATCTGTGAAAGTAACGGATCAAGAACAGAGTGGGTAGATGAGAGCTACAGGCAACAGGTGAGCTAACAAACTTTTCTGTCAATCAAATCATCAAGTTTTCCATTAGCATCCGAAATATTGTAAAGTGATTTGTTACATGCTTTTTGCGTTTCGCTTTGACAACTAATCCTCTACCGTCGTCATATTATAAGTGAAATGTCACTTTGTCTTCAGCAGCTCTAAAATGCTGCTGCACACATCAGGTGGTGCCAGTAGTCAAGTAATGCAATCGGTGTGTGACCCACACAACAACATGAACACGAGCCTAAACAAGCCTTAAAGTTGGTTCAGAAATCATTGGCTAAGTCTTTTTATTACCTTACATGCCAAATCCTCTTTTTAAACTGTGCACATAACACAGGTCTGTTTTGGCAAAACGTTATGATGTAACTAACATTAGATGTGACGTGGTAATTTCCAACAGTACACACATTGTGTGTCAAAACTACTTTTTATGCTCAATATTATATTATTCTTATTTCTGTGCTACTGTGTTGCTTCTTGACCATAAAACCCCTAATTCTGTGATTGTACAGCACTCTTCATACAAACAAAACAGTAAGACAAAGTGCTTCACTTGAGTTTGCATGCCAAAAACAAGAAGTTGTTGTTTTGAGTTAAATACTGACCATGGCAAGCAGAAAGTTATGAGCAAACCCATATGCAATACGATTGTCAGGAAAAAGGAATAATAGTTGTATTATTGTGGTGCCTAAAGGTGCAGCGAAAAATTTTAGGTGCACCTAAATGTGTGTGCTGGTGCATCTAAATAAAAATGTTAGCCACACTGATGCTACCAATGTAAAAAGTTCATCTGTTGTCCTGAGATGAGAAACCCTGACAGAGCCGTTACGTCTGTGTGTGTGTGTGTGTGTGTGTGTGTGTGTGTGTGTGGGCATCGCCTCTGGCCCAAACTACATGGACTATTTCATACATGTGTGAACACGTCACACATGGACAATCTCCTGATGGTTGCTGCATGTGTGAACAGGCAGACCTGCACGTGATCCTGATCAGATTCTCTGGATACTGTCCATAGATCATGTGTGATGGGGGCTTCGGATCACTTCGCACAAGCAGTCTGAACATTGGTCACCATTCACTTTAATTGTTTAGGAGATTACTACAAAGCCTGAAACGCTTTTGTGGACTATAAAATTTCACACGACCTTCCATCGGCATGAGGGTGAGTAAATGATGACTGAATTTCCATTTTTGGGTGAACTATCCCTTTAAATACATAGTAATGTACAGAATGATGCAGTTCAATGACAGCACTTCTAACCAGTCTCTTACTGAAACTGGCAGCACAATCCAATGTATTTTTCTTTCATTGTTTATTAATAATTCCATCTGAAGAAATATGTTACTGGCTACAATAACCATAAATATTAGATTGTAATCTGCTTTGAATAATTGAAATTTTATGTGTTTTTTCTTTGATTTGATATCTGCATCATATGAGGGCCATTTGCCACCCTCTGTGGGTGGACAACAGTGCTGTTACATGACTGCAACGCCAAATGCCAGAGCTAATCGTGGCCATTCAGACAGTGCTCTTGATTGCACTGCACAGCTCAGACGAACCCCAGAAGCAGTTTGTGCAGAATGCGTGCATCGTCTGTTTAGGAAAAACTTTGAAAAAGAATAAATAAGTTTGACTACTTGGATCTGAGGTCCAATCAACTTTCAGTGGTTCAGTCTTTATGTCCTTGTATTGTCCAATCTTTAATTTATTTTATTTTTTTATCTTTTGAATATAATTAATAATAATTACAGGTCAGTGCATAACAAAAATTCACAACATTCTTCTAATTAAAATATTATTTCTTCTTTGTACCTAAACACACATACACACACATGC
>JAPZDX010000015.1:624244-634901 GCA_029783625.1 Naso annulatus | reverse complement strand
TAACAGCAGCTGCACTTTAATACCGCTGTTATCTTTGCATAATCTTGTAGAATTAGAGAACATTGTTCAGAATGAACTTCCTGCTACTTGCTCCTCCTTCCTTCCTGCTGTTGTGACCCTAATGGGGTTTTGGAGGGCTCAGTCCTGATCAAGGCCCTGAGTCGTGGTTTAATTGGTCTAGTCTTAATGGACGACACAGATCACCGGCACAGATTGAATATCTACCTAATTGGTAGTGAGATAGTTCTTAAACAGCTTTAAAAATGCCATGACTGTGGTAAAAACAAGCTTTATCCAGTTTGATATTTGTCTTTTGTTTTTATAGAGCAAATGTCATTATTTGTTTTGGCTTCCAGCTTCTTACAGGTGAATCAAAGTGCTGTGCTCTGTTGCTGAGGGCTGACTAATCTCTGCTCAGTGGATATTACAGTCAAATAAGATCAAAAATACAAAACTCCATTATCCGTGGAGTAAGGAGCTAATGACCCAACAACGGGAATATATTTGCCAGGGTTAGGCCATCTCCTTGAAAGGGCCAAGAGATAAGGAGTCATTAAAGCGGTGTTATCTGGTCCAGATAGCATTGGCATGTCTGTGAAGATCATTATTTTTGCTCCTGGAGCCATTTGGCAAAGGAGAGCAGGGTTAACTGCACTTTCGCCGCTTACTCTAGGGTCAGCTGTAACACAGGGATGGAAACGCTAGCGATACGCAGCCTGGCAGCTAATGCTTCTTCTAAATGCTCCTAATGGCTGCAGATCCTATTTTGGGAGCACAGCATCTCTGTTTTTCTTTCAGCTTTGTCAGCTCACTGTAGTTAAAAGGGGTATGATCACATTTTTGCTCTTTCAATTGTATTTTTTTAAATCATTTTTTCATTTTTTTTCTCTACTGTGATGTATTTATTTAAGAGAGGGAACTGCACATCCCACTGGCCAAATGAGCTGTGAGCAGCTGATGTTGTAATAAAACAGGTTTGCAGTGTTGCACCTCCCAGTTCAGCCTTTCCTTCGGTAAAGCCGAGTGTTTATGTGCAGGACTGCTCAAAGTTTTAGGCACGAGGGAGCAAAAAAACCACTGACTTCAGCTCAGACACAAGGAAATTTCTTAAGTCTGCTGGCTGCTGGAAACCGAGTAAACAGAGTTAAATTCAGGTCAGTCCAATATCAAACGGTAGTATTAAAAAAAAAAATATATATATTTTTGTTGTCTTATGGATTATTTTGGTTTTTTGTTTTTTTTCTGCAGTGTTTTCATTTAGATTTTGTACGATAACTGTAAAGCAGAAACCACTGCTTGTTTGGCTTATTCCAACATGTTCTATGGAGACTTATACCATAATTTAAATAACCTCAATTTATGCCAGTTTGTAATGACTGAAACAAACTGGAGCTGTCACTGTGGCAGAGGCAGCTGTTACTTTCTTGTCAAGTCTGTGGTGTTTTTCTCGTATCAGGCAAGAGGAAGGTTAGAAGTGTGCATGAAAGATTCAAGCTCCTTTTAACTACAGAATTTTAGTGTGAGCACTTAATAACACCTCAGAGATGTGACGGTAAATAAAACACCAGCTCTCCCCACAACAAGCTTCAGCTGCTCTTTACAGAAAATATAATCTGAAAAAAACTACCTGGAACTATGTTCCACCAAAAACATTGTCCCAATGAAAACTGTTGAAAATTAGTTCTTGGAATTAATTAGAGGAACCTGAACACTGTGTTTCTGCTAAATGTTGTAAAATGTTATAAAATTTTCAGTGCTGAAACTTTGGTGAGTACTGTGAATAGTTTTTACCTCCATTGTGTAGTTATGAAGGCAGAACTTCAGAGACGAATGTCTCTATAGTCAAATAAAACTAAACTGTTGGGGGAACAGAATTCAACAACAGAGATTCAATATTACAAGAATCCATTTAAACGCACAATATGTCATTTCTGTTGCCATGGTACTTTCAATCAAAACAATAACAAAAGACAGACTGTGATGACATCATTAATCAGTGTAATTTCTCATTTTCTTGATTTTTTTATCTTGCTGAACTTTTGATAGTTCATGCAGATGTAGGCTTACAAGCTAAACACACATTTCTTTTGTGTATAAAATGTCAGTGGTCTGTTAAAGAGTACCATGTGCAACTGCATCAGACACCAAAGAGCGAGACAGAAACAACATTTGAGCGGGTGGAATGAAGCTGCCATACTGTTTTTGTTTTTTTCCCTCTTTTTTCACAGTGTGTACTGCAGTGTATTGGTCAAGGCGTTGTTCTTCATTGGTTCTTGTCAGCTAGAAAAGAGTTTGTCATTGTAGAAATTCCTCTAAGTTGTCTGTGTTTTGTGTTTTCCTGCCTTCATGGAGGCCGTTGTCTCCCTTTCATTTTGTTGTGGTTGGTGAATCAACGAGTGTGAACTGTTCAAAAGAACCAGGCGCATTTTGAATCTGTCAGACTGTCAGAGAGAAGGCCTGCCCGTTAAGGAAGTTGTCCTATCAGCAGTATAACTGTTGTCATGTTGTTGTTATTGTTATAATTTATTATTATCATTATTGTGAAAAGTGCTTTATCTAATGATTCTTAACTATCTTGTTTTTGTTGTGGGATTAAAATAATGAGAGAGTTGTCTCAGTTTCAGATGATGTAGTCTCAGGACTCCCTCTGCTGGTGATCCGTCACACTGATTTTGACTTGTTAATAACAACATGAGTGACACTGGCCCCTCAACACTTGTGTGTGTGTGTGTGTGTGTGTGTGTGTGTGTGTGAATCAGTATGATTATTCACTTCAGGCAGCATCTCTGTAGCTCAGCTTTAGTATTAGCCATCACATTTATAAGCTGGAATGGACATAAGTAATTGGTTTACTGAAAAGAAAGCCTCTCTAATTAAGTCACTCAGTTGGCAGGTGCATCTGCAGTTAGAAAAAAAATCAACTCGTGTGTTGACATTATTAACTAGCATCCGCAGCAAGGACAGCGCAGCCATGCCACCTATTCTACCACTTCCTGTCCCTTCTCCTCCTCCGCCATCACTACCAGAGCTGTTTCCTCTTTAAGTCGGCCTTGGTTGGCCTGGATATTAAACTCTGTAATGTGATGAAAGCGCTGGTGTTGAAAAATGTCACAATGCACTTTAAAGGCATACACTTAATCAGAGCAATAACTTTAACCCAAATGTTTTCCCTCGATATTCCAGATTATTCTTTTAATTAAAATCAGGGTCATCGATGGAAACAACACACGGGGAGACAGCTAGAGCTGCTTCTCGAAAGCTGTCGATGGCCGCGTTTATTTTTCTCTTGATCCACGTTTGACACAATTTTACCAGAATAGTGACTCTTTGTTTTTTGCTCTGACATGATGAAAGTCTATTGTTTTGAGAGCTGAACAAAAGATATATTAAATTCACGATCTCGGTGTATACAAGATTTCAACTCTGCAATCAAGGCACTTTACCTGTAAGCTCCCCTTCATCCGACAGTTCAGTTAAATCCTTAATTTTTAAAAAAAGAGTATTTTATAAGCAGCAGAGGCAACAAACTGAGGAAATTATTGCATTTTAGATCAATTACATGTCATACAGTATAGTTCAGGCGGTGGCTTGCTTTGCTAGTTAGGGTTATGAACGAAGAACTCGTTGTTTCTGGCATCTGGTTTGCAACTAATGCTGTGCCCTCTTGAGCTGGATATTTACCATCACTGCAAAGCAAACAGTGATTTATAATGGATATGTCAAATGTAAAGGTGTAAACTATTAAAAGCAGTCAAATCAGTAAGAGAGAGAAAAAACCCACCACACTCACTGGTAACACAATTAAACTGTATTGCATTTGTGCTTAAAATTATTACAATTACAATATTTACAAGCGTTGTCCTAAAAATAAACATCTCATGCTGGATAACACATAGAAAGAATCATTAGCAAGCAAAAATGAATTTTTTTTATGTACACCTACAATTTACAAATTAAAGAAGTTTTTTTTTTCTTTTTTTCCAGCTAAGAAATATTGCTGAGCATTGTTCCTCGGGCTCAGATGCTGATATTTAATACTGAAAAATCAAAGGTTTGTTCTTTTCTCAGCAGAAAAGTATGTTATTCATCTGCAGCAGGCAGTCGTTGCTACCAAGACACTCAACATAAGCCAAACCTTGGTTGAGAAATCAGTTGGATTCAAGTATCAGCATGTCAAACTATGCCAAATTTTGGACAACAGTTGATGCACTGAATGTTTATCAAACAGTGTACAAAACGTAACCATTCCCCTCCGTCCCGACGGATCCCGACAACCCTACAACTACCTGCCTCGATGAGCATGTCCCCACTTTGGAGCAGTGGGAAAGTAAGCTTTAAATAAAAAGAAAGACAGTCTCAAGGAAAAAAGCTGTCCTTCACAAGAACAAGCCCACAGTCTGAACTCGGGCTTCCAAAACACTGTGACTGAAACGGCTCATGTAACACAGTCTCACACACTCAGTTTGTCTGCAGACATGAAGGCTGGTTCATTGTTTAACATCTGACAAAATGTGTTATTTCATTAACCAAAGTCGTTACCTAACTGAACTTCTTAGCTCTTGTTTGGTCTCCCCCAGCTTCTGTGAAAAGCACCCAGCTCATCAGCTGCCGAATGTTTCTTCACCAGCTAGCTGCTAACTGTGACTGCCGTGTGGTTCTGAGCCAGTCAGATGTTAAAAGGCTCCGAGCTGACAGTCAGGTGATGATCCTCTGTCAGCTTAGCACTGCCAGAGACGCCTTTCACACTCAGATAAGTTATTTGATCCATTATCAAAATAAAAACAAAAATAAGTAAGAGACAAGTGCTGATTAGTGTGGCTTACTTTGACCAGATAAAATCTTTTTACTGACATTCTGAACAGCCAATCACATGTCTAGGTCTGAAATGGCGCTACAGAACCCTCTCAAGCTAAGATTCATGCAACGCTAGTCTTCAAGGATCAACAGCACAGAGGCCTCTGCATGAACTGTCCTCTGGTCTCTGGAATTGAGCTACACAATCTAAAGTTATTATTATTATTATTATTTTTAATACTATTTAATAGTCTTCCAGTGACATAGAGTTCTGAACTGCTGCATTTATTTCCAATTAGAGAGTGTGATTTGGAAACATGCTGACACTCATAGGATCAATTTTGGAATTTTGAGAGCATGAAATGACCCAACTTTATTTAACAGTGTGAGACTGAAGTCCTCAAATGCACACACACTCTGTCTCTCTCTCTCTCTCTCACACACACACACACACACACACACACACACAAAATCAGATCAGTGTAGAGGAGGAGCATCTTCATCAGGGATTCTGCTCATCTTCAAGGTTCAGCGCAGAGTTCAAATACAGCAAATACAGTCTGTATTGCTTTGGCAGCAAGCACACTTAAAAGGGTTTAAAGCTCACAGACCATCATGTTCATTAGATATTGCAAATAAATCAAAATCTGAATGGAAACACCTTGAACTGTAAAAGCTTTCCTAAGACACGTCAATTGACTCACTGAACAAGTTTAAGTTTAGAGGAGAGGAAAAAGCAACCTTAAGGGAGAGGAAAGATTAAAGGAAGAGGGGGAAATGAACAGCTCAGCTCATATCACTTTCACAGGGAGTTTTCTTCTGTCATGCAGCCTTGGCTGATTTTAACTCTCTTGCTCTAGTTATTCCCTGTTAAAGCCTCTGGGTATCACCTTAATGAGAAATTCCCAGTGAGAGGTGTTACATCCAATAGTTCAGATGAGGAAACACATGAAGAAAGAAGCTCGATCCATTACGATGTGCATGTTATAGCTTTAGATAGAGGAAGAAACTGAAGGAAAGAGTGCGAGGCACAGAGAAGCGGACGCTCTCATTTTCCCTGATCTTGTGTTCCTAGAGTGCCCATTTTATCTCAGATAAAGGACACTTAGTGATATTTGTTCTCTTCCAGTCAGAGCCTTAGGCAACTCTCCTCTACTCGCATGCACACACATACACACACACACACACACACATATTCTATCATAGTTCTGTTGTACTTCAAATTACTGAACACAGACCCTGGGTCCTCTTGACTTCCGTTTCAAAATCTAATCAAATCACTCTCCTTCAGAGTCACTGAATATACAATTACATTGTTTTCTTAAATAACATTAAACATAACTGATTCAACCACTTGACTTTGGCTTTCTGAAATCTCCTCTGTCCGTGCTGCCCTAACTCAGCTTCAGATAAACATGAGAAGAGAAAATGGACGCAATTTCCTCCTTAATGCACAAGTTTTTATGTTGCTGTTGAAGAGGGTCAAATCCGGTCAAAAACATAAAGAGAAATCAATTTTAATATTCAGATAAATGGTCTCTCTGTCCGCCAGCAGGTCAAAACACAATAATACTTTCCTTTCTAGAAGAACGTACCCTTTGTGTCCTGGCACAATATCCTCTTGAAAGCCTTCCTGAAGTCATTGTTGAAGATCGTGTATATGACCGGATTGAGACAGGAGTTGCAGTAGCCAATCCAAAAGAAGAATTTAAACAAGGGGTTGGGAATGCTGCAGGTCTCAGGACACACTGCCTGGAGTGAATAAGAGAAGAAGAAGGGGAACCAACAGATCACAAACACTCCCATCACTACAGCCAGCACAAAGGTGAACCTCTTCTCTCTGTTCACCAAGGCCTTGCGGCGGGAGATAGGCGTCCCCTGAATTTTAGGTGTTTCCTCGGGTACTAGTTTGGTGCCGGACGATGTGGCTACAGTGTTTTTGTATTTGGCAGCCTTGTTTAGCACCTGACCTTTAAACCCTTTGCTTTGGGACAATCCCAAAGTTTGTGTCATCTTTTCTTTGCCGTTGTCTTCGAGCACTCCCACCTGACCAACTTCCAGCTCCTCGTCAGAGCCAAAGCTGGAGGTGTTGTCAGGAAGCGCTACACCTCCTTCATCAGGATGAGTCTGGGACCCTCTGCGTGGAGCAGCTGTGAGGATGGGGCTTTCATTATGGAGGACTGAGGGGGAAGCGCTGAAGGAAGCAGTATTCAAATTGGTAGGGTAGTGCTGAGAGTCCTGGCTAGCGGTATTCACAGAGGGGTTTTGAGGGGATACCGGAATAGAATCCATGTAAGACATTTTGGTTAGGACTCTTTGTGGTTGGCTTGCAGTCGTAGCTTCCTGATCTCCGTTCTGTTGTGACTGCTCAGATAACTTCACCTGAGGCTCACTGGCTGCAACACTGGCATTTCCTCCTGCTACTGCTTTATGCTTCTGTCCCCGCGGGCAGCGTGTGTGCTGCTTAGCAATCTGATAAATCCTCACGTAGACCAGAATCATGATCACACAGGGGGCAAAGAATGAGCCGATGGTGGAGTAGAGAATATACCAGCGCTCGTTGTTCAGTTCACACGCCTCTTCACCTCCTTCGCTTTTGTCAAGAGTGAGTAGAGGAGGGAAAGAGATGACAGCTGAGATCAGCCAGACGACAACAATGCCTGCTTTGATTCGTGAGGGAGTGCGTTTGGCACCGTAGGACACGGGCCGAGAGATTGACAGGTAGCGGTCCAGTGCTATCGCACAAAGGTGCACAATAGAGGAGGTGCAGAAGAGAACATCCAGCGCCAGGTAGATTTCACACCAAATGGAGCTGAACGCCCAGTATCCCTGCAGCTCGTTAGCCAAGGAGAAGGGAATAATGAGGGTGGCCACTAAAATATCTGCTGCAGCAAGAGATACCAGGAAGAGGTTCTGAGCCCCCTTGAGGGACCTTGATGTCAGAACAGCGATGATGACCAGGATGTTCCCAACAATGGTCACAATCATCATGATTGTGATGGCAATGGCGAAGGCTGCGGTGGCTTGCGGAGTGTAAGGAGAGGTCCTAAAAGTGCTCCGGTTGCAGGGTCGGGTGCCAGAGATGAGGCTGATGTTCCTGCCGGGGAGTCCGCCGAGCTCGGACAGGCAGGAAGCATCTGAAGCACCTGCCATGATGGTGATAAGGAACCTTTATGAGCAGCCTCTTACAGAGAGAGAGACAACAAAAGGCTGTTTCTGTGGAAAACCATCAGGAAACAGGATTTCCCCAGTAAAAGGAGAGACTGAAGAGCCGGAGGGTTTTCAGTCAAAGTGAAGCCATGTGATCTTTACTCTATGAGGAGGATCTGCAAAAGAGAGACACATTTTGTGATCAACAAATGAGTATAATCATTGTTCATTTGTATGCACTCACTGATGATGATGATGAGCGACAAAGCGTTATTAACAAAACATGACATATAACATTGAGGGCAAATCTCAAAGTAGGAATTTCATTGCAGTGCCTTTGTCTGTAATCTTTTAAGTTTTGGGAATTTTAATGAAATGATCTTAATTATCTTAATCTTCATCCCCTGCTGGAAATGTCACAGCAGATGGTGTTAAATGACACTGACTGGAGATGAGTTCCACCATGTGTTTATCACCATGAATCAACATAACATCCACACTGCATTTGATGGAAAACTAATTAATTAATTCATATTTTCTTTTGCCAATTTTCTAAAACATTTGGATAAATTTTACATGTGGATGGAAGCCTTTGCATTTTGCATGGTTTTATTTACTTTGTAGGTTTTATTTTACTCTCTGTACACACAATGTTTCTTTCATTTGACTGTGGCATGTGTGACTCAGGAGGCAGAGCTAGTCGCCTATATGGGGAGCTGGTTCAATCCCCAGCTCCTCCTCCAACTCCAACCCCAGATTGTGCACTCAGCGTCTTCATCAGTGTGACCGTGTCAATAACAGGAAAATCACTTTGGATAAAAGCACTGTGTCCCGTAAATGCGGGGGAAGATTTTTGTCTTACAAACAATGTCACCTGCACTGCACAGCAATTTCAAACTTGACAACTGTTGACGCGTGCTACACTGATGTATGTGGATGCAGCCAATCACTGTTAACTGAGAGAAAAATAATGACTTATGTTTCTGAACCTGTAAAATTGTTTGATAACAAACTGACCTCATGAGAGACCAAAAGAAAAAAAAACATTTGCTATCAGGTTTGATACAAACACTGTTTGGCTCTCTGAAAATTAGCGATTTACTGCTTGCAACACTAGTATTGTAGTTAAGGAAGTGAAGTTTAGTAAAACTCCACCCTGAGGTCCAGAGTGATCTGACTAATGCAGAGTGCTGGAGCCTTGTTTTTTTCTGTCACTGAGGATAAAGATGCTGCGTGCTGTGCAGAGTGTAAAGCCTCAGGATTTATGATCTATGGCCGAGTAAATAGAATGATCTTGACCGCTGTTCTCATGCACTTTAAGTTCTTTTTTTCTTTCTTTCTTTTTTAAGAGATTTTCATCAGGTTACAAACAGGCACTGAGCAAATGTTTGTTAAACTTTTCAGCTGATTTTGCTGGAGCTCAGATGAAGATTTTGTTGCTTCCTCTGCAGCTGATTGAGGTGCAGGTGTCCACTTCTGTCCATCAAATCACATATTGTATATATTCCCCATTCCTGCTGCTCATTCTCCTTCTTAGTTCTTTATTTATCTGTAGGCTCACTGTATATTTGACCATTTAATTTGTATGATTCTGTTGCATATGCTGCTTGATCAACAATAAATATGAATCTTATACCCAGTGTTCTAAACTGTAATAGTTTATTTTCTGTTTTTAGCCCATTTCAAAGGCAGAAGCAGATGTTTCCACAGAAAACATTCGGCCTAACAGAAAGGAATCTGTAGGCTACAATTAACGAGGACAGAAAACTGATTACTTAGAAGCTTTGAAGGCTACTGACATGGCAGTGCCAAACTCAACACATAAATCACAAAATAAATGTAAAAATCATCTGAAATTTGTCCTTACTGGGATGTAGATCTTCACATCAGCTGCGCTATTCCTGCCAAAAACTTTCTCTTTCACGAATATTCGGATTATTGCTGAAACTATCCGGTGATGCGTCAGCGGGCGTCCGACAAACCAACCGAGGCAGAAAGTCGCTGGATGCTTTGATCTCCACAGACTGGATTCAACAGCGGAGGCGCAGGAATGGAGAACAGAGCAGGAAAAATATACAAACGGCTCCAGTTTCAGTCCGTGCAGGGAAAAAAAAATCCACCTAAAGTTTAAAACGCTGATGCATCCGCGCACAGGTCCGCGCGCTGAATCAGACCTGCTCGCTGAGAGATGTGGAGGAACTGATGCGGATGTTACCGGAAAAACGAGGACGCGCCTTTTACGCGCAGCTTCATCTGGACTCCAGACGCGCTTCAGCCCGTGAGAAGCAGGTCAAAGGTGAAACGTCTGACAGCGTCCCATCAAGGGAACGGAGACTACTTGGGTCGTATTTCATGAGACACTTCTAACCAAGTTTATTAAGGCTTTTACAAAAAACCCCAACTATTAAAACATAACGAAGAAATTTAAACAACCAAATTTTACAAAACTTGTGCTTACTGGTCGAGTTGAGTCACTTATCAAAAAGCCAACGGTTTTGATGACTGATGAGTCATCTTGTGGAAAAAAATACCAAAAATATTAAATGTTTTTCTGCTTTTCTAGCTTGTCATTTTTTAGCTTTTCTTTCTTTTCAATGACAGAAAAATGATTCATTTCGAAGTTTGAACTATTGTTCAAACAATCGATCAGTTGCTGGATGAAATAATCAGCAGATTGAAAATAATCAAAGTTTTCAGAGACTGAAAATGGAAA
>JAPZDX010000015.1:588489-598567 GCA_029783625.1 Naso annulatus | reverse complement strand
GCTAGCACTTCCCATTGACTACCAGTGTTTGAGCTAAGCTAATTAGCGGTGGGTGAGCTCTGCCCGTCTCTTCCTTGATACTGTAGGAGTCATACACAAGAAACGTGTATGGGGGTGGGGGGTGGGGGGGGCTGTATTGGTAACGGGTGCTCTATCACTGTATTTTTCCTCCTACCCACTTCATCCTTGTCATATGGCAGAGAGCCGCACACTTGCATGGTTTCATTTGATCCTGCCTGCAACAACACATTTGTTTTTATCATTTGCAGAAATTTAGCATCAGCAGTTACAAACAGACAGGAGTGTATTTTTAAAAGGGAGACGTCTGTCATCGTTATTGGACATCAGATGAGTTCCACTTCATCTTCAACCACAATCAACTTTCCTGAGGGGAGGGGCTTTTACTTTTTGGACTGCCTGAGAGAGTATGATTTTATAAAGGCTGAAAACTGAGAATGATCCCCAAACACACAGCCCTCAAATAAAACAAAGCCAATGTGCACCAAAGTCTGTGGGGCCGACACGGGGAGGGGGTGCTGCATATCACTGTGTGTCAAACAGCAGGACTGTTATCACGCTGTCACATGCCTGCAGAGGAGACATGGCAGCCAAATATGTGGTGATGCTGCAGCCAGCGGTGTGTTCCAGGCAAAGCATGGGGGCCAGGCAGCACAGGCAACGATCACAAATGGTCATTTACATATAAACAACATTAAACATGGCAGCAAATCACAAAGCACAGAGACTGCTGCTGCAAGCTGCACAGCTCTGCAGTGATGCTGCTTAAAAAATAACCTTCATTTTCTACGCCCACCTTCCTGACTGATGCCTCATAAAAAAAAATAAGTTTAACCATCAGATTTTTTGGGAAGCATGTCAAAAAATTCTTTAAGGGATGGGTCAGTAGCTGCTTGATGACAAGTATTTCTTGGGAAAAATGACAGCTATGTCTTAGGAAAACAAAAGGCAAAGATTGCAGTGACAATGCCAAAAGGAGATTTAACAAACAAAATATCTGACTTTAAAAACAGACAGTGAAAATCAAACTTTAATCAGAGCTGTGGCAGAGCGGAAACCAGTCAGATTGTTCTTTTTTTGTACTTCTGTGCATCTTTTAAGGTAAAGATGTAAAAGGTACAAAGGTGCTATTTTGTTGTTCTTGCATCAGGATTGATTGCAGCCACACAGTATAGAAATTCCTTTTGATCAGATGATGAAACCATCAATTAAAATGAATGTTTGTCTAATGATGCGACTCTTTAGTACCTTTCACACATCCTGTTAAAGGCTGGAATCATTACCAACAATGGTGCATGCACGTGCAGTGGCCAGTGGCTCCTTCACATTTATTGTGTATATGTTATTATTATTAATATTATTTTTTTAAATATTATTTTTTTGACTCTTTTGCTGAAACACATATTACCTATTAGGGGGAATAGCAGGGTGATATCATGATACATCGACTCTGCAAAGATCGATATAGTGCAAGACAATCACATAATGATACATCATGATTTCTGTCTGACTGGTGAAAATGAAATGCAGACATTACATACATGAAAACAAACATTTTGTTTGTCCCGTCAATGTTGTAACAACTGAAGTGGGTGGAGCCTTTTGACTAGAAAGTGGGAGGAGCAAATCTTAGCGACTTGAATTCTTTTTACCACTCTGTTATTATTCTGCGGTCAACCAATTAGTTTCCATTGATGTTAACCACATTCATGTCATAAGCGCCACCACGAGGAGTCATGAAGTAGTGATGCTGATGAGTCAAAGTGGCCAAAAAAAATCTGTTTACAGAGACGTTTTATTTTAATTAAAATGTCAATATTTGGCACCAGCGTTTCAATCATCGTATCTCAAGAGTCAGGACAACGATATACTGACATATCGATATTTTGTTCCCAATCCAATTACCTCTGAGCATGTATGTGCACACGTAGACCTTAAGGGGAGCTTGAGCACCCACTGTTTAGACCTCAGAGAAATAAAGTGCCCTTTTCTCTGTGGTGTTTTTAAAAAAAAAAAATCTAAATAAATAACGCCTTGTTGAACAGATGTATGATGTTAACTGTTCCGGCTGTTTAAAAAACCGGCTCCCCGCTCAGTCTGAAGTCGTCACGCTCCGCTCACACACTCTGCTTTCATCATTTGAAAAAGAAAAGCTGGGTTTATATTAAGTTTGCCACACGAGATGAAGCATCCAGGATAAAGATCATCCTAGTTTAGCCAGTGTCCGGTCTGGAAATGAGACTCTTCCCGCCAAGAAGCAGAAATTCAAAGACTGTTGCACCCACAACTCTGTAAATGATTGTTAACGACCGACACTTTCGTTAAACATCACACTAGATGCCGACGCACAGTGAGACACGTTATGTCTCTTTTCTTTTTAGCCACACACTGGGTGCTTTCCGTCAGAGCATTAAAAACAAAGGTGGTGTGAGGAGAAGACGTGGTTGTGGCGCCATTGCGCAATCTCTCTGTCAAGGTCAAGGTCAAGGTCAAACTTATTTATAGAGCTCATTTAAAAACTGAGCTGATCAAAGTGCTGCACAAGATAAAGCAGCACAAAATACAAATATCAATGTGCAAAAAGGGCGAGATAATGACCTCTAAATGACACATACAGAGCACAAGTGTCGTGTTATCACAAAGTGATGAGGAAAATTCTTTTTTCCTAATATTAACGCTACGTAAAGGAAACTGAAGAGGAAAATTAGTTTTGAGAAGGTAAACTACACTTACAGACAAAACATGATCCCTTAAATTACACTCACCCTTAAATATTTTAAGTGAAGCTTGAAGATTTCTTTTCTAACAAAGAACTTCACGCATAGCAGATTAAAATTTGGCAATACTCAAGACCCAAACCTCTTTTTAAGCCTCAAATCCTCGTGGATCATTCCCACAGAGGAAAGGGGGGAGGGTGAGCCATTAATATATGCATGGAAATGACCTGCAGCACTCCCCATAAAGAGGGGGCAGCAAAGGCCAACCAGCCTCAAAACTGCACTTGGGTTTAATTAAAAAGACAAAGAGGAGCATAATTTTGGAGTGGACAGGCACGATAAGTGTTCAGTGAGAAAGCTGACTAGACTCGGGCTCCTTCAGCGGGCCCTTGTTCCCCTTCCCACACGGACGGCACCGTCTCCCCATCCCTTTGATGTCAATATTGAGCGTTTATTAGGGCCATAAAGGTTAATCTGGAAGGAGAGAAGATATCAAATAGTCAGGATGAGGTGGGATGAGGAGAGAAGTCCACATGAGCTACCACTGTGGAAGGATGCTGAATTAAGCCTGACAGTGACCGAGTTATCAATCAATCTACATTCTTCCAAATCAAATAAAAATCTTGAGAGAAATTTAATGCTGACTCTTGAGCACCTGTGAGCAGAGTGAGGCTCAGCGGGTCACTGACAGTTTAAGGGCTCCATTTGTTTGACAAAACATTAATTCTCACACAACGAAGACACAATGGACCAGTCATCATTTACATGAAGTATGTGGTTACATCATTGTTCTGAGTGCAGGCGTAACTGTCATAGCTGCTTTACTCTGCCGTCAGACAGCCGATTTCTTTGGGATTAAGGCAGCTGTGGAGGAATACAGACGTTGAGCGGCTGAGGAATGCCAGGGTCTGGCCTCAGCAATCTGCGTATGTTCAGTCATCCCACGGCATCTTCAACCTGGAGGTCGAGCAGCAGACATTTGTAGAAGATACGTGGGAAGAAAAAAAATCCCGTGAGCACGAGAGGAAGCATGCATCGAATTTGTACCAAACGTAAAGCGTAGATACAAAGTGTGCAGCGCTGTAAAGTTGTTCATATTTTCACTGTTCAACACAGTATCCACTAGCTGCTGGCTAACTTGCTAGTAGCTTTTTCGGTCAAGGGGAAGAAAGTCCAATAGCAACTGGCTGAACTGGGCATATCGCCACCTACTGTTAACTGCATGTAAACATACTGAGTGACTGGGCGTAAGTGCCTCATATGACCCCACATCAAAAAATCTAACTATCCCTTTAAATAAGTTAGAGAGAGAAAACTGCAGATCCCTCTGTCAAAAGAAATATGTGAAAGAAAAATGAACATGTGGGATTCAGATACACTCTTAGTTTGAACCATGCTGTCGCACAGTTGTGTGTGTAAAATCCTGTCCTGCTTCGAATACAAATAAACTCTTGTCATGTATTTACACTGAACTGGACACTTTCAAACCTCAGTCGCACCAACTGTATTTTCACAGGAACAGTGTTGTGCTGCACAGCTGAAATGGCTGTTAAAAAAAACTACCACTAACGAGACATTCCAAACTTTGACTGATGATTAGCATTCCCCCCATTCTCATGTCTGCTCCTCCGAGTGACTCTGCACTCATTCAGATTTACCACCGCCACCAC
Source organism: Naso annulatus (assembly GCA_029783625.1). Classification (NCBI taxonomy): domain Eukaryota; kingdom Metazoa; phylum Chordata; class Actinopteri; order Acanthuriformes; family Acanthuridae; genus Naso; species Naso annulatus. The sequence goes on along the minus strand of JAPZDX010000015.1, from coordinate 594,162 downwards.
AACTTTATGGACAAAGCAGGGGTGCAGAGAAGGAGACAGAGACAAAGGGTGTTCGAAGTTATAGCCCTTACCCATTCATATTCTAATACCTTCAGCTCAGTGCTAAAGGTATGTTCAAAAGCGCCAGGTGGTGACATCTTAATTTTTCACAGAGGAAAAATGTGGCTGCGCAGCTCGCCCCTCTCTCCCCATGCATTATTCCTGTTTTAAGCAGTGCGTCTCCTCAGAGGGAAGGGGGGTATTGTTTTACAACACACCCAGCTGTGGCTTCTCGCCTCGCCCGGGGTTCTTTTCAAGGAGTTGTCTTGGGTGACCCTTCTCTCTGGCAGTTATTAATAACAGCACGTGCCGGAGAACAGTTCACCTTGCAGCTCTAAGGCTTCTTTGCCGCTGCATGTATGTCTCACACAGAGGAGTCTTCAGGGAAGAGGGGGAACAGGGCTGTGGAAAAGAGTGTGTGTGTGTGTGTGTGTGTGTGTGTGTGTGTGTGTGTGCCTCTGTCTGTGAGTATTTGATAGACATGTCTAGAAGTTAACAATATAGCTGTGAGTGACAAAAAAAAAAAAAAAAAAAAGGTCATGTGGCAAAGGCGCTGGCTCCATGCTGGATACAGTTTCAGACAGATTGTTATTAGAGATGTTGCTGCAAAGTACAGGATAAAAATTTATTGTTTGAACAACAAGCACATAGACCTATTATTGTAGACCTGGCAAAAAGACAGTGAACCTGAGAATGGCCATGTGTGACTTAAAGATGACTTTAGAAATTTGAAAAACACAAGAAATACTAAAGCACGTACTATTCAAAACAAAGACAACAATAAAGTAAAGTGAAAAGTTAATGCCCTTTAACTTGCCCTCAAATATAACTGACCCTCCGCTAAGCCACGCCCCCTTAGTTACTGTTGCTATGTCAGTCAAGCTTTCAGACTACCATAGAGCTCACACTGTCACCAACTGCACTCCCTAGAGAAATATTATACAACTTTCAAGGAAAACAAAAAAGCAATTTCAGGCAGAACCAGACAGAAGGTCTGCAATAAGCCTTTGAATCATAAATCATGATGTCAAAGGACTGTCAAAGGTAATGATTTAGGACCAGTTTAGGACAGGGGGAGGACACGACTCTTTGTATATTGACGTTAAAAGTAAAGTTGAGCTTTTTTGGTGGGTTTGAATTTGGGTTAAAAGATGCAAACTGTTGAGAGCTGCTATTTCCAGACTTCAGCCCTAGACTTTAGTTCAGCTAGCTAGGCTTGCTGGCACTCTTAACCCAAGACACAACGTTTGACCATGACGAAACCATCATGAAAATGACCAAAATCTGAAAAGATTGCTTGAGTTTCAATGGGGCACAGCCGTGTAGTTGTCAGACCTCTGTCAGAGCTGGCAGATGCTACAGTCTGATTGGCCTGTTTGTGTTTGAGAGTGGAGCTTAGCAAAGGGTCCGTTGGATGAATGGTCCTTGCATTACTTTTTCAATATATGTAGAAACACAGCGTTTCCTAATTTTACAACCATCCATTCCACAACTGGGAAAAATGAAAAGTTAACTTAACGTTTCACAATCTAATGTAGCATCAAGCACAAAATGATATCACATCAACGGGAACTATACAGGCCCATTATATATCTATTTTGCCTTAAATTATCAGCTTAACAATCATTTTGATGATTTACTAACTTTAAAAGGGTTGATGGTGTCTCTGTGTCATTCTTCACTCCAATTGCCGGTTAATGCACTATGTAACTTGGGGGAGCAGGTACAAAATCATAAGCAACCCTGCGTGACTCTGTAGGACCCTTTGTGTCACAGACTGAAACTGAATCATATTTTAGGGAGAAAATGCTCTATAGTTTTGCCCCTGACGGTCTCTGTCTGCTCTGTTAGTTTTCCAAAGTTACCTTTAACTGCTGCTATGTGATACTTTAGTAGGTAGCTGTGCGGCTAGCTAACTGCACAGGTCACCAGGGAGTATTTGTTTTAGATATACCATATCACAGGAGTTTTGGACTGCCATGGGGCCTTGGGGTATCCAGTGGAAAATTCTTGTTGGGTGTAGGGCTGAATGGACAAACAAGGGCAAGGAACCCCAGCATGACGCCGAAGAGGACATTGATGGAGGACAATGCAGAAAGAGTGATAGTTTAGAAGCTGGGACAGGAGTAATCTCTGACTGAATTTTGGCCAGTAAGCGACAGAGAAGGATGTTGATGGAGGAGAGAAAAAGAGGGCGACCAGTAGTGGCTAGGACAGGAGTAACGTCAGAGTCAGACTTTTGTTGTTGGCGACATTACAAAAGAGGCGAAAGTACAGAGGGGAATGTTGATGTTGCCCGCAAGAGAAAAATAGTTTGAACAAACAAGAAGAGTAAATGTTGAAATGGTTTTTAATTGCTGGCAAGAGCTTTGCAAAATACAGGGCGCAACACAGACACCAAGGTGGACTATTTATTGTTGGAATAGTGAGTAATAGAAGCTGGCTAGCTAAACTAGGTGTCTTGTGTTGTTGCACCTGCTAAAAGTTTGGCTAGCTTCACAAAGTTGATGACTTTATTGTTTTGATCAAAAGCCCAGTCAGCCCATTTAAACAGAGTTTAGCTGGTGATCTTTTTTAGCCAGTTTTCAGGACATAACATTATTATGGTGAGTTTTGTGTGAAGATAACACGTTCACTACAGCTGACAATATGGTTACAGGAACTTATGATATGCATTTACAACAGAGGTATGTAAGTTAAAGACTGTGTGGGCAACAAATTGCACAAAATACCCATTTCTACAAAATGCTGATTTACAGTTCAATACATGTATACAGCTTAGTATTTAACAGACACAACTGCGACAAGAAAAAAAATGTCGCAACAAATTTAACTCCAGTTATATATTCATGTTTTGAAAGCTGCCATGTATTGTAATTTAAAAAACAAAAGCAAACAAACAAAGAAAAAAACTTTTGCCCTTGAAGCAGAATTTACTTTAAATTGGCAGCATCAATCATGTTTGTCAAGTGATTCTTACAATTTTTGTTTCAATTTATAGCTACTTTGTCATGTAAGAAAAAGTTTATTTCTTTATGTTATTACAGTTTAAAAAAGTGGGTAATCTCTGTCTTTAAAGATGGGTTTACGACTGTCAAGTAGCAGCATTTCCCTCCTCAAGAGACAGATGTTCTGTGATTTGAGAGTCAAAATATTTCTACAATCAGCGTGTGCTGATTTGCTTCTATTGTTCTGCATTATGTTGTTTCTGCTCAGCCTAGTCCTAGCTGCAGTTCCCCACAGAGCAATCTGTACAGCTCTTTGAAAATGTACTTCATAGTTCACCACACAAGCTGCAATCAGACACAATTCCCAAAGTGACCCTGAGAGTCAGAGCCCTCTCTCCAGCAGAAAGAAAACACTCCGGCAAGCTCATAATGCCTTAATAGTGGCACTAAAATGTAATGTTAAAGGATGAAAGTGAAGGAGTGCCGTTTGCACAGAATGAGGTGGGTGAAGGTGACAATATTAGCATCATCTCAATGCTAGTTCCTCAGAGAAAACATTCCCCCACAAACTTAAAGTAGGCGGTGATACATGTCCTCGCCTGGCAAAGCAGCCTGTGACTTTTAGAGGAACTTCAGTGAAAAGAGGAGAGTTATTCAGTTCGTATCACAATGAACCTCAGAAGCATGGAGCTTTGAAGGTGACTGACATTCATGTGGCCTATCTATGGTGTACTTGAGCTAAATGTTTTGAGAACAAATGTTTAGGTGTACAAGTTATTTTTATGCGCATTATGCTTCCTTCCAAGAGCGAGTAAGTGAATCTAATTTAGTAGCAATAAAACTAAAGTAATGGGCTACAAGCATCGGAGAACATAAAGAACTAATTCCATCTGAAAGTAACATTAACACAGAGAATATGTAATTGCAAAAGGGTCTATAAAAATAGTGATTTGGTCGGCCGAATGCAAATGTGCTCCTCAATCAACTGTGTTAAGTCCTGTTCAGGCATGGCAGGAAACTGGATACAAGCAAATAAATTATCAGATTTCAGTATGTCTCTGAAGTCAGTAAAATATTCAGCAAAATAGAGTAGAGAGATAAGAACTTCTCAGTTTGACTGTGGACTTACCTGGCACAAATGTCCCTGCAGCTACAGCCATGCTGTGTTTATCCTGTCCTGTTGGTTGCCTTTAAAGCTGCACTGAGCTGAAAAGCATCATGCAGTGTAATGGACCCACACAGAGTTTTGAGCTCTGCAGAGCTTTTAAGCCTCGTGTGGCTCATAGTTTTGTTGATGTTTTTTTTTTTTCAACCAGCGAGCTCTCCTCTCAGCAAACTCATTTCCAGTAGAACAAAATTTTAAATCTACCATGTGCCCAGCAACATGATGGATTTACAATAATCATTAAGTCTTTTGCTTTGGTTTTATGTCCCCAAACTTTTTGGTTGTCAGTATTTCCAGTCTCTAAAGCTCTGATAAAGTTTGCAGCATCAAGCAAGCACAGTGGCAAATAAAAATTTAACCAATGAAAATCTAGATATTTCAAGAGAGGCGAGCTCAAGACTTAGAGAACGAAACAGTTAAAGTAAGTGACTGGAAATTTCCTGGAAGAGTGAGTCCTCACGATCATGTTTACCTGTGTGACGCTGCTCTGTTACACCTCCTGTACGCCCACTGACACACTGCCTTCAGTGATTTGTTTCTGCTTCACGCTGCAGCTAAAAACATTGGTAAGTATGTGTGAAGCAAAATGTGAGTGTATAGTGGACAGACGGCGGACAGAAAGCACAGCTCAGGTGTATTTGGTGATTAAAATTGAGTTTGTGTAAGTCCTCTAACATTGAACATTGTCTGACCTTCTTCAGAACCTCTTTTCCTTTTTTATCATCACTAAAAAAACAACAGCAGCCAGTACACAGAGGCCTCTCACTAAAAGCACCAACAGCAAGTTTCCAGAAAATCTGGACTGGATTGTTGACACATTTGTTAGTAGACCTAAACAGCCGTGAAGATACGTTTTACCAACTGAACTGAACTAAATGTGAACTATTATGTGACGTTTGTTGGAAGATCAAATTAAATGAATTGAACTGTACTGAAGCTAAAGTGAACTGTGATCTAAAGGAAAACCCAGACCTGTATTCTAACCTGGTATATTTGTTTTCAATTTGCTTTTTATGTTTTCTTTCAAACCAGAGCCTTCTGCGTTGCGGCTCTCACCTTCTGAAACTCTCTCCCTGGACATAAAAACAAGCCTGAAAACTCGTCAGTTTTAACTTGGTCTTTGACATTTATTTTCAGTTACTGCTGTCATTTATCTCTTTATTGGCCCTTTTGTTTACTTGTGTGTGTTGTTGTTGTGGCCTTGTTGTGCATTGTGTTTTCTCTTGTTATATTTTTCTGACTCTGTAAAGCAACCTTGATTTTTATAGTGATGGTATTATTATGATTATTATGATGATGATGATGATGATGATGATGATGATTATTATTATTATTAAGGTTTAATTTTGTGGGGGGGGTTATAGTTGCTTAATACAAGGAAAAGGTGACTTTAAACGTACATTTTGGTGTATTTGATCATTCATTTCATTTTCAGTGTATTAAGGGTGTAAATGTGTTTAATTTGTATGCAAACTACCAAAATGCCACGAGAAACAATCACAGTCCCAAAACCCAGAGATG
>JAPZDX010000015.1:560908-575010 GCA_029783625.1 Naso annulatus | reverse complement strand
ACCGTCAGTTTAATTACTGTTGCCATGGCAGCGGAGCGCTGGTAAAGGCCAATAACGGATTTAACAGCGACACTCCGTTTAGCATGCACAAGCAGAGCCGTTCAGGAGCACCGCGCGTCCATATCCACCGATCACGGACATAACGTCAGAACATCCTCTGTCTTTAACGGCTCCCTAACGGTAATCAGCAGAATAACGGAGATAACGGATCGCGTGAGGGCACCAGCGGGTCAGATCCGTAGCCGTAGCTCGCCTTCGACGCAGGGATGCTGTAAGTTGTCGTAGCGGAGACAGAAACACACATGAAACGTGCTGATCGTACATGCCGAGGGCAAGGGAAACATCTTACCGAAACTTTTCTCCCTTTTCTGCATTTGTTGAAGCGCTGAAGCCGCCGAAGCTCCACCATGCAACCCAGAGTGGCCCGGTCCGGAGAGCAGCTGTCCGCAGGCTGCAGGCTGAGCGCAGGCTTTGTTCGACAGGAACAATCCAGCACGGCAGCCAGCGCGGAATGAGAGGAAGGGGGGCGCACAGCCAGCTACACACTGACTGGGGGGCTGGAGCGAGGTGGATGCTGCCGTCGGGCGTCACGCGGCGTGTCAGAGCACGTTTATCGACTACCGGAGCGGTAGACGCGATGAGATGCAGGCAGCGAATAACGGAGATGCTTCCCCTCCGCCGCGCCGTGACCATCTAATCCTACTGGTCCGCCCGCTCGCGCCGCACGCAGCTTCGCTAATCAGCGCTTTGACGTGAGACCGGGCATCGCGCGCACAGAACGGAGAGGAGGACGGTTTCCTCACGCCGCTCCCCCAGCACCGGAGCACTTGAGCTGCTGATCGACACTCAGAGCAGGTTTTACAGCTTCATTTTCACGATTCACTTCAGAATGTGTGTTCCTTTGAATTCTGTTTTTTGTTCCGTCAGACTGCACAAACACTCACGCGCACAGGTTCCGCTCACTCACCTTTCTCACAAAGTTCCGCACGAGCGTGAATTCCAGAGTCCAGCTGCGGGACAAGTTCACCAAACGGACACCGCACGTCGCATCACGCCGATCTTCACGATGGATGTAACGAGCTCCACATGGAGGAGAGCGAGCCGCCGGTGTGTTGGTACCCAGCTACAGGTGTTCATCCGCCCAGCCGCCGTAACGCATGCGGAGAGCGCGCGGGGCTCATACATCAGCGAGTGAATGGCGGGGTGAGCCGGAAGTCAAGTTTTATTATCTGCGATCCCGCACACCTCCAAGATAAGGTCATTCACTTATTACCGCGCGCTCCCCTATCTCACAGGGCATGCATCACGTGCGCGCGCCCGCCCGCCACGCCGACTTTTTTCAACGTCCTTCAGTCTTAGGGCCGCGGGTGCGCGCACACGTACGGCGCGCATTACGACGATAGAAAGACGGATTTCTGCAGGCAGAGTATTTTGTTCGTCGGGAGAGCTTGTTACGCGTTTTTCTCAGTGGAGGGGGGAGGAGCTTAATGCTACGTTAACGGACATGTTATTGCATGGACAAAACAACATCAAATTACACCAGAGATTATTTACACATGAAGTTTGACTAAAGAAGCACACCTGTAGCTCACAGAAAGAGGAAGGAAACTGACACATCAGCATGTGCGCGCAGAAGCCTCATTAAAGGTCAAAGTGATTCTTCGGCCTGTTGTTCGCATCAGTCAGACGTCCTGTTTGAGCCGGAGGGGGCCCACGCCCCACCCCCCCACACACACACACCACAGTCTGACAAGTGTAAGTTATTCCCTGAAAAATTCGGGGGGGGGGCTGTGAGAGATGGAGACACAAGCCAGTAGTTGGCATACGGCTCTAGCCTAAAATCCGGCGATAATGATATGGGTCATAAAATGCTCTCTGCGCCATTATGAGTGATGAGATGCATTAAAGCTGACAGGGTATTACCTGCCAGTAATTAGGTTTTGTCACGGATTGAATTATTTCAAGGCGGCCTATCTTGGTAATCATGCAATTTGCCTCAGAGTGTGTGCAGTGTGTGAGACTGTCGCCTCTCTCCCGCTGCCCTCCGCCCCTCCATTCACTCACACTGCTGCGCCGCGTCTTCATTGTGTGTGTGAACGGACAGAAGGCAGCCGAGTGCGTGCAGACAAACAGACCACCGCACAGCGAGGATAAACTCTGTCCCACAGAACCGCACACCTCCATGAACCCCTCCTAAAGAATTTTTTTGGTGGCTCATGAAGAATGAACCCAGCACCAATCGCCATCACAGCCTCAACAGGCTTCATCTAAACACCAGCTCGTCTGGTTACAGAGGATGAAGCCTGTTCAGAGAGAAGTCACATACATGTTGATGTCATGTGTTCAGCAGCCACGCTGAGCAGAAACACACACAGGGCCTACCTTCAAGGACAGTCAGGTATGCCCAAAACAAATCCTGTGGCCGTGTCTGTCTTCTTGGTTCTCTTGACTAGTCAAAGTTTCCACGAGGCAACTTTCTCAAGGCTCGTTCTACTCCGGATCATCAGTAGAAAACTTGGCAACACTGGAGAGCAGCTGGTTTTCTGCTCAAATTTTTGGGACGTGAGATCACCCAAAAATCAACCTGCCCCGTGGCTACGCGTCCCAGATCAGGTTCACAGGGGTCCTTCTCCCCCTTCCCACTTCCTCACCTTCCACCTCCCCTGTCTGTGTGTCCGTGTGTCTCTCCAGTTCTCAGGTAGGGAAAAGCTGCAACGAGTGGAGCCTCCTCTCTTATTAAAGCCGCTCCACCAAGTCCCCAGTCAGCAGCGCACTTCAGCTCATCCAAGAAGCTGACAAGCACCGTTAGGGAAGGCAGCGCATGTTGCTCTAATGGACCTCATTAAGCTCTACTTACAGATGTTCTCTTAACATAATTGATCTGCAGCGAGTTGAGAGGACGGCAACCTATTCCCCAGCCCCCAATTATGGCCCGGTAATTAGATCCCCAACCTCCAGTTCTCCACATTCACCCTTCTAACATTCCGAAATATCAAAGTATCTCTTTCTCTCAAAGCGACCGCCCCCCACCTCACCTCCATGTCTCCTCCTTCCTCCCCTCCCACCCACAAGACACTATTGACAGTCAGATCTGCTAACCTTTGTAGTGTAGCCAGACTTAGCAGTGCACTCACTCCCATTGACAGAGCTCACTCACTCCTCTATTCCTCCTCTCTTTCTCCTTGCTTTTTTCTATCCGCTGGGACACAAACACAGAGAAAGAGAGACAGTGAGTGGCAGGTGGGGAGAGAAAGAGAGGAAAGGAAAAAAGTAAGTTAGCACTTTCCATAAAGACTTGCAATGATAATATCTGCCAAGGGATTTTTTTTTAAACCATGGTGCCTTTTATCTTAAATAATTCCTCTGATGGTAACTTTGAGCAGTGAAGGCAGGGGATGAGGGTTACTGGGAACCAGTGAGGAGTGATTGTGCAGCTTTTTTAGTGTCAATCAGTGCCACCATCTCATTAGAGAGCTCAAACAGAAAGCACTCGGGGTGATGGTAATGTCACACGCCATTTCACACTGTTGTATGAAAACTGTTTGTGCTGTAATCAAGTATTTTCTGTGCTAGTGTTCATGTTGAATAAATTGTCACATCTTCATGGTGTCACAAATGTACGCTGAAAAAAAATTATTGTAAAATTTATGGTAATTTACTGCCAGTGAGTTACTATAATTATATTTACAGTAGAACTGCTGTGCCTGTATTTACAGTAATGGTTTCTGTATTGTAAAATGTATGGACAGTTCTGGTTTGTTTACTGTAGTTTTTTTTTTTTACAGAGAAAATTTCTTTGCTGCTGTTAGTTTACAGTACTGTTTCTTTACTGTAAAATGTATTTGACAAAAGAAGGTCTTGAACTCTGGTCTCCTAGTCCAGGGGTTCCCAAACTTTTCAGCCCACGACCCCAAAGTAACGGTGCCACAGACCAGGGACCCCATCAACCCTGGAGGTGGTGCACAATGTGTCACACACTCGCACTTTTAGGCTGATGCAAACAATCAATACACACAAAAGAACAAGAGCCTAACATCCATGATATTATTTGAAGTAATATAACCAAAATTTATACAATAATGGGTTGAATATGCAATTTTCAATTATTTAAAAAATGTATTTGTTTTTTGGAAGGCGTCTTGCAACTCCGTGCTCTGTGTCTCACGACCCCCAGGGGGGTCCCAACCCCCACTTTGGGACCCACTGTCCCAGACCACTCAGCCGAAGATCAGCTCCACCAAATAAATTGCAGCCATTTACAGATACAGATCAAAATACTGAGCTCTCTGTGCATGCCTACAATTTACAGTACTACACTGACTACTGTGATTTCATACAGTTAACTGATTTTTACCAGAGAACATACAGCGCTCTACTGTAAAAATGATATATAAACACAGAGTTAAACTGTGTATAAAACAGTAAATTAGTGTGGATTTCAGGGCGTGTTTTTACAGTGTAGTGCGTACTGTTTCCTGGTTGTCTAGATACATGATCCACACTGAGATGATCTGCTGGAGTGGAGGACGGGTGAAAGTATCGAGTACATTATTGTAAGTACCGTTTCTGTGAGCACAGGTGTATGAACTGTAGTTTAATGTGTAATTCTTTTGTTGTTTTGTTGTCAACAAACGGTGAATGTTTTTTTCTAAATAGTGTGTGTAAACAAAGCCTGGTGTATCTTTTTACACTGTGCTGTGGAACTCTGTTGCCCTGGTGATTCCTTAATTATCATGAACACACACACACACACACACGCACAGAGTTTATTTTGACTCTATCCAACATCCAGAACAGCATCATGTGTGTTTTAATCCGTCACAGAATTTGTCCTCCCCGTCTTCACAGATTACACAAGCGTGTGGCAGGTGGGCGGGGCATGTCACTGAACGAGTTAGGGGACATGCAGACGTGTCACTCGAGAGTCGTTCATTTTGAATTACTGATTCACGAGTCACACATCAGTCAAGTCTGCGTTACTCAATGATTCTTTATCGGACTGAGGTTAGAACAGGATCTGTGGTGCCGAACGTGACTCTGACCTATCAGAAGCCCTGCTGCGTGTACTGAAGATGAATCCACTGAAGTAGCAGACTGATTTGAAATTGCGCCTCATTCCCATTTTCATCAGCTTCATCTGGGATCCTAGCCTGGCTCCACCCTCCTTTTGCTCACCCCACTTTTCTCTGAGATTCAGTCTGGAACCGAGGGCCGTCTTTAGAATTGCAAAGACAAATTTTTGGCCGGACCAGTCAGTGACTAGTGGAAGTGATTAAGTTCAATGACGTAGAAGTCAAACGCTTGTTTACAGTAGTTCAGTCATGGTGTTGGCCTATTCAAGAAGCAAACCAGGCTACCAAAAAACCCTCATTATTGAAAACAACGCAATATTGAATAAGAAGAATGCTCCAATCAGATGGAAAACAACCTTGGAGACCGGGCGAATACCGTTTTTTTGAAATGACTACACATAGGAAAGAATAGGAGCCTTTAGTAGGAGTCTTTCTACTGATTTGTGCTGTGTGGACATAAGACTCACACACTCTCGGGTTCATACAACACAGCACAGTCAAAAAACAGTACAAAGGCACTCAAAGTGACATAAATAGCTGATATCACAACACAATCTAATACAATCTACAGTATGTGATTTATGAACAGATCGGACATTAACCTTGCAGGCCCACAGCATACATCATACAGTCAGAGTCAATGCCCATTGGTTTACAGCTGCTTCAGTAGTTTTACACTTAACCCCAATACCACGCCCACTAGGATTCAAATTCTGCAAAGAATCCCCAGTGGAGCGTGGCCAGATCCATATCAGGAAGTGAATTTATTCACAAAGGGAATTATGGGTCCTGTTTACCAGGCTAGTTGGATGTAGAATATTGTCTAAACTTCTTCCTATAACATTACATTCTGTACGTTATCCAAGCTATGCCATACATGTTGCACACACTTTTTCAGGAGTCTAAGTAATAACTCATGCTGCCACACTGTGTTATGGTTTGGCTGGTTGTTAAGCAACCTTACACATAAGTATGACATGACAGGGAAGAGCTACAGGTGCATTGTGGGAAAAAGCCGAGTTGCCTCGTGTATAGGAGAACGCAGACAAAATCTTATCATCTTGCTCTCACAAATAAACAAAAAGACAAAAAAACTCTTCTGTACAACATCTGTTCAGTTACTGTCATTGTTGAACTCAAAACCGTTGCAGAGTGGAATATGAGTCATGAGCGCTGTTGTCACAAAGTAATCTGTGTGCGCTGCACTCTTCTGCCCACAGCTGCATGCTGGATGATCTGCTGGATTATTATTTGTTTAAACTGATTGCAGGGAGAGAGAGAGGGATGCGCTGGGTGAGCGAGGTTGACTTTTAAGGAGAGAGCGAGCGGCACACTGCGCCGTTAACAGAAGAGTGGATGCTGTTGATGCATAATTTGTCCTTTGTGTGTTTCATCTGGGTGCGCCGCCTTCTTCCTCTCCTGCAGTCCAAACACTTCCTGTTAATGCTCTTTTTAAGTTTCCTCATATTTCCCATATTGGTCTGTAATAGAAATAAATGCTCTGATATGTGTTGATCTAATATTTAATTTCTTTGACATAACGCACCTGTTCTGCACTAAAAAAAAAAAAGAATTCCAAAAATACAACCTGTCAGTTTGTGGCCAATTTTATGTCACACGAGGTAGTGCAAAGGCACATTGATCCATAAACACACACACACACAAACACACACACACACACACACACACACACACACACACACACACACACACAAACAGATAACATCTTGTGTCAAGATGATGCGAAGGCATTCGGCACAAATGATTGTGAGTCTTTAATAATATTTCTGTGGACTGTTGATGGTAACCTTGAACAATGTGATGCTGCTAACTGCCACATAATATCCATCGATTCTATCCGCTGTGATTTCCTTGAGTAGCTTGGACTGAAATTACTTATGTGTTCAGAACTGAGCATTTCCAACAGACTGCTGTATATCTCAGCAGCAATCAATCAGTCTTAATCCAAAACCAATTTAGTCTGCCTGAAGAAAAAAATATCTTTTAATCTCTGGCCGACAATCCCTGATTGCAGCGCCAAGCATCAGCTGACAGTCAAACTGTGCCGCTGTTTGGATTGGATTAACAGGTGCCATTTCTACACATACATGTATGAACAGGCAATTTAAAGACTATGAGAACTGTTTATTTTGATAGTTTTTCACTAATGATGGGATATTGTTTTCCATAATTATTTTTTTCTGTTCCAACCTCCGAGACATCTCACTCTGGATTGAAGGTTTCAGTACAAACAGAAATCCTTATTGTTATCTTCATATTCGTTATGTCCTTTGATGTTAAAGTAATTTGTTCTCCATAGAGATTGTTTGTCTTGTAGTCTGTCCTTCAAAGCAGAGATGGTTTCCTCTTTCAGGAGCAGGATCATACTGAATGTTTTACAGCCTCTGCCACTGAAGTTTGAAAACATAGTTGTCCGCATCTCCTGTCTGTCTGTTAGCTGTGTGTGTCAAAAAACAAAATAAAATATTGCACCAAACAATGGTAAAAACAGAAGATCCTGAAAGAATTTAAGTGGTTCAGTGTGGATATACCTGGAGGTTCATGGAGTTTTAGACGAAGACTCACAGACTGATCTGAGTAAAAATAACATCATATGCTAAATAAACAAGTCACAACGACTTACAGCAGGAAGAATTGCTTTACATATATACGTGGATACTGTGTACATACAGATAGATAGATTGATATAGATATAGATACAGATATAAAGATATAAATATAGATATAGAGGAGTTGAAATTAATGCAGCCATCTTTAATTAACACTCCCTTTCCTTACATTATTGGCTGCATTTGAAGAAAAAGGTTTATATCCTCTCACAGTAATTATGTTAACAAATAATCTGATGTGGTCTCGACCGGTCTCAATAAGAAATCTGGAGTCTGCTGTGTCTGGAACCAAGACAAGACAAGTCAAAATGTGTTTGACGCTGAGACGAGACCGAGACCATCAAACAATCTTGAGACCGAGAACTATCTCGAGGGCTGCAGCACTACCTGTTGGTCATCTAAAGTAACAGTACTCTTGTACTCTTACTCCAGTTTTTGGCTGCTCTTCCTACCTCTGACTGTTGACTGCATTACTGAATCTGAATCTGAGGCTGCAGCATTGCATTGCTCCTTCATTGTCTGATGCAGGAGTGCCAATGCACCGCAGATCGACCGGGACAAAAAAGTCTGAGAAAAAACAGTGAGAAGTTGAGTTAAATCAAGCCAAGTTTTACAACATTCAAACTTAGCAGAAGATTATAGCTGAAGTCACTTCACATCAGGCAGATTCACCGGGGAGCTAATAGAGACAGGAGAAACAGGAGGAGCTGTCTCTTCTCACTCATACGCATCGAGGGGATTGATATTCGGGGAAAAAAGGGAAAGGATCACAGAGGATCAGCCTGGAGATCCAGGCTTTGCTGCACATTGGGCCTGTCATCTTCTGTAGCCATTTTGATATTTCCCCCATCTCAGGCTGCTTTCAGCTTGGCTACAGGATGTTTTCAAATGCACTCGACTGATCAGTTTGGGAAAGGATAAGCAAGGGAAGGTTTGGAAATCCAACAGAGTTGACTGATAAAAAGGAGAATTTGCTATGAAATTTTCCTACATGTCAGGTGTCAGTTGTCGGCGTGCTGTCGCTGTCTGTCTGTGCATGAAAATTTATTTCAGCGATGCTCTGGGTAACACATCTAAGAGGCATTTAGCTGTTATTGCTGCTTTGACTGTGTTGCTGTTGCTGAAGCACACTTTCAAATGTTTGCACATTCTCCAAACTCGATGAGACTGTGTGGTTGAAAAGGCTGAAAGCAGGATAATTGGTCTCTGATCGACGGGAAAACTGCAGGATTTGGAAAATCTAAGCGATAGGCCAGTGTTAAAGTCTGTAATTATGCCACCGTTGCAGGGAGAAAGAAATGTGATCATTATATCTGGAATTGTGGAATTTTTTTTAACCTCCATTAACTCTCTGGCCGTCAAAAAGAAGCTTGCTGCCGGCCTGCTGACTCAGACATGCTGTCATTTCATTTTTGAGAGCTTATCTGTTGATCCCCTCCAACTCGACACAGAGTGGGCAGATGGCTTTCCTCAACTTTTCTTTCCTTATTGTTGCAGCACAACTGCAAGAAATGGGATGTCATCAGATGCCCCTCAGTCAGTCCTCTCCTGTTGTCTGAGGGGAAACTTTAGCGAAACAGTGGCCTCGGAATATTTACTTCAAACAAATGAGCTCTTGAAGGTCCATTCATTGTTCCCTTTAAGCAGTTTGTGATGCTCAGGGTTGCTCAGAGGGCTTTTGTGAAACAGATGGTGCCACACTGTCAAATTTACAATGAGAATTCAAATAACACTCAAGGTCTGTATGAGACACATTCTTTGTTTATGTCACGTGCAAGGATGAATGATCTGACTGGTTGTCCAGAAAAGAAAAAAAAAAGTTTAAAAAGTGCAGGAAGATTTTTTTGTAGCACTGATGTTGTAAAAATGTTAGTGATGTAAAAAAAAAAAAAAAAAAAGTTCTGAATACAAGTTAAGAAAGTTAACACGAGCTCACAGATCAACAGTCCAGCTGACTCATTCTTAACAGTGGGACAGAGAGGAAGAGTAGCTTGTCAGCTGAGACTTTAAAGGCTGCTGTCATCCTGCTGCCCAATCCAGCGGCTGCAGTCAGTTCGAGTTGACCAATCACAGGGCTTCACCTGTTTCCGTCACACAAACAGATTCACACACACTGAGGGGAGGAGAGACACAGCTGATTCTTCAAAACAAAACATGACTCAGGGTCACAACACCTCCCCACACAAAAATCTAACATCTCCTCGACAGAAACGTTTGATTCCAAAGGCCCACAGCAAGACGACCGGGACGGGGCATCAGCCATGGCGTTACCCAAACCTTTCTTATAACAAACTTAAATATTAAAATTCTGAGGCAATAAGAACCACCTCATTAGACACTGGTTGCTGTTCTGTATCTTTGTCAAACAAAAAAACAAAAAAACAAGCAGACTGCGGTCAGAAAAAAAAAAAAAGAGGTAAACCCAAGGGACACTTGGAAATGTTGTAAGGTCAGTGGTACAGCCTCAAAAACAAACCAACACTCTTTTGAACACTGCAAAGATGTCTGTGGGCTTACATGACTGGTCAGTGGAGTGACCACATCAGACATGACCACAGTCATTCCCAGAGAACAGCAGAGCTCATGGTACATTTGCACCATCAGCTGCAACAGGGCAGACCTGACCTCGCCTTCCCAGTTTACCTAAGTAGGTGACCTCAGCCTTCCCAAACTCCCACTTGGCCAAACTGAGTGTAAGGACAGCGATTTGTAAACAGGCAAAAATCTCTTCAAGGGTTCTTACATGTTGAGTCAAAATTGATGAGTAGGCCACAATATCACCTAAATAAACCTCATGGTTGTTAACCTCACACAGAACAGTGTCCATCAGCATCTGAAAAGTGGATGGAGCGTTTCTCAGACCGCATGGAATAACTACATATCGCAGAAAGTCATCCAGCATGATGAAGGCACTTATTTCAGACGTGCGCTGCGTAAGTGGAACCTACCTCTACCCTGTCAGGAAATCAAACTTTGAGTCATATGTGGCTGAACCGGCGCGATCAACCCAGTCATCCATGCATGGACATGAAAAAGGTTTGGTTACAGCATTATGGTATCAGAGAGTCGCTCCACTCTGCCTGCGTATCATAGAGCTTCACAAGCTGATTAAGGTGCAAGCAGTAATACTGTTGGGTCAAAGAATCGGCCCGTCCCTGACAGGTATGTTCTGAACGGCACTGCACTTGTATGCAGCAGTAGACTTCATCGGGCATTATCCCTTTCGGCAGAAAAGTCTCTTCAACAGCTTTGTTACCATCACTTCTGGTCTGTTTATTGTTTACCTGTTACAAAGAGCTGAGACATGTTACTGGTTATGTTTGACTTTTTGAATAGTTAACTGTCCTGGTCCCTTTTCTTTTTGTGCATTGCCTCATCTATTGCTCTGGTGACAGAATACATGTCTCCATAGATTGCCACGATGTTAATATTTAAAAGGAAAAGGCATTAATAAATGAATGCCCTACTACTGCATGTACTTATCAGCAGCCAGAACTTGTGACAGACAGCTGGCTCAAACCCCAACAGCCTCTTGTACAGCATGCCGAACTTGGATTCAAATAATGCATCTAGAAATCTAAAAAAAGAAAACTTCTTAAAAGCTTTTTTTTATCAGCATGCAGTCATCTCTGCTAATGTTTCAGTATATGCCGAGCCAGGTGTGTTTAGTGTTGAAACATCACAGATGTGCTCCAGTAGCTGCAGTGTTGCCGGTCAGAATGTTACAGTGAAACAGCAGAAGCAGCGTGCAGGTTGCCAGGCCGTTAACCTGCATGCTGCCTCAACCTCTGCTCCAGCTCGGACTCCTCTCCTCCTCTCCTCCTCTCCTCCTCTCCTCCTGCTCACTCTGCTCCTTGGCTCCACTGTCACACTCCCATACTTCTTCCTGCTCCTCTGTCTGCTTTCCCTTCTAGCTGTTGTTGCGACAAACAAATGTGCAATTCTTGTACACTCGGCAGCTTCTGCAAATAAATCCTGAAATTCTTTGGCCTTCGACTGTTTGTCGACGTTGCCGTCTGTTGGTTTTGCTCCTAACAGCTCCTAATGTTTTTGCATTTTCATGTGGATGGAAATTTGGTCAAAATGACCCACAGCTTGCCCAGATGCAGGACATCAGGCCTCAGAGCTCCACCCACCTCAGTGAAGAGACTTCAAAGGAAAACACAAGTAAAAATCTACACACACACACAGACACACACACACACACACACACACATGCCTCTGTGCTGTCAGTGTGGATACAACAATGAAGGAACCGTAGCCTCCCCAGGTATGGCCTCCCTCACATCCACAGTGTCAGCTGAGTTAATCAGAGCTCATTCCAAAGGACAGTAGGATCTCATTCCTGGACAGAGGCTCGGCATTATCATTCATATTAAACTATAACCTGATGGTACCTATTTTCAGAGACAATATCAGCAGTTAATCAATAATGCATCCAAGGATCAAGTGGAAATTGATATTCTGCCTGCAGTTAATATCATGTGGCTGCTCAGCTACAGCTCTGTGTCTGTAAAGAAATTACCTGGTTTAATAATCGAAGGCTATAGTGCGAGTGGCTGCTACACAGCAGATATTTATCTCTGCAGAAGGAGAGCTTAATATTGCAGGAAGCATTAATGTAAGTGGAGGATAAGCAAATACTTGTGGAGATAAGATGACTGCTATCAAGCAGCTAAACGATTTTCGACAACCTCACGTCAATAACCGGAAATCTTATGCATTTGTAAAAGTTCTGCTTTATTGCCTATTTACATTTAAATTGCCTTATTTTGGACTAAATAAGGTCTTCATTTATTCACTTATTATAGCTTTTTATTCAAGGTCTGGTATATTGACTGTTTCTATGCTAGCACACTGCATGATGGAGCAATTTGCAACACTTGAGAACTGCCTTTTCGTTCTATTGTCGCTTCTCTGAGGGGAAATAACATTTCGTGAAGTACGGTTTGGAAGAATTTGAACTTGGAATCCTGTAATCTTGGCTGTCGATGTTGGATTCTCTAACATGTATGGTTGAGGTGTGGAAGCAGAGTTGTGACATTCACAGAAGAAGTGCAGCTAAACTCGGTTGCAGTGATTTCCCTGGTTTCAAAACATCAATGCTGCAAAAACATTGTTGATGCAGAAGCTGGTGTGTGACACGTTGTCAGGGCCATGACCAATCAGAGCAGACTGAGCAGTGCTTTAAGTGGAACAAAGTAAGTGTTGGCATGTGAATCAGGTGACCAGTATCTACAAATGAACAAACAAGTGAGCGTAGTCCTTGAGGAAAGAGAGAGGTGAGTGTCATGTAATGCACCCCAATGCAATGAAACACCAGGAGACATTCTCATATGGAGAGGACAGGAAAGAGTAGTTGGAGCTTGTGAGAGGTCCCAGTGTGCAGTAAAAAGTCACAGCCGGGGGGTAAAATCTGGAAGTGGGGTTACAGCATACCGGTGTGTACCGGCCCACTTAAAGCACTGAGACCTGGCCTACATATGCACTACAGTGATGTCTGGGTCCAAACTCAGCGTCCAACACAAACCTTGAAACTGTCAGAGCTGGGAATGGTGTGAATAGAGTGGGACAGCTTTCTGTGACTCATCACGTTACCATTGGTGCCATCATGCATCCAACTGTGAGTTTGAGACCTCTCGTTAGGGCCCGAGCACCGGAAGCATTGAGAAAGCAAATAATAACATTTAAGCACAAATTTACGCAATTTGTAATTTTCTACAAACATTACGCTCTCCTTTTATGCGTACAAATTAAGGTTTTTGCCTGAAATTATTAGCTGTAATTCTTCCTATGTGGAAGAAGGCAGCACGATCAGTTTGTTTTGTGAGGTAGTAGAGTCACATGACGCATCATAATGGATGGGATGGATGGAGGTTCTGTTGAAAAATAATAGCTTATAAAAAAAAAAAAAAAAAAGAACTTCATCATTCAGCGAACTAGATCATTTTCCTCTGTGTGAAGGGAACTTTGAGCTAGCTCTTGTAAAATGTGTCTTGTTGAAGCTTATTTGGGAGACAGCAACATGTGAACATAAATGACCTCAGTGCCATCAGTAAACCCATCAAATCTGGAGTCCCTCAGGGCTCCATTTTACCTCATACAAACCCTGTTTGAGCCCCACTCACACTGTTGTTTAATGTCACATGGTGTGACACGTTTCCCAGTCGTTTCACTCTTTCTTATGACACCATCGACCATGATATCTTAATTCAGAGATTAGAACACTTAATTGGCATTAAAGGAACTGCTTTGAGCTGGTTTAAATCCTACTTAGCAGATCGATTTCAGTTTGTTCATATTCATGATGAATCCTCCACGCACGCAAAAGTCAGGCATGGAGTTCCACAAGGCTCTGTACTTGGACCTATACTATTCATTTTATATATGCTTCCTCTAG
>JAPZDX010000015.1:309093-326118 GCA_029783625.1 Naso annulatus | reverse complement strand
GTGCATCACTTCAATCTATTGTATTTCTCCAGCAGAATTTTGCACCAGAAGTATTTCAGCCCACACTGACTCAAACGAGGCTCCATGTAAATGTTGGTGGATGGTGAATGGATGTATTCTTTTCCTCTGATGTATTTTATGTAAGCACTGTACTTGATATAACTGTAATATGTACTATTATATGCAGCTTTATTTCCATTGCATTGTATGTTTGGGAGTTAACAGTATTCCTAACCTGCGAGCCAGAGGTGGGGGGGTATACAACTGCAGACATTTGAAAAGATACAGATGTTTTAATGTAATTTGTCAATTGTACAGCTAAAATTAAAGGTTTATTAGGGGTTTTTAAAGTGTGTTTGTTGTGCTTTTCTGTCATTTGTGAGCATGGAGCAGCCGACCAGCCTCCTCCTGTCCTTTCTGTGTGTTCGTGGTTATGTGTCAGTCCCGGTGCCGTTGGGAAGGAATTTTCCTTCTTTAGATTAAGAGCAATACTATAAATTGCCACATGGTTGAGACTCTCCGTCTGCTGAGGGTGGCTGTGGCTGTCCTGATGGAGAAGATTTTCTGAACTTTACTGCAGACTCAACAGAAAAAAACCATCCGTCTGAAAGAAGAACGTGACGTAAGTTAGCATAGTTTTTTGTTTAGGATTCAGTAACCACTAGAATTCTTGCACACGTATAAACCAATGAAGGCGGTTGAGGGATGTACTGAAGCGCTGGAGCTTCAACAGATGCCACGGCGTTGCAGTTCACCCCCCGAACCAGAGGGGGGGCGCTGTGGAGCAGCTGAAACCCGAAATCACCCGAAGCCTCGAGAAATTAGAGGCGAGATAAAACCCTCGTTTTACTGGAAAAGACGCGATATCGAGTAAAACGAGCGTTCCGTATGTACGGGCAGCAGCCGCGGCTTCAAGGTTCGCCCTGTGCTTCGTGATGGGTGCGTGAGGATAAAGAACGGGCGGAGGGAAGGAAGCCTGTGCCTCGCTTTAAAGGGGCAGCCCGGAGCACGGTGACGTCACGTACCGGACGGACCGTGTCGGACGCTGCCTGTCTGTCGACGTTCATTTCATGTTCCGACCTGCGCATCTGCTGCCGCTGCTGCTCTTTACCGGTATGGAAACAAACTACGTTATATTTTGTGTTTGTGGACTAAATTACCGCCGGTTAGTACAACGAATGTGAAACTTGTCGGAAATGAAACAAATGTGTCCCGGTAGTTTAATTTGTCGTGATGTTATAACACTACGAAACTCCATGTAACGTTTGTGTAACGTTAAGAGGACATTGAAGTAACGTTACGAGAAAGGAGCTTCAGTGAGGGACCGACGGACGACACGGAGCGTGTCTGATGACGCACTGATGATTTGCGGTTTCGGGGAGTTCACTTCAGAATAAGTTGTTTAATGTTTTTCATGAACAGACGTGACCTGTCAGACGTGTTTAGTGACGTGTTCCTGTAGTGTTGACAGACTGCTACACCTGACTGACAGAGTGGCACAGGTCGACTTGTTGACTGAAAGTGCAGCATCAACGTGACGTCGCACGTTCGTTTATTTACTAACTGACTTTAAAGCCCAGAGTGTGGCATGACTGCCGCCGCCATCTTGTTTTGTTGGGAGTCAGAGATGACTAAATTTGGATGTGAAGTTGGAGCTGTGAAGGCCTTAAAGGGATATTCCAGATTTGTTTTATTTACATAGGACCTCATTTTGACCCACCCGGACCGTTTTCAGCTCACCGCAGCACAAAATTTCACAGTCCAAACTAATACAAGCTAATGCTAGCACAAGTCAATGGATCCAGTATTAGTCTCTACCATACTTCTATTAAACACTCCACAGTGCAGCAGTTTGAGCGTTTAGAAGTCAAACTACAGCTGAACGTAGTTTGTGAGTCTGGTTAGTTTAGTGGCAACAGGAAGTAACATTAAACAAGTTTGGCAGCTTCCTGTTTCAGGTGCACTGTGGAGTGTTTAATCAGAGCCAAACAAGGCCCGACAAGAATTTCTGTCTTGCCATAGAATCATATGACCCCCCCGACTTAAGGTCCCATGAACCGGAAGTAGAATGGGACCTGTGAGACTCTATGTCAAAAAATTCAGGAATATCCCTTTAACACTTGAATATTAGGTAGACTGGATATTCATTGGTAATATCTTCAAAGTCATTTTCCTAGTCAAACTTCCGATATGATTTTATATTTTTTATTAACATTTTGACTAGTCAAATCTTTAATTACAGATATATGTCTTGACATTTTGACCAGTAGAACTTAAAAAACATGTACCATTCAGGTGTATGGGGTTTCTCATTACAGATGACTACAATTCTTTTCCAGACATCTTGTGTATCTATAAATAATTTATGACGAGTAAGAATTCTAGTTTCAGATGTGTATAACTGAATTCTCAGTTTCCATGTTTGCAGTTAAAGATCTTTACAGCCTTTATCCCCCACGGCTGATCAGATTTCTTCAAAACTTTCACCCTTTTCTCAAAACTGTGAAAAACAGAATTCAATTTTCATATTTAAGATTAACACCAAGACAGTCACAGTAAAGACACCACTGAACATTCATCACACACAGCATCAAAAAATGGAAAACACATACAGCTCCAGTTTTTTTTCCTTCAAATTGCTGTACGTATTCCTGTAAATGCATGTGAGTGTTCCAAAAAAAATTATTCACAACTCAGTGGATTAATGGTTTCTGTAGAAATTAACAAAACAAACACTACAAAATATGTAATAAAAGTAATACATTACAGTATGTAAGCTGTAAATGAAACTACAAAATCAGATTGAAGTGATTTACTCTGCCTCAGCGTCAGGTCTTTGTTGTGGGTCAGGCCATCACAGATGATGCTGCACGCTCTCGGGCCAGCAGTGATGTGTTGGATCCAGCCTGGGCAAGACAACAATACATCTCCAATAAGTTTTGTGGAAGCACAGGGCTTCTGTGAGCTGATGGCGTTTGCCGAGCCGCAGTAACGTAACAAGCCTCCGTCACGGCGAACAACAGCTGCAGGAGCAGAAAAGACACATGAGAGAAGAACTGAAGGCTGATCTGCAGCGTGTTGACACAGCAGCTGTTACTGTTGTTTGAATTGTTTGGTGTTTATTGACAAAAATGTGGAAGTCTTTGATAGTTATGAGAGCATTGGAATATTACAAATACTGATGTGTGACAAAGCACTGATAAAATATGTCATGAGATTGTTCACAGGGACCAGAAACATTAAATAAACTGCTAGAAATAGGTTTGTTTGTTGGTAGAGATGTTCCGATACCAGTTTTTCCTTCCCAATACCAATTCTGATATCGAGTATTGATCCGATACCAGGGCATAAAAATGACAATTCCTTAAAAACGTAAGGTGCAATCATAATTTAATAAAATGAAAATATTGAAATAAAACACTATATAACAGTAACTTAACTTAAAAACTACAATCTAGGACAATTGAATTCCTTCTCCTACACTAACTGAGCTAACTGGGTACAAATAAGCAGTTAATAAATCACACAGCATCAGATCAGTGCAGACCAGCGTACTCGCAGATACACGTACCGATTTTCAGCAGTAATGGAACAACTCTGAGTTTGTTAATGTTCATCCAAACCCAATCACTGCTCTCTGTCCCTCTCTCTCTCCCTGTCTCTCTCTCTGTCTCTCTCTGCCCCCCGTCTCCCTTCCTGTCTCTCTGTCTCTCTGTCTCTCTGTCTCTCTTCCTGTCTCCCTGTCTCTCTCTCTCTCTCCAGTGTGACTGTGTGTCTCATGGCTGTGCTCTTCAGACGTGGGCTCTTCACTCTGCGACATGTCTTTGGGCAGAACAGCAGCTTGGTCTGCCGCCCTGCAGTGCCTGCTGCTCTTCTAGGTAGCGTAGCCTTTTAACTTTAAAGTCAACTTGTCCAGCACTTATAAAACATTTTTCTATTGGCTCCTCAAAGGCCTTGTTACCTCCTGGTATCAACATCCGTCCTGAGTGATCAGATCACACGTGGACAGGTGGGAACACACCCACGAGGCATTAAGATCCGATCACTCAAACCACACTGGGAGGTGGTCTGGGCCACATGTGGCTACGTTCGTTTAGCAGTGGGAACAGCCACGTTGAAGGACCACCAACTCTACTGACTTTTTCTGTGTAAGCGTATGCACGTACTCATTCGCACAACAATGGCATTACGTTAAAGTGCAAAACTAGTGGATGTACGTGATGCTTCAGCTTACAGTTTTGCTAGTTTGTCCAATGACATTTGAGCCTCTAAAATAGAGAGATCATGTATGGAAATGCCTGTAATTGCGAAATGGTTAAAGGAACTCTATCAATCTGAATGTTAACAGCTTGCGGAAAAGTAATCGACACTCGTCTGTCTGTCCTGGTGCTTCCTGCTGGCCTTCGGCCGGGGCGACAGACTTCTTCCTCGGATGATGATGCCGGGAGGGAACAGAGCCAAAGAGCTTCACAGCACAAGTCAACATTCACCCATTGACACACTAAGAACAGGCGACTTCTTCACAAAATGCCAACCTCCTCATTAGGAACACACACACACACACACACACACACACACACAGACAAAAATAATGCATATATTTTTGGCTTTTTGGCTACAAAAATGTAAATGAAAGGTTAAGATATTAATTTAAGTCGTACTTAGTTATGATTTTAAAAGAAATGAAGTAGATTACATGGTGTTATGCATACTTAAGTAGGAGTAAAATACCAGACTAGAAAAAATATTCATAAAAGTACAAGTACCCTAAAAAATGAAATTTGAGTAGATGTAATCAGTTACTTTCATCACTGTCTAAATATAGTGAGTCTTTCCTCACTTTCACACATAGTGCAGTGTCTCTCCATTCTGACCTCATTTCAGAAAATTAACACTTCAAATTATTACCATCGTTGTAGTTACAAGTGAAAGTAAAGTTTATTTATGCAGGACATTGAAACACAGCTGTTTGGGTGGTGACCTAACCTGCTTCAAGCCCTCTTCATCCTGGGGCTGCTCGATTATGGCAAAAATAATAACCCCCGTTGAGATTAGCATGCTGGCTAATGATCAAAACAAGAAAACAGATTATTGCATGACTTACAGGAGACATGTTACACTCATTTCTGGTTTTTGAGTTTGGACTCCTATAGATCAGCTAAACACAACTGACTGAACAGTAAAGTCTGTAGATCTTCAGTAAACTGTGACTCCGCCCTCTCTCCTCCTTCTATTTTCTGCATTTCCTCAAAACGGTCTGTGTCGGTCCCTCCTCCCCCTTTCCCTCATGTGCACCTCCACACCCGGCTGTACTCACAACCCCTTTACTGACACAAAATATACAGAGCTAGGACACTGACAAAATGTTACTTACAGCTTCTCACTCTTCCCCAGGACAAAGCAACACGTGGTCCTTTAGCAGCAGTTTAACCGTTAATCCAGCTCATGTGCTCGTGTTGAGGAAGTAAATAAATCCACACAGAATAAATCCACAAGAAACAGGAACGCTCTCAACTTCTGTCTGGAGCTCGCCTCTTTAACAAAGTTAACTGTCCTTCCTTCACCTGAAAAAACAAACAAAACACTCAAAGTGCTGACAGTAATCCCTGAAGCAGAGTGCAGCAGTGTCTGAGCAGAGCGGGGGAGGGGGCAGGTAAAGCGCTGTGTGCATGAGCTGACATGCCCATATAAGGAAGTCCAGCACGCATTAATGTCACTGTAAAAACACTTTAAAAAAACACAGTAAAACACAGCGTGCCGCACCGACTGAAACAGCCTGCAGGGCTCACTTCCAAATGCATGAACCTCATGATGTGACGCTTTGACATCGTTTAACACGAGTATCTGACACTGTAACAACATTTATCGGCCAGAAAAGACGGAAAAGCTTAATAGCTCTCCTTTAATGCCTTAACAAGAGAAAGATGTCTAGAAACCAGACTGAGATCAGTTTTACTCTTTAACAGCTCAGTAGATCCTCACAGTCAGTGACAGCACCTCGTGAACGGCTCTAGAAACGTGTTTGAACAGCCGAAGCGCAATGATTTGACTGACATGTCCTCCATCTTCTTTCAGGTGATGTGGCAGTGAAGATGTTGAACGTTACTGCTCCGACACCACAACAGCTTCAGGCCTTTAAAAATGAAGTGGGAGTCCTCAGGTATCTTCTACCACATACGACACTAAATGTGTATTCTGTGTACTACAAAGTGACAATAAATTACCAAAGTATCCTTCTTTAACAAAGCTTCATGAAACTTCTTCCCCAGGAAAACTCGCCATGTGAACATCCTGCTTTTCATGGGCTACACCACCAAGCCTCAGCTGGCCATAGTGACCCAGTGGTGTGAAGGCTCCAGTCTGTACCACCACCTACACATCATCGAGACCAAGTTTGAGATGATCAAGCTGATCGACATCGCCCGGCAGACTGCACAGGGCATGGAGTGAGTTCCCCGACAAAACCAACGCCGACAGATGTCACTCTGAGTGTAGTTTTGTTACCCTGGTTTTAGGAAGCTGGATAATTACTGTGGCATTTAAACTCCTGATCCAGGTTTCAGCACCATGTCACTGTGGCTGAGAGGGTTGAAAATGAACACACCTGCACACAGACAAACAGTAACTGTGGTAGTTTTATGATGGTGTGTAGAGGGTTTTTATGCTCCATGTAAACAGACAAAGGAGAAAATAATCAAAAGCAGGAAACACAGCTCTCCGTGTGTGGTGGAATCTTAACTATTCTCTTCTCCTCCTCAGTTACCTGCATGCCAAATCAATAATCCACAGAGATCTGAAGAGCAACAGTATCCTTTGAAAACATTTCACTTGGTCACTTCATCTTCATGTAACCCACATTACTTTGAATTTGTTGATCACGTTGGGATTTCTCCTGCTAACAGAAGAACAGTGATGAAAATCTAACAGCCACCTAACAGAAGTCTGACATCATCCAAAGCTCTGAAGTGGAAGAAAAAGATGCTTCCTTAATATTTTCTCCAGATATTTTCCTCCACGAGGATCTGACGGTGAAGATTGGAGACTTCGGTCTGGCCACGGTCAAGTCACGCTGGAGCGGCTCCCACCAGTTTGAACAGCTGTCTGGCTCCATACTGTGGATGGTCAGTGTTGATCCATCACAACGTTCGCTCTTTACCATGTTTACATTTCTTCTGCTGACAGACATAAATAAGCAGGATTTAAATAAAACGAACACATATATAAAGGCAAAAGCCTTTATAAATTAATGTAAAAATGAATGTGAGTAATGTATGTAGCTGTCTGTAGCCCGTTTAGTCAGCCTCCACAGTGTGGCTTCTGTGCGACTTTCCTCCGCTTCACGTTCACAGAGGCGGCTTGGCGGGTCAGTTTCGAGCCGCCTCTGATCTGCCTTTCAAAGGCAGAACCAGAGCTGCATCAGAGGCACACGTTCACAGACTTTTTTTTTTTTTTGGTCATAAAACTTGTACACAGCGAAAAACTGCCCACTGTGAACATGTAGCCTAGAGATTTTTGCAACCTTACACACAGTTGTGGCACATGTGGGGCATTTTTATTAACACAGGAAGCTGATTCTGATGGAGGTAAACGTCACAGCGGTCACGTCTCCTTTGAGTCGGCGACCTGTATAAAATGATAGACTGAAGCTGCATAAAGATGCGCTGCTCGGATTGGTGTAAATTAAAAGCAGGCGGAGAATTAGTGAGCCTTCGGTTCGGCGCTGAGGTGGCGTCTCTGTGTACGAAGGTCTGTGTTCAGCGTAACGTGTTCTCTCCCAGGCACCAGAGGTGATCCGACTGCAGGACAAAAATCCCTACAGCTTCCAGTCAGATGTCTACGCCTTCGGCATCGTGCTGTACGAGCTCATGTCAGGAGCGCTGCCCTACTCCAATATTAACAACAGAGACCAGGTGAGTGGATTCAGTCTGTCACGCTAACACCTCACCCTGACGTTTAAATGCAACAGAAGACAAACTCTTCTAATACAGCCTGGTGTGATCCTGGTTAGGCTCTTTCCAAAACCGCCTCATGCACGGTACACTAGGTCCAATCACAAAAAAGCTCCAGTGAGCAGAAAAATGGACACCTGCCCCGTGTCCTTGACCCAGTGAGATCTTTTTTCATTAATGTATTGGATGGAACGGAGGCCGGACCCTTTGACGTTTCAGCAGTGCGGAGCCACCCCCACACCTTCTGACAGGTGATCTGTCCGACTCTCTGTGTGTCCTCCGGTGACTCTCTCTGTTATTTGCTTTGAAACGCTGCAGATGTGAATAAAGGCATTAAAAAGGCGTACCTGAGGGCTGTGCAGCACAAAAGTTATCTGGACATTCCCAACATTTTCATTTTAAAAAAGGTGTGATGATGTAATAACTAAATGATGTCAGATGACCATAAAGTATGTTGTGAAGCTGTAACAAACCCGACGGCCTTCAACTGAAACCAGCTCTGAGGTGCTGAAATGAACTTCAGTCTGTTTCAGACTCGCCCTAAAAACTTTTCTTCCACTCAGTACAACCATCGATGGAACATAACGTTAACAACAACTCGTCTCATACACTGTCACATCAGTTGATTCTGTGAACTTTTCTTAAAATCAAAATCTTCTTATTGAAGTTTTTCAGTCCATGTAAAAAGTGCTGTGCTGAATGGTGATCACAGAAAACACTGAGATAAGCGTGAGTATGAATCGACAGCAGCTGTCACCAACGTACCCAAAAACCCTGAACTGAACGAACATAAACAAGGGCGACAAAAAAATGTTCAAGAAGGAAACACGTCCAGAAACACGTCACAGAGATCAGTGATTCCTCCCCGTCGCTGTCAGTGTGCAGTCATGCTGTGTCTGAAGCTCAGGCCTTCAGAGGGTCTGAAATATGTTGAGAAGTCATTTCTTATATTTAGGATCATTTATCTAAATTGCCAGTTATGTGTCATGTTGTATTTCAGTGAACTGAGGAAACCAGTGAATCATGTGGTACGCACTGTGCTGGAGCAGAAAAAGGTCTTTCTTCTGTTTCTATTTATTAAATCGCTAACTGGTTTTGAAGTGAGAATAGTTTTAAATCGAATCAGGACCCCAACAAACAAACAAAATTGATTTAGAAGAATTTCAGTGAATCACAGCCCTGGTTAATTATCATTTATAGCTGCTGCTATTGACGGGTTTTATTTTGTTTTTTAATAAATTCTAACATATTAATTCCTCGGTTGGTTATTTGATTTAACTGTATGTTCATATTTTTTAAAGTAAAATGATAACATTTTTTTCCTGAGCCAAAGGAAATGCTTATCTTGCCTTGTCTGAACAATAGCCTAAAACTCAGAGTCTTGACGATGGTTCAATGAAATGATAATATAGCAATGTGATACAGAGAAAATCAGCAACAATTCTCATAATTGAGGACGTGAAATCAGATAAATCTGGTAAAATGACTTTGATGAAAAATTAATTGATTATGAGGCTGGTTGTTTAAGCATCAGGATCCTTTTGGTTGGATTTAATAAAGACTAATTTTCACCAAAAGCAAAGTGCTGAGTAAATAGAAAATAAAACCTTGTAATTTAAAATGATTCCAGTTCTGTGTTCATGTGTGTTTGTGGGAGCTCAGTATTCATGAAAGCCGAGTCCTTGGCGCAGTGGGCTGGGTTCCACTCCAACTTGTCTTCCCCTCTCTTTTTGTCCTCCCTGTCCTGTCTGTCCTCAGCAATCATAATAACACAGAATCTCCCTAAAATAATCCTCAGCTGTAATTTTCACTTGATCGTAAGGAAACAAAAAGAGATTTGTTTGACCTTAAACTTCACTCATGGATCTGTGCGCTTCATTTAAATCAGTCACATTGTTTTGATGCAGTTTAATTTAATGTTAACATTGACACAATCAACCGTGTGCAGGTATCAAGTGGTGACATTAACAGCTGAGGCCTGTTTGTCCCTGCAGCCAAATATTAAAGTGTCTCATGTCCTTGCTTAGATCATATTCATGGTGGGTCGTGGTTACCTGTCACCTGACCTCAGCAAAGTGCGCAGCAACTGTCCGAAGGCCATGAAGAGACTGATGGCCGACTGCCTGAAGAAGAAACGAGAGGAGCGACCCCTCTTCCCTCAGGTGGGTCAAACCACCGACAGGTCTTCTTTGTTGGGAGGAAATGTATGCAAACAAATAAAGCTCATTCTAATGATATGCTCGTGGTTTGTACATGAAAGACAGCAAAGCAGCTGAGGAATGAATGTTGAATTTATTTTTTTTTTTAATTTTGAAAACTTTTGTTTCAGCCCACCTCCACTCCAGCCATGTGTCTTTTATATTTGTCTCCTGAAACGTCAAACCTTGACTACACTGACTTTACATCTGGTACATCACAAGTTCACTTCCTGCTCTGCCCGCTGGGCGTCAGCAGCACGTTTCTCTGACGAGCTGACGTTCACTTCACTGCGACCTGTTCATTCATCTCCTGCTGCTGCTCTTCTTCTTCCTGCGTCTTTTCATTCTTCATGCTGCCTTGAACAGTCATGTGATATTGTGGCTGTGGGGAGGCACAGGTCAGCTGACCGCCCTCCTCTAAAGGTGCACGTGTGGGTAAAGTAACCCCCCCCCAGGCCGGCTTGTAAAGGAGAGAGCAGATGTTTTCTCCTCTCGGTTTCAACACGAGTCGGCGACGTATGCAGCTGCTGTGACCTCACACCCGTTTATTTAAAGTTCGGTTCATTTTCTGTGTTTCTGCTCTCTGTACATTTGTATACGCACATTCACAGATTTTAGTCAGAGGAGAATTGATTGGCTTTGCTACAGAAGACACAGCACAGTGTTCATATCAGTTGTTTGTTTTGTTCGTTTTGTTCGTTTTGTTTGGTTGTTGTTGTGAATGGGGACCTCACTGATTTCTGATCCTTTGCTGTACTGTGTATTCTGTCAGATTTTGGCATCCATTGAGCTGCTGGCTCGCTCATTACCCAAAATCCACCGCAGCGCCTCAGAGCCTTCATTAAACCGAGCCGGCTTTCAAACGGAGGACTTCAGCCTGTACGCCTGCGCCTCACCCAAAACCCCCATCCAGGCCGGTGGCTATGGTGAGACAGACCTCAGACATCATGGACTTAAATGTGTCTTTACACCACTGTTATAAAACCTAAAATACAAGAATAAATAATAATAAATATATTAATTTGAACACATTCACAAAAGCTTGTGTGGTAAATAAATTCTTAAGGGTCAGACTGATGTGTTGTCTGAAAAGTTTATTCCACGCACACATACAGAGAGCCTGTTAGTGTACAGTGAATGCCAGCTGGAACAAATCGTGGTCGCATTGTTACTGTTATAATAAATATAGGTAGCAGTGGTAGTAGTATTAAAAGGTATTTCTCCAGTTTTGCTGCATACATGCTAAGGTTGATTTCTCCGTGTTGATAGAAATGAAATCAAATTAAAATGTAAATGCTGATGTCGCTGCACGTCTGTAACGTGTGTAAAATAGGGTTAGCCCAACCCTCTCATGCAGTGTGTTTGAATTATTTTCTCCAGCGTAGATTCAATAAAGGTTTGTGGCTGCTGGAGAGTGAAAGTTGATGTGGCGTTTGTATTTTAAAGCCGCTGAAGAACGCTGACGGTCACAGCAGCGGTCAGTGTGACGGCCCTGCTGATAAACTTATTTTTCACAGTGTAATGCACTCCTGCTTACTACTCAATTCAATGTATTATGTCATAGTTGTAATGTGTTGAGGACTTTTATAAAATGTAGAAAATGCTTAAAATAAAAAAAGATGAATGAGAAGAAGTGAAAAGCGAATATTGCCAATAATACTTAGATTTTTCTCCATCTCTTTAATTCTTTTCAGGGGAGTTTTCAGCATTCAAGTAGGTGCTGCAGATCCCTCCAGCCCGTCCCTATTCACTCCTCAAAAGTCTCGTCTCCATGCGATGGATTCATTCATTACTGGAAAAACAAACAGTCTCAGAGAATGTGCTTTTTTCTTTGTCTGTCAACCTGAGGAAGGCAGCCTTATGGGAGTACTTCAACCAAACGCTGTCCAGCAGGCAACGACCAAACTGAACTCTGGAGAAATAAAACAACAAAAACAGAAACCTGAGCGACACAAAAGGGAAAAACAATGAGAAATCCAAACCAAAAGTGTTTGAAGAGAACACAGATTGACTTGCCTGCTGGAAGGAAGAACGAAGGCCGACGGACGGAGACGCGCAGCTGAAAGGTCAAGTGAAGTCGAGGCTCTGGGCTCTACTCGTCCCTTCATTTGTCTGCAGGTGAGGAGGAAGCACGGTTCGAAGCTGAACTGCAGAGCTGTGCCTGTGGAGGAGGACACGCCCCCCCGACCGTCAGCTGAGGTGAAAGGGCGGAGCTTTGGCCCGTTCCTGAGACGAGCCCGATGTCACTCAGCAGGGTTTCACCCCGAAGGAAGAAGACTTGAAAGACAGATCTGATCTCCTTTTTATTTCTCGTGTTTTAGATTTTTAGCTGGTACCTGCTAGGAATGCAAAGCTTTTTGTTTGTTTGTTTGTTTCGTTTTGCTTTTTCTTTGTCGTTTTTGGGCTCAGTCCAAATTCTACAGATACTGTGTTTCGCCTTCCTGTTTGCCCCCAACAAGTTTTCACACCCCTGATGAAATGTCAACAGCTGTCGATCTGAGGAAAGAATTTGCTGCACCATTTCAAACACTGAAAAACTTTGACGTGACAGCGGGAGACGCAGTTCTTTCTGCAGATTCTCGGGACGGCGTGGAGCCTGCACTGTTGGCGTGTTCGGTGATGGAGGCTACGTGAGATGATTTGATATTCACCTGAAAGGCCGGTCAAAGCCAACAGCAGAGAGATGTCTTCATTTATGAGCTTTAGAGCTGTTGGAAATCTTTTTCTTCTGAGATGCTCTGCCTTCATGTCAGTGCAGACATGAAGCTTTTTCTCTGTAAATTTCTCCAGAGCCTGACGTGCTTTGCTGAGGAGAGGAGCTGAGATGAGCGACAGGTGCAGAGCTGCTGCAGCGTTCGCTCTCAGCTGTCGGGTGTGTACAGTACGTGTGGCTCGAAGCTTTGAAGTTGTTACACAGCATTTAGCAAGAAAGCTTTTCCGTGCATGTCGGGTCATTGTTTTTCTCTTTTTCTTCCTTTGTTTTTGGATCATGTGACTTGCGTTTTGCACTCGGCTTGAATCAGGACTTTACTCAGTGCGGCTGCTGAAGAATGAGCTGCGGCGTCTCCCTGGTTCCAAGATTTGTTCGTCTTGAAAACGTTCTTTCAATCTCACCTTTTCCTTTGTCTGCACACATGCACCTGTACTTTGTTCATTCCAGTTTGTGGTGAGGGTTCCAAGTGTTAAACAAGTTATTTTTATTTTAGCGTCAATATATTTGCCTTCTTCTGTACAGGCAGGCCTGCAGATATTTACTTATTTATGTGATTTTTGTTTGTTAATTTTTATGGATTTATTTTCAGAACCACTTTAATTGAAGCTCTCAGTCTTTCTTTTGACGCTTAGTCGTTTTAGTCTTTGTGACTCGTGTACTTGCACTTTGTAGAAATGGAGTGAAACAAATGAGCGACTTGCCTTTCATTTTTTTATTGAAGAATAAGTTGTGACATACAGAGCTGATGACCCAAATTCAGTTTCCAGTGCATGTGTCATCTGCAGAGGTCAAAATGTGAATATTTGGCCTGGAAGGCTCAGTTGTCATGTGAGGACTCTTATGAAGCCGAGTATGTCAGCAGACGAGCGGTGACGAGAGCGGAGCGACGTGATGCTGTGGAGGCAGACACACAGCTGAGGCGTCCATCAAACACTGAGAGAGACTCCTCCCTCACATCCACCGAGGATCATGATGTCCCATCATCCCCCCATCGCCCCCATCGCCACCACCACCGCACACACACAGCAGTGTTATTACCTGTTTGGTTGCCTACCTTTCTGAAATACTGTCTGTCTGGAGGTTCACCTGTTTGTCATCTTACCCATCAGCCCCTACTTGTGTATTCAGGACAGTGACGTGGTCAGGACGAGTGCGGTCTGACACAAAAACCTGAAGCGGGGAAGAAGAGCTCGCCCTGACCGAGAACAGCTGTACTGCTCCTTTACCACCGTGCTGCCATTTCCTGCGATGGCCGTGTTTCCTTCGCTGTGCACGGCTCAGTTTAGCGACATGTAAGGTTTCGTGTCGGTTTAATCCTCTCAGGCAGCAGACAGGAAGTAACTTTTCTTTTCATCCACCTGGCTTTTTTTTTTCACCTCAGGGCCAATAAGAAGTCTCCTGTCCAGTGACTTTGGATTTTCTTCCCATGAAAACTTTTGAGGAGACATTCAGCCTAACAGTCTCGAGTCTGTCCCAGCGCCAGGGCTAATTTGTTAGCCTAGCTCCATCAAAACAAAACAAAGAACAGAGTTCAAATGGTTCCATCACGTGACATCTGAAGAATCTCTGAACTGAACGCACAAAGAGCAAAATGTATGTCAACATCACTTTACCTGAGACAAAAACTCGTCCCAAACTACGCTTCATGTTTGATGAGTAGCCAGACAGAGGTGTGTGTGAAGCCTGATGTCTGCTGCTGAAAGCAAAGAGACACCAGCTCCACGTGCTGATCACCTGTCCGTGGTGATGTCACAGGTGATGTCACTCTGAGTGTACGGGTACATGTTCATTTGTTCATCTGGCCTTGAGCCGTTCTGCCGACAGCAAAGGGGCACGAAGCTTAATGGATGACAGACGAGTCTACATTTATTACTGCCTGGGTCTTTTTGTGAAGTTTTGGTTGAAATTGTCGCATTAGTTACGAAGTGGATTTTTATGATCTTGGACCTTGCAGGGCCAAAACTGTGTGTTGTAAGAGCCTGAGAAGCTGTTCTAACATGGGGGAAAAAATCTAAAATATCTGTTCCAGTTTAAAGTTTAGAGTGAATAAGGTCAACAAGCAGGGCCGGCGTGTGCGTGAAATGTACCGAACTGCCCGGCCGTCGTTCTCTGAAAGAGCCTCGGTGTGAACGGATAACGCAGTTCCACTTCCTTTCAGTGAGAGTGCAGTAATGTTGCTGAAGAGCCCGTCAGTGAGGGGCAGAAAGTCGGATGTTCCAACAGGTGTGCAGCAACCCCGCCCCCCCAACCCCCACCCCACCCAGTCCAACTTATCTGCAAGAAAAAACAGTTAGCTAAAGAGCCAGATTTTTTTTCCTCAGGTGTTGGTAAAAAATTTATCCAGAAGAAAATATTTCAGCTCCCACTCATCATGTGAGGAGAGCCACGGCTGCTAATGGATGCTAACGTCGACACACGTGCTGACAGGTGAACTCTGCTGTAAACCTGCAGCAGCCGTGAACACAAAACACGTATCATCACGTTTAATGACAGATGACAGAAGGCATTATTCGTCATTAACGGTCATAGTTTGATCTGTACAGTTTGCTCGTGTCGGCCATGTTAGGAGGGTCACATGATGCTTTTGTTTGTTTGTTAGCAGTGCTGCCTCGTTATGTGTGAATGCGGTGGAATTTCTTGTTGAGCTAACGGTGTTCGTATGTGTTGAAGTGCACGCTCACAGGAACAGCTGCTCGACCCTCACAGCCACATTTTACTTCATTTATTTAAGGTGGACAAACAGAAACTCTCCTGCAGATATGAAGGAATCAGGCTGCAGAGTTTTGACATCTGTCCATCACACACAGCTGACACCGACGTCATGTGCTGCTGAGGGATACTCTGATATGAAGACACTCTGTAGGCCTTTTTATTTAGTTTGCACATGGCCATGTGACCTCTGTGATGGAGGTTCTGCTCCATCTGCAGCTTCACCGGGCATAAAAGAAAGAAAAAAAACCTATGACCTGTTGTTGATGTTTTAGGAGAGCTTTAACTCGGGTTGTGAAGGAGACCAGACTAGTCACTAGAGATCAATCAGGCGGGAACTCCGTGAATTTCCAAAGTGTTGGAGGTAATGAAGACGCTGTTCTCAAAACACATGGTAGCCAAATATTATTAGTACCTACAAGAGCTCGTGACGGAAAAAAGAGTTCTGAAATATCATTCAAAATTCAAATTCTGAGTTGAGTTCCTGAAACTCTGTTTCAAACCCAGAATCTGAACCAGAGTTTTCTGATTGATGTCTCGTGGCCCAAAATGCACTGACAGCAGAAACTGCTTCACTCCGAGCTCCCAGACACACGGCAGCATCACATTTAAACTGCCAGCAGAAGCAGCAGGGTTAGAGGGAAACGTTACAGAATGTAGTACTGCTGTTCTTTCACAGTAACACAGGAGGCCTCAATGCAGCAAGGACCCCCAAAACACACACACACACACACACACACACACACACACGCGCACACGAGAGAGAGAGAGAGCTACCCCAACAAGTCTTTTACTTCAGCTGTGGCAAACGGCTGAACTTACAGACATGTCAGAAGCTTTTTTCCCAAACATTCTCTTTGATTGGAGGATTGGCTGCTTTATTTTGAGATTGAAGTCAAAGTTGACTTTATGTTTTGAGTCATGGAAGGATGAACAGGGAAGAGAAAGTCATTAAAGCAGGGATCACTGATCTCCTGCTTGCCTCCTTACAGCACAGGCTCGTTTAAAACGTTTTCTTCACACAGTTGGAAATTTAGATTTTCATTTTTCTGGCACTCAAAGACTTCCTGTCCGTGTTGGCTTGGAAGTAAAGCACGACTGTTGAGGCTCAACCTTGGAAAGAGGAAGAAGGTGACTAAATAATTGAACTGTACTCGCTTGTTTGGGTGCATCTGATGTTGGCCGCTGCTGTTTCTGAGGTAAAGAAAGTCAAAGTGATTCTTCGGCACAGACAGACTCGAAGTCCAGAGGCCGTCAGGAGTCAGTGTGGTGCTTCACACAGCAGTGGTGGGATCTGTTGTGTGTCCAGGTGACAGGAAGTGAACAGTAATGTCTGACTGTCAGACGTTCGTACGGGAGTGAGGCTCTCTGCTCCAGCACCTCCCCACACATCCGCTGTCCGTCCTGTCGATCCACAACTTCCTGCATCCTTCCTTCATTTACTGTTTTTTCTGGG
>JAPZDX010000015.1:231655-244155 GCA_029783625.1 Naso annulatus | reverse complement strand
TTGTCCTTTAAAGGACAGGGTGTGGTTTGTCTGCTCTCTTCATGAAAGAGTGTGGCTCACGTCCAGAGCAAACCCTGCCGAGGGCCCGCTGAGAGCCCGACGCACCGATACGGCCTCTCTGGGTCTCTGACATTCGCTGCAGGCCGTGAAGCGTGGTACAAGCTGAGCACATCATCCTTGCATTCCTTTCATTTTCTGTTGATGCTGCAGCTGAACGAGCTGCAGAGAGTGACTTTAGACACAGACAAGTCACTGCATGTGTCTGTGTGCATCTGCTGGGGAAGAAAAGTGACCTTCGTCTTTGTGTGTGCCATGAGAAAGGATGTACTTTTTAAGAAAGAGTTCCTTTAATTAAAGATGTTTCCTGTAGATTTTGTTGTTTGTCTCTTACATGTACATGTTGGATTAACAGTCCCCGAAACATTTTTTCATTCTTCTCACAGATTCAGTTCAGATTTCATCTGTAGCTGTGAGTCATCAGTGTGGACACAATGCTGTCGTGTGTGTGTGTTTGGTAAGAAGGGACAGGCGTGGTTGGAGTTCGGATTCCACAGGTTAGTGACCGCGGCTCAGCGCCTACAGGTGGTGGTTCATTCAGACCTCAGGTGAAGACAGATGCAGGTGTGAGGTCAAAGTGAAGACCTGATTGTTCAGAGGAGTCACTGTGAGGAGACCCATCCGGGTGGCCTCATCCTGTCATCTTCAGCGTGTGGCTGAAATTCTTCAGCATTCTCTGCAAACATGAACTCTAAAGGTCACAGTGAAAGTTTCCACACTTTGACTTTCACTGTGAAGCAGCAGCAGCAGCACCAGCTCGACTCTGTGAGCAGTTTAATTCAACTCACAGCTGCAAAAATGTGAATGTGGAAAAGGTGTAACTGGAACACTAACAGTGTGTTTGAGCAGCATGCTTTCTGCACGACTCAGAGGCGGAGCTTCCTTTGGCCGGGGGCCGACGAGGAGACACAGAGCTTCATTTCACAGGCAGCTGGCTTCACACGCAGTAATTTCCTGTCGGCTGGCGTGTGACGGGCATGTTGTTTACTACCAGAAACGCCCGCAGCATCACATCAGAAAGTGCCTCTTCTTTCAACCTCTCTCTCTCTGGTCTCCATTTTTTCAGGAAATTGAAGGACACTCCTCAAGTCAAGCTTGTTTTTTAAATTCATGTGTGACTGTGTGCATGAATACACATTTCATGTTGGCTTCGCCTCCACACACCTAAATCATGCATGGAACTGAGGGCGGGACTTAAAACATGCAGTCCACTCACATACTTGTCCTGCCTTTTTTAAACAGAAGATCAGTTATGTCCATTGAACTCTGAAAAGTTCTCTGTAAGTGAAAGCTCAGATGAACTTACCGAGGCGAGAGGTTCACAGGAGGATGTTTGAAGGTGAACGTGTGGCTGCTTTGGACTGTGTCTGCGCGGGCTTGAGGCTGCGACCCGTTAATGTGTCATTGATGGCTCATTTTTTGTCTTTATGCCTCAAGAGATGCTTGAAGATATGATCACCCCATCAGTCCAACGTCAATGAGTAAAGAAAGTTCGTCCCACGGTTTAAGAATCACTGGTGTCAGGGCAAATTGTTTTCAGTGAATGTTTGAGCTAGAATTGCTTTCATCTGTTGGGTTTCAATACGTTTAATATATCTTAATAATAGACTGTGGTCTGGACCTGCTCTACACGTGACGTCTCTGAGGCAATGTTACGTAAATAAAACTGACGTGACGTCAGAGTTTCTTGTGTTTTTATGTGTGTGTCTCCCCAGAAGGCAGTGCGCAAACAACTCACAGTCAGGAACAAAACTACCTGTTGTCTTGCTTTTTTTGGCGTCATTACTTGCTCATTAAACACCTCGAGGACAAAATGAGATACTGGACAATCTGACCTCAGTCCCATGAGTTTATCTCCACATTACCAACTGGTGTTCCCTGTCCCTCCCCACAGAAAGCCACCAAGAAAACAGACAAGGTGCAGACAGATGAGCTGGATGTGAGCCTGCTGACTGACCAGGGCCTCAGAGACGAGCTGCTGAAGCTCGGCGTGGATGTGGGACCGATTGTAGGTGAGTGCTCGCATCTGCACAAACAGCTGCAGGTCACACGGGGCTCAAGACTGAGGTGTCATCTGCCCTCGGCACACACATGCATGACTGCCCTTCAGACACAGAAATGTGGTGTGTCGGTGCTACACACTGCACACACTGATGGACAGTAAATTTGACGTGTTAGCTAATTGCATGCTCTGTGTGTGGAATGTGTTGGTTTATTAGTTTGACATAAACTCACAAGAAAAAGCTGCGATTCTTTTGTCAGCTTGGTTCAAATAATGAAAGACCTTCTTGCTAATAGATTTAGTACAGGGCTAATTCTGGGAAACCAAGGATGTTCAGTGTTGAGCTGGAGCAGTTTGGACACATTACACAGAAATTATTAATAGATATTGAAAGACCAGCAAACAGTGCTTTGTGCAGCGGCGGGTCTCATGCTGCTCATCCAATCAAATCTGTGCATTTAAACTTGTTCAGTCAGTACGTTTACATGACATGAAAGAAAATCCATTTACTGTGTTGGTACGACTGAAACCAGACTTGTAAAATCCACAGAAACATGTTAGTCCAACGGAAATCGCACTAAATCAGATTTCTCAAAGTCAAGCTAACACACTCAGATGTGCAATACGATTCAAAATGATGACTTCTGATGAAAAATACAACCGGAAGTCGAATTACTCCTGCATGTTTACGCCTTAACCGGACTTGGACTGTCCTAAGTGTTCTGCACATGATCGAT
This sequence comes from Naso annulatus, assembly GCA_029783625.1. Lineage (NCBI taxonomy): Eukaryota > Metazoa > Chordata > Actinopteri > Acanthuriformes > Acanthuridae > Naso > Naso annulatus. The sequence continues at coordinate 241,359 of JAPZDX010000015.1, read as the reverse complement.
AGTCCCTGCTGCGTCTTTGATCTGCAACTCAAACAGCATAAATGTGTAGAAGAAAGCCGGGAAGAAAACAAGAATCCCGTAAGCACGAGGGGAAGCGTGCAACAAATTTGCACCAGAAGTAAAGAGCAAATATGAAGTACACAGTGCTGTGAACTTGTCCATGTTTTCACCATTTGACATGGACTTTGCTAGCTGCTTGCTAACTTGTTTGTAGCTCGTTTGGCTAACAGGAAGAAGGTCCAATAGCGACCAGCTGAACGGGGTATATCACCGCCTGCCATAGTGTAGTCGGACAAATCGATTCCCAGTTGGTGCTTGTATGCTGAGTCAAGGACAGCAGTCCAATGAAATGACGTGATGGAGCTTTTCACTGTGGCTCGACTTCACTGTGCGTGTAAACGTCCTGAGTGAGTGATGTTACACAGACGGCAGAGACAAGATGGCAGAAAACAGTCAGAAATAAGTGACTCAGGGAAAAGTAATTTCACATGATCTGCTCTTGAATGTAAAAAAAGGCTGAACAGTGAAAACCGCTTTTAGTCAAGAACGGACAAACCGTTAAAAATCAATCTCTAATGTTAGAGCGATCATGACGGTGTGAAGCGCCATCACAAGACAAACATTCGCACTAAATCCAAACTGAGAGCCCAGAAAATAACAAAGAGCCAAATAAAATCCACCACAGGTTATGAACTTGATCAGTAATGACACAGCAGTAAAGAGTTCATTCAGTCTTACGTGTGGATGGAAACAGGGCGGAGCTTTCCTCTCAGCGTCTCCCACAAATGCTGATGACGTCAGTCTGTCATCAGAGTACATGTTGCTCTTCATGCAGGGTGTCCCACTTCTCTCAGTTAAACAGCATCAAACCAAAAAGACAAAATAAATATTTGTTAATAATTGTTGAGGTGTCTCCTGTGTTTTAGGAGCGGCTGCTGTGTTTGAAAAGTTTTACAGGAAAAAAAAAGAGGGCAGGCGTGATTTGAACAAAGGCTGCTAATTCAAAATGCTTCCACAGTGTCCAGTTACCGTGAATGTAACTGAACGCCATGGATATTTCAAATTAAAAGCCTACTGTTCAAGGTAGGATGCTCTTAATGTGAAATATCAAGAGTCGCTAAACTGGCAGAAATTTACAGTAAAGTAAATTTCAAGGTAAAGTAATATCTTCCTGTATTATTTGGTATTTTTCACTCTTGAGTTTTTATTTTTCTGCTTTTAAAGGTGCAGTCAGCAGCATTTGTTTGATGCAGCTTGTAAACACAACATTCAAATTAGGCCCCTCCTCCTGAGCTCAGCACCACCAGAAGTATCATAGCGTGTACTTATACTGCTTGTACCACAGCGAGCTACATAGGAATATTACATTTCTTTTAATGGAGAAGTCGATAATTTAGCAAGCTAGCAAGCTAACGGCCGGTGTTTGACACCTACCTGTCCAGCAGAGAGCAGGTCAACTCCTCGTCACTCTTCATCCTCAGCCTCTCCTTCAGTGCTCCAAAGATGAGATTCACTCTCGTTCTGGAACAAACTTTATCCGCTCGCTGTTTCACCTCACTTCAGCTACCGCTACGTCCTCATCCGCCATTTTCTGTGGTCTGAACGGCGTCCAGTCGCTGTGTTTTATCCACTGTCAACCTCACCTGCGTGCTGTCATTGGCTGGAGGAAACACACCCACTCCCCACCCAGAAACGTCCCGACTAACCAAAACATCAAAATCCAGGCAGAGGGCGGAGCTCTGCACACGCAGTCACCACCACACACGTACAGAAGTGACGATTGAACAGGATTAACGTTGTGTGAGTCTCTATTTTGTTTTTTAGGAAAATGTTACTGACTGCACCTTTAAGCAAATTTTAAAAAAGTTGTGCTCGATAGCAAAATTTATTTTGCACAAAATCAGACAACTTTAAAATATTCAATGTTCAAAACAGGGACTATGCATATTAATAACCATTTACATGTAAATATGCAAGATCATATTAATCTACAGTGTGATGATGTTCCCATGTTGAAATCAAAAGTAATTATTCCTCTTCATGTGTGTCAGTTTTCCCTGTGGTATCAAAAATACTGTCGAGTATTGATAATTTCCTGTGTACTAATATCAAGGTTGAACATATGCAGTACCGTGACAACCCTGGTGGAGTATCATTATGGTCTGTATGACCACAAATCATATTCTGTTGCCCAAACAAGTGATGCCAGGCAAGAAGTTTTTGACTTTACAGCGTCACCTTATTGTTGGCCCCTGATGTGTAATCTCATGTATTTCTGAAGTCCAGATGTTGGTGCGGAGGAGTTTGCTTCAAAACAAAATTGAAGGAGCACCACTCACAGAAATAACAGAGACCAAAAAATTTTGTCAAAAAGTTTGTATAATCAAGTCAAACTGAAACTTGTGTATGGGAATAGGCAGACTTAGACTAACCAACCGTAACCCCTAAGAATTATTCTAAACCACAACATTTCCTGAAGAGATCCGGAGAATTTATTAAAGTGGATTACCACCAGATTACCAAACAAAGTTTAGCAAAAAGCACCAGCAGTCAGCTCTCCATGCAAACGATGCAGGAGCTCACAGCGATGCACCTTTGATGGTAATCCTGGTTATTGAAGACTCGCCCGTCACTGACGCTGACTGTCACATTATTTTTTGTAATTATCTTCTGCGCTCATCTTTCCAGCATCTACTCGTAAACTGTATGAGAAGAAACTGCAGAAGCTGCTGGATGATACACAGCCGCCGCCGCCGCCACATGTGGTCATCACAGAGATAAAAGTCAACCACAACGGCAACTCTGAATTAGACGTGTACAGCGACAAAGAGGAGGGTAAGAACCTGTGACACAGTTCATAGTGACGAAGATGTGCAAGCTGACGATAGATTTATGGTTGAACTGCTGGAATGTAATCTTTTTACCAAACATGAAACTTGGTGTTTTCTTCGTTGTTACTTGAACTTAAAAGTGTCTTATTTTTAAATATTTTGTGTTCATTCACTTCCTTGTATGTTTGATATTTAAATTGAAAACCATTTTCCAAAGCACGCCGTACATTTTCAGAACATTTCAGCTGTTAAAATTCTTTGAGAAGTCAAACTCAGGGAGTGTCGTCATTTTGTTGGATTGTTTTGATGCACTTCAGTAAAACGACAGTAAAGCAACGTGACTGTGAAAACCAACCAGCAGAGCACTCAAACTTGCTTATAGGTCATTAATAATAATTAGGACATTAATTTTTTGATCTCGTGTGTCCTGGCTCAGAAAACAGTGCAGCTGTACAGTAGGTCAAAAAATTACCCATTAAAATGTCTCGAGGACATTCAGACGTCGGACACTCGGTGCGGCCGTAGCTCAGGAGGGCGTCATGAACAGGGTTCCACTATGTCGAGAAGCCACCTTGCTGTCACTCTGTGTGTGTGTGTGTGTGTGTGTGTTTGTGTGTGTGTGTGTGTGTTTGTGTGAGTGGGTGATTGCTCACCTGTGTTGTAAGGCTCTCTCAGTAGTCGAAAGCTGAGAAAAGCTCTTTATAAATGCAGTCCATTTAGAAGTCATCTGTCAAAATTCGTTGCATAATAAGCTTTGTGGTCAAGAATACAATCAACAAAACACAAAAATGAAGAGTTTGTACCTTTAAGACAGTGCATCAGAGTTTCCACCTGGATCACATTGAAGTTTCTTTGTCAGTAAAGACAAAGGTGACACATTTGCACTGAAACGAATGGAGGATAACGGCTGCCTGACACTAAGAAACTAACGGACATAAAATAACAACAGACTTGACTGTGTTTTGTCAGAAGTGACACCAGAACCTGCACCTGAACCTGAACCTGTGGTAGAACCAGAACCTGAAGCAGCTCCGGTGGTGGAGAGACCGCTGAGGAGCCGAGGGAAGACACCTGTCACCACCCGCACCCGCAGCAACCAGCTCCACACGGTAAGAACCTCGTCCACACGTCAGTCCTCACCCCTCTGCATGGACTGTCCACTTCCTGCGGAGCTCACCTTCTACCACTGACCCAACACTCCTTTAAAAGGAGGCACCAGGGGAGCGTTCTCCACATTTACTGTCTGAGGGATCATCATGTTAGTCATTAAATGTCCGCATACAGTTTTTCTGAGTTGTCAAGGAAACCACTTTGACTGACGTCCATGATAGCAGCATTTTGGATGTTTACCGTCGGTCATTTTAGCAATTTAGAGACGGAGTCATAGAGAAGCCTGTGATTTGAAGCTAATTGGAATGTTTCCATTTCGAGCCACTTGCAGTTTGCTACCTTGGATACTTTCCTGTACTGCAGTAACACTCAGTGTGTTTGCATGACATTAGAAAAAATCTATTTATTGTTTATTTGCATTTTATTTGTTGCGTTTATAGTGTGACTGAAAGCCGACTTTTAACATGCATGTGAACATGTTAGTCTCACTAAAATGGTACTGAATCAAATTTCTCAAAGTTGAGCTAAGACACCCAGAAAATGTGATTGAAGGTTGAATTACTCCTGCATGTTTACGCCTCAACCGGGCCCGTCCCGTGTGCTGATTGTCACTTATTTATTTACCACGTTATGTTATTTTTAGACTCACATTAGCACTTTATGGAATTTTAGAATCAAATACGTACAAAATGTAAACAGCAGGGGGCATGCGCACCGGTAAACAGCAGCAGAATAAGAAGTACATAAAACACTGCAAGAGTAGAAAAGAGCATTAGAGGTACGTGCGCTGACGTACTTGCAGTATTTTCATGGAGGGTGTTTTTGTTTTGATGTCTTTGTTGTTGTGAAACTCAAACCGGCCTGAGTTTCTAAAGTCATGAAGTGAAGCGTTTGTCTTGATTGGAAATTGATAAGAGATAGCTCCAGAGCTCCAGAAGAAAGAAAAACAGAGGTTCAACAGGATGTGACATCATCATTCCTCGTCTCACATGTTCTCTTGTCTTCTCGTCTCTTACCGTCTGGTTGCTCTTGTTGGCTGTAAACACGAGGACATCGTTCTGGTCCTGATTGGTTAACATGCCATCATTTGCTTCTTTGAAAGTTGAAAATGTTCTCGTGGCCTGGCAGCATCACATCCACAGCAGGTATCCACTTAGTAATGTTTGGTATTAGCTAGTTTAGAACTAGCTAAGCTAGTACCTGATGTGTAGCCGCTGCAGCTCTGATGTTGAACTTGTCAGTCCTTTGCAGAGGCTCACTTCAGCAAAGACTTTTGTGACTTCTGTCGGTCGGTTCGGTCAGTGAGGCACGTGACTGACGGCGGCGGCAGCTCCTCACAGGACAGTGATTGGTACGAGCCGCTGTGGTTTGACCACAAGTGCTTAACTCCAATCCTGACGTGATGGATTTTCAGCTCGCGTGATCTCATGATCCCACAAATCCAGCTGCCTCTGAAGGTAATCACAAAAAAAAAAAAGAGAACTGTTCGGTGTGTAACTGTTTCACTGTCCAGTCAAGTCTTCACTGTGATTCCGTTCTGGGTAAAGAAACATTTTATTAACACACATTTTAAAAGAGAATCAGACAAATTCTGTTATGTATCAAATAATTTAAAAAAAACCCCAATGCATTCAGATGGTGTTTGTACTAACAGCAACATGAGCGGCTAATCCCAGAGCTCAGCAGAACTCCTCTGTGTTTGTTCGTCACACTGCTTTTTAACGAATAAGATAATTTTTTTCCTCATCTGTCAGTCCTTCATGCTCCACAGTACTTTTGAAAAGTTATCGGGCAAAAGGGGGATTCCACGCAGCTCATGTCAACAAAACGTTCCCACTGACAGAAAGTCCCGACAAAATAACGGAGTTGCAGTGTTGGTTGCTGACACGCATCAGAGCAAAATGTCTGTTAAAACGCAAACCGCACCTGCAGGCCACATGTTTGTTTTTCATTTTTACCCCTTGGTCTGTACTTAAAAAAAAGTTCCCCACAGGGGTGGAGGTGAACTTACAGTAGTTGTGGTCTTATTTTAGGAACAGTTCTCTCCGTTTTCTACACATTTGAATAGAGAAAATATGATTTCAACAGTATTCAGTCCAAAGACGTGTGTGAAAGAGGGACAGACATACCGTGAGTATTTTACAGACCACAGAGTACTTTGTGGTATTGCAAAGAAAAAGCCAGACAGCTTGTTTAACACTATTAGCTGCAGGAAGCATAAAATAACTCAACCGGTGAAAGAACCCAAAGAAAGCGTGTTCCTGTGTTCCTGTGTGCAGATTTGTTTTGTCCATTTCACAGATCCGAGCTGCAGTTTGCGCTGAAGTCTGCATGCTGGGACACCGAGCAGCTGAGGCTGATTATACGGTTTCCTCTGACTCTGGCGAGGGAAGTGTTTGTTTTTTTGGAGTGCAGTCCCACCCAGCGTAGTGTGAGCCTGTAGGTTTGGTGTATGTCAGACGTAGAGCACATGATGTGGATTAGCTGCTGCCATGCACATGCGAACGCTCTCCTTCCTGCACCGACGTCTTCCCTGTCCAACGCTGATGCAACCCTGACGATTACTGCGTCCCTCCAGTTGTCCTCTTTGACTTTCCTCGTGATATTTGGTGGCGAGCCTTTAATGCAGCTGGTTTTTAATCATAAAGCCTCCAAACTCACCTCACTCAGTTTTGTTCTGGAGATATTCACAACAGCTCAAAGTTTTGGTGAATCGCAGTTTGAACTCCCCACGTAAAGGCCATTATCCAGCTGTTTGTAGCTCGTGGCCACACAGTGATTTGTGAACAGCGCCTCCAGCTGTTCAGACTGTGACTGTGCACCTGAACACTCCTGGAGGAACGAGAGGCCCTTGAAAGCTTGACTGCCTTCTCCTGCTGGAAAAAACATGTTGGAATGTTTTATGCAATTTAAATTTAAGTTCACCTCAGTCCATTTCGGTTTGCTCTCCGTTTGTGCACGTTGAAAATATTGTTATTTTTTCAGTACAAGTTCTCTTCACCTCAGGTTTTAGGGCATTTTTGATTGTTAGCTGTATTTTGGTGTTTTATTCCTCTGCAGCCACCTTGAAGCTGGTTGTACTGTTACTGTTGGTTTCAGCCAAAATCAACATTAAATTAAGTCAGAATTTGGACATAAAAACAGAAATCATGCTTGAGTACGTTACGAGGCAGTAAGTGTGAGTACATCCTGAGACATCAGGGTGCACAGATGAGCATAAGTACATCTGATATTTAGTCCGAGGGGCACTGGGTGTGAAAATGACGACTGCATCAATTGGAAAGTAGCGATGACATTGCGGCTGTGCCGTGCGCCTTCTTTGCTGGGTGGAAGATTTGGCCCATAGACTTTATCGCCCTGCACTTCACCGAAACATGAACGCTTCGACTTCAGCAGACTTCACTGTTGATCAGTGGCTTTAAGTCAAACTGTGGTGTTCTTATTGCACCATGCATGTAGAGACCTGCTAAAGGCTGAAGAAGATGACGATGAAGAGCCTGTTGTCCCCTCACAGACACATACGTGTGTGTGCACACACACACACACACACACACAACTCATCACTGTAACTGCTTTGACTCACTGGTGTTTACACACCCGCTGACTCGATGCTGACAGACTGATCACTTCCTCCTCTCGTCAGGGTTCTTTGTCCAGCTGCACACCTGCGTTACACCTGGCATCGAGGAGGTGTCATCTCAGTGTCCATGTCTATGATGTCACAACATGCACACCTGTGAATCAAATTAACACTGAAGGGCTGCAACAAAGAATTCTTGATTGTTCAAAAGACTTTAGGGGCCTGACGGGAATGACTTCAGGGAATCGTCATTGATTTCAGCTGTTTCAGCTGCTGGGATCTGTGGGTTTGAACCACAAGAACACCAGCCGGGGGAACCAGACCCATAATTCACTCAAAATTCATATCTGAACTGAGCGGAAGGAGGCGGAGCCAGGCTAACGAATCTCATCATAACTGAATGACCTGGTTCCCTGTGAACCACTGACCAACGTTTTCTTTCTGCAGTTATGCACGTCAGCTGGAGAATCAATTTTCACAGGATTTAAAATTTCAATTCCTCCTTCAAGTCACAGTTACAGCTGTAACAAACTGTTAGTACCGAAGGCGGACATCTAATGTACCAAACCTCCTGTATTAACTCATGTACTGTCTGTCAGCATTAAAACTTCTGTGATACCTCCGATGTTCTAAACCTTTTTTTTTTTTTAAATCAAATCTTGAAGACGGATTAATGCCACCACCAGCCACTTTCTCATCTGGAAATTAATTTCTTATTTTAACCCTTAGCATATTTTTTTGGACTTGTTTGTTGTCGGAGTTAATTTTTCTAGGGGTTAGGGTGAGAACTGAACCTTTAGTCAGATTGTAGTCAACTAAAGAAAATCTTGGTTGACTGAAATCCTACATAAACTCAAACCAATCAATTAGTCGCTGGGGAAAAAATGCACATTACCTCTGGATCAACTAATTCTGGAAGCCTAATAACCGAATGAAATTAGAATTAACATAAGCACAAGTGTTAGCGGTATCAAACATCATTTCAAGCCTATTCATTTAATAATGAAATGACAGAAACATACTCAGTCTGGCGTGACACACACACACGTGTGTGTGCACAGTCAGTCTGTGTGCTGTTTCAAACTTGAATCAAGACCTCCCTGTGCTGAGTGCGTCACTTCCTGAGCAACAGGCTGCTGCCGCTGGGCAACGGTGAAGATGTCAAAGCTGTCGCAGGATGTGAGAAACATTGTTAGACTAAATATATTAAACTGACGTGTTCACACTCAAAGCTCACAGAGCATCTTAAAGCAGACGCACCTTGTTTACATGAAATGTCATGTTGGAGGTTACGCTGTGAAATTTAAACTTCTCTTTACAAAGTTTACACTTGACTTAATTTTAAATTTAGCAACAGTCATTGCAAACTTTCTGCAATGCTCCACGTTGTTTGCTGGTTTCACGAGTACTTTTGTTCTCCTGTTGCTCATTTGTGTCAACAGTAGAGTGTTACAATATGAAATATGACGTGCTGCAATATTGTAAGCAATGATATGTATGAACATTTTTTCCAATTTAATTTTAGTGAACTGTCTTAAAGAACACAGCACAGTATCTATAAAATATGAATTGAACAAAAAACAACTTTTTGTATGTAATGAGAATGTTATAGCAATGTGTAAAAGCACTCTGGTTCAGATAAACTCAAAATGAACTACTGCCGCGAATCTTTGTATGTAAACTGTTAATTAAAAACAGTGTTTTCAGAATGTGTGGACCATTGCATCAGGGGCCTTCACTGGCATGAGTGGTAAAAGTTTCATTCAGTGTGACATCCTCTGTGTGTTTGGCTGTGTGTCTACCTCAGCATCGTCCTCAGTGTCTGTGAGGTGAGACGAGGCACGAACGGGTCCTGCAGTGTTCACGTCACAAATCCAGAGCGCTGACTTTTCCAGGCAGTTTTAGGGGGCAGACTGTGTTGGATGTTGAGCTGAGATCAACAGTTTTCACACACCGTGAAGATGATGACATGTACATTAGACTGCAGAGTGGAGGGCGGTGCAGATGTCACTGTGGGTCACACTGACTGTAGCTGTCACAGTCTCTAAACAGGACGGGGGGGTCAGGGTCCGAGCTGGACGGGGGGGTTAGGGTCCGAGCTGGACGGGGGGTCAGGGTCCGAGCTGGACGGGGTGGTTAGGGTTCGAATGGGACAGGGAGTTAGGGTCCGAGCTGGACGGTGG
>JAPZDX010000015.1:81862-91962 GCA_029783625.1 Naso annulatus | reverse complement strand
TAGCTGTGATTCATGCGACTAACTCTCTTCCCTCTCTTCGTTATCTCAGTTTCTGTGGCTTCATTCTCTGCTCTTGCTCATTCAAACCACCCCACCCTTCCCCGCGCTCTCATTTTGCTGCTCTTTAATGGTCCTAACAGAGATAGTGTGTCATTAAGAGAGTGAAGATGGGGTCTGCTTGATGAGATATAGGGGTTGGCTGATTGGCTGGCTGGATTGTCATGGAGACGGATTGTGCCTTTGAGATTAGTAACTGCTCTCGGTCATATTGGTACGACGATCACTTAGTAATCAACACATGCATGCATACACACCCCCCCACACATTTATATTAACCAAAGCAACTTTGTCCAAGTCCGAGTGCACAGGTATGCAAAAATCAAAGTCCTGAAATCAACAAACTGATCCCGTCTATCCCTCAACTGCCACCTGAGGTTTCATCTATGAAATAACCAGCAGTTGGTGACGAGGTGGAACCCCACACTTGTGAGCCTCACTCCCGTCTGTGTCTCTCTGTGTCTCTCGCCCCGTGGCAGGCCGGCTCCCAAGGCTTCCTCAGAGCAGGGCAGCAGCAGTGACAAGAAGGAACGTCCCATGAGCACCATGAGCGAGGCATCGAACTACACTGGTGGCTCCGACTACAGCACCTTCCCAGGCAGCCCGGCTACCACCGTCACTACTGCCACCACCACCTCCACATCATCTACACGGGTCAGTTTGCATCCAAAACTGTGAGAAATGTTGAATCGTTCATCATCATCGTAAATCTGAGTTCATAATAACATTCATATTTATCAAGCATCATTAACAGACAGATGGCTGGTCAGGTGGTGATTTATTTTTTCAAAGTGTGGTTGTAAAAGACTAGCCAGGCACAACCATCTCTCAATTCACCGTTAATTTCCAAGAGGCCGTACAAACGGATGCAGACTGCCTCTGGACGTGATTGGATAGACAGACAACCAATCAGAGCTATTAACTCCATCTTTCCCCTCACACTCCCAGCAGTTCAGCGCCATGTTTGTTTTAAGGGGAATTTCAAGCCAAAAATCACCTCTTTAGCGTAAACTACACAAAATTAAATAAAGAGAATATTCTGACAAGACGGATAACAACCTTGGAGACCTGGCTAGTCCTGCCTTTCGTCTGTCTACCACTATGTGCAGCAGAAACAATATAACACAATATAACAACATCTATGTGATTATTTTACCCATCTGTCTGTAGGCTACCAACGATTCTTGTCAGCTCCCAGGTACACAGGCCGGAGCTGCCGGGTTTTCAACACTCCTCAGTGAGTCATCGCATAAACCCCGCCCAATATGAGATAAACAGTTGCAATTGGCCCGTCAGAATTTGGCCAGGTGGAAACCGCTGTGCATGGCAGAAACGCCAGACCCTTATCGTGACGATAATTTATTTGTAAAGTGAATTTCGGGTCTGGTTTACCAGGCTACTAAAAGACAGTCACTCGTTTTTGAAATTGAAATTTTCAGTCTGTCAGTCGGTCTGCAACTTTGGTTCAGACTGAAATACTTTAGCAGTCATTGAATAAATTGCCTTGAAATCTAGTAGATTTCATGTTTCCCAAAGTCTGAAGCCTAGTAAGATTATTGATCTTTTAATTTTTCATCTAGTGCACCGAGCAGGTCGGAGTGGATGATTGAATATTTCAGCAGCAACTAAGGCTCAGCAAAAGAGTTTCCACGATTTTTGAATCCGAAAAAATTTGTTGAACTCTTGACTTTTCCTTCTTCCCCATCAGCAAACTGATGTTTGGGCTTTAGAGACAAATGTGATCTGTCGGATTAATTTTCTGTTAATTCTGTTAATCTGACACAAACATTTGTATTCACATCAGGGTGATAACTTTAATGATTCCCTGAATTTCCTTCAGCTCTCACTCAGTAACAGTAAGTTATTTTGTTGTTCCCATAATGCTTTACTGGAAGTGTTATCATGCTGAGTCGGCACTGACTCTGTGCTCAGTGACTGTCCTGGAAAGCGTCCGTGTTATTGCTCTCATTTCAGGCTGGAGAAGTGCAGGTACGAAGCTTCAGCTGTATGAGCAGCGAGTGTGTCATTTGCACGGGTCACTGCTCCGTGAGATTAAACAGTGTGTCCGTCATAAATGCTTAATGCTCTCAAACACACAGAAAATAAATATGCATGGCTCGATCGAATCAAAGGTTCTGTGCTTTCATGAATAAATGAAGCATATACTATTATTACTTCTGCTTACAGCGGCCAAAAGAAAGTGTAACACGGCATATCTTCATGTATTCATGAGACGTCATTATTTATAGCTGAGCTGCACAGGTCCTGCTCTGCGCCTCGCCTGCGAAACATTTAAAACATCGACATACAGACTGTGTGGAAGGAGATGCATTTTTTGAGAGACGTCCAAATTAGATGAAGCTTATAACATCAGAGAATGGTTCAGTTCAAAGTTCTGTCACAAAACAAACTTACTGTATGCCACAAATGTCCCTTTAGACAAGTCCCACCACTTTGCAGCCATCTTGGAGGAGCCCCCAGGCTGTCATCTCAAGTTAACAAGACCAGGCCGCTATATTAAGAAACAGTGAGAGAGCCATAACTTCACTCAGCTGTAACATGACATAAAACCTGCATGTACAGAATCAACAGTCAAATTTGTTAAAAAAAAAAAAAGTTTGCTCTAAAAATTTGGTCAAATTTCCCCCAAAATAAAGTTAAAAAACACCTTTTTCCATCAAGTTCTTCTCCTGCAGAGCATTTGCAGGCATCAACTTCTTTTACTGCTCAATCCAACATGACTGGATAATTTTTTTTCCTAGTTTAACTTTTGTAAAGCAGACAAATGGCTTTTAGGGGAATGGGCAGGATAAGTGTCCAACAGCTTTCAACACACTTTTCTCAGCAAAGATTCTCTGTTGTTCTTCTGTCTCACTTTTCTTTTCAACACCAGAAACAGTCGCTAGGAGGCCTCTCCTAGAACATGTGGCCACCGTGAACTACTTCACATCTGTTAAAAGCTTGATGATAGTGATAAAGTTGTCAGTTTTTGCCGTAGTTTCAGTGAAGGAGAAGAAGTCCAGAGAAAGTAGCGCGTCTTTGGTTGGAAAAAAAAAAAAGAGATGACCACTAGAAATGAAACAGCAAAACTTTTCTTGTCGAGGCCGTTGCACATCAGGAGCGTTACTAATAAACAACACAAAAATGCAAAATACTCAAAAATATTCAGAGCTGCAGTGACACAAATTTGTGACAGGAAAAACAAAGGAATAGGAATTTGCGAAAGACTATTGACAGTTTCATTTTGAAGAGGAAAAACTTTAAACTCAATGTGACTCAATTTGTTCTACACAGCGGAGTGTCAGGTCCGCACCGACACAGCGGTACAAAGACTCCTGCTAAAGTCCTCCTAACTCCTATTCTTCACTGCACGCAATGATCACACACACACACTAAAAAAAACTGCACTTGTCGGGTCGCCATGGTTGTTATCTGTTGGGTCAGAGCATTCCTTTTATTTAATATTGTTCAGTTTTCAATAACGAGGAGTTTTGGTCCACCACAGCCTGGAATTCTTTTTAAAACAAACATGGCACTGGCCATGTTCAGCATTAAAACTTTTGCTTTTCAGCGAGAAATGGGTGTGACGTCTGTTCTACATAACCATCGTGATTGGTTGATGCTTTTGTTGGTAATGCCAAAGCTCAAAAAAATGACCAGGATCGAAAAAAAAAATCAACATCAAAATATTACTGACGTGCGAATCAACTTATAGGAATCGCCTCTGGTGTGTAAAGACCTTAAAACTGTATTTGGTGTAAAACTTCGCACAGTACATTTCATGGCAATGCAGCCAGAGTTTTCAATGTGAACATTTAATACAAAAAAAGTTCTATAATAAATAAAATGAGAGTAATCCACTGTGGAGAAGTCGTTCTCATGAGACATTCAGATTTGGTGGTGATGCTTGTGTGTCACCCTGAAATGTTGGAAACTTTCCTATAATGAAAAAAAACCACACATTATGCTAACTTATAGCGAAGAGCTCAATTTAAATTCCGTCTTATTTGTCTTAAATTTAGACTTGATTAAAAACTCTGTACATCTTTCTGCTGTTTACTGTCATTAAAGACAGATGCATCCTGCAGTGCTGCATTTTTCAGTAAGTGAGCCCTGATGTATGGGGGATGTAGAAAATGCTGTTTAATGAGCTGAATACATCTGCCTCTGTTGTTGCTTTTTATAGCAGCAGGAAACGCTGCTGTTCTAGCACACAAACATCTTTACACCAATACAGCAAACACGCGTCACGTCAGATTGTTGTACGGAGATCAGAGAGAAGATCTGATTTTCTGAGGTTTTATTTTCTCTCTGCATCTCTCGAGCTGATTTTCTTCCCCTGAAAGAGATGCAAGGGTTGTTTTGTGTTTTTCATTAATGTTTATGAATTGTAACTTATCTATTCAAAAATGTACAATTTCAATGCCTGTAATGTTTTTGAAGACATCTCTTCATTTTGTCTGTGTTTTAACAGCCCTCCAGGTCTTCCAAAAAGGTTCACAACTTTGGAAAGAGATCAAACTCCATAAAGAGGAACCCCAATGCTCCGGTGGTCAAAAGCAACTGGCTTTACAAACAGGTACATGAGGGAGCGCTGACACTCTGAAGTCCGTTTAAATGTCATAAAATCAGTTTGACTTTGGGAGGGGCCACAACTGGATGGATACTCAGTGATTTAAATGACGAAAGGTGTGTAGAGATGAACAGACAGGAGGAAGGGCAGACAGCTTCAAGCTCAAATTATTCCAGACAACAGCTGTAAAATTCATTTATTCATATGTTTTTATCAGTTTCGTTAATCCGTACACAAACAGAACTGTAAAAAAGAGACAAACTGTGGTTTCATGGGCAGTTTCATCATTGTGAACAGGATTCAAAAGTTTCATGTTTTCCTTATGATCCTTACATTGTGATTTTCTGCTCTAACCGCACAGTTACATCTTTGTTATTTGTTGTTCAGTTATGAATCCTCCTTGACAAATCTGTGTGATCATGAACCAGACACTTACTGTCAGTCTCATGATGAAGGCTCGCCAGATAATTAATCCTGTTATCACGAGAAAACAAAGAGTAATTTGTGATGATGAGATGAGTATTTGGTGATCTCTGGATAACAGAATGAAAAAAGGCCGCTCTTGGTGTCCATAGAATGAGTATAATAGTCCTGTAATGATTCGACATCAGCTGATGTTGGTTGAAAACAGTGAATCCTGTCGTCATTTGTCTGTGGAATCTGAGTGGACACTGTGTCTGCTGTGGGACTTGAGCAGGCATTAGCTAGCGTGACGCTCACTCATTCTGTCATTACCTTTTCACCCATTCACTGTAAGTTGAGCGATTTTCTTTACTCCACTGAAATCTGCTGGATTCAGTATTTCATTCAGCCTGTAGACCTCTGACCACCACACAGCTCCCCAAAGACAGCCTCATGGAGCACTTTACAACTCCAAGCTGTCAGACCCCAGTTAGAGCTGCCGCCAATAACCTCCATCTCTGCTTCGGCCACTGCGCCCCCGCCGCTCACTGTGTTCGCATTGAGAGGAGACATTTTTGACTTCATGCCAGCAGAACACGTCTCTCTTCTCTACAGACCCGTCAGGCAAAAGTGCTTCCTCACCAGAGAAATGTCGTCAGTGTTTACCTAAACTGGTAACCTCAGATTCTGTGGCCACGCTGCAAACGGCGCTAAAGACCCAAGTGAGCAAATGGTCTCGAAAAACTTGTTATTGTCACTGCAGTCATTACAGCACTGGCTTAGAGAAAAAAGAAGCACAGCAGCAGCGTGGAGAACAAAGCACGGGCCTTTGCCCCGAGCTCCACAGAGGCAAATTTGTCACCACGTTATGAAGAGATAAAACAGAGCAATTTGTCTCAGAGGAGGAGATAGAAGCTGGTTAATAGAAGCAGCCAGAGGGAGAGACAGTGAGGGTGTCAAGAGGAGGGAAGTGAAGGGAGATCAAAAGAGAAAACGAGTTTCTGTGTGTTTCTGTGTTTGTTTGTGCGTGTGTGTGTGTGTGTGTGTGTGTGTGTGAGAGAGAGAGAGAGGGCGTATTGTTCTCTGTAATAAATGCACTTTGACTGACTGAGTGTAACGTTTCACCTCTGCAGGACAGCACAGGCATGAAGCTGTGGAAGAAGAGGTGGTTTGTTCTGTCCGACATGTGCCTCTTCTACTACCGTGGTGAGCACACACACACCAACACACACACACACTCACGTGTGTACATACACATAACCAAATGTGGTTGTGGGCTGTTTGGTTAAATGTGTTGAACTGTAAAAACCCAAAGCAGTTGTCGGTGAGAGCATGTGGAGTTCAAGTTATGTTTGTGGAAGATTTAAGAAAACTCTTTGACTCTGTGAGCATCATTCCAGTCACACTCATTCTTACTGTCATGTTGGTATCTGCAGTTTTCTGCTCTGCTCCACTCATTTGTTGTGAGCATCGCTGTCTGAACGTGCCTTACTCTGCATGCATGGCAGTGGCAGGGACTGTTACATGTTTAACAGGTGACTGAAAAGCTTATTACAGCTGTTGTTGTTACACTAGCCTGGATCTGTGCTTAATCCAAAGTCAAAGGTCATTTTCACTGAACCGAACCTTCTGAACAACATCATGCAGCTGTTACAACTGCTCGTCTGTGGCTGTAATGCACCAATTAACACAGAAGAAGAAGAAGAAGTCACAGAAGAAGAAGAAAAAAGTCGCTCATCTGTTATACAGAGCTAAAAATGGAAATCCATCCCCTTAGGAGAATTAACACATTTATTTTGATAGATGAGCCATATGTTCCTTTCCAATGTCGTTGATAAAACAACAAAACCAAAAACGATGAATTAAATGTCCCATGATGTATTTAATTTACTTAGTGAAAGTGAAGTGAAGCAAAGAGCGAAGCAAAGTAGCTCCACCTTCACCGAAAGCATTTGTGCTCCCGTGGCAGGGACACACTTCTTATCAGGGGTAACTTCCTCAGCACCTACTAACTTACTTTTGATTAATAACTTGTTTTTTGCGTTCACACCACAAATGAACTGCACCGGGGTTCATTTGGTAGTGACCTGAGACCCTTGTTTTCAAGCAGACCAGGGTTCACTTGTTTGGTCCGCACCAGAATCTGAATGAGCGTTCACACCATACCAAAGCAAACTGCACTATCCAAGGAAACAAACCAGGGTTTGTTTAAGCGGAAGAAACAACTCTGGTGTGAAAGCGACGAAGGCTGCAAGCTCTTAAACTAAATGTTTTCCCCCATGTGTTGTTCAGATGTCAAAGTGTGATGTAATTAACCCCACAAGAGTGAAATACTTCCTGTCTGGAGGGGTGTGTTTGGAAAGCTTCGCTAGCAGTCAAGCTCTGTCAACCTTCCTTCAGGGTCGGAGTCTGTCAGTCCACCAGATTGTCCTTCAGTGCTGTGGTCCAGTTTTAAAGAATGAATATTTACAGCTCATTTTGGTGAATGAAGAAAAACTCTGTTTCGAGTCTCTTCAGTTTACAAAAATGTATTGCAGAGGGGTTTCTTGCATTTTGGCACAACCTCTGACTTAAACATGAAATTCCTTCTTTTGTCCCTTGAACTGAAGGAGTGCAGTTCATGTGACGATTTTCTGTCCTGGACTACAGCTTCAGTAAAATGGTGCAACGAGCAGGCAGAATATTTGAGGAGCTGTCACAGTCTTCAGAAGGATACTGTTTTTATCACTCCGTAAAGAGCAGCACAACACACAGTAACAAGGGTCAACAGGTCAAGAGAGTTCTCGTCAGTTAGAAGTAGTCGTCCTTGCTTTCACCCACAGTAGTGACGCCCACGTTGCAGCACCACTAATTTAAGAACTTTACATTCACTAAAGCTCATCTGTTCATCCTGGGTGTCTCCTAAACCTGAGAGAGATTTTTCCATCTACATAAATTGACAAATTAGCCGCTCCCAAAACACAATCAGCAGCTGCTTTCATGAAAAACCCAAAAGAAAATTGGATGTTTATTGGCTTAGCCAGCCAGACACGAGAGAGAGAGAGAGAGAGAGAGGGAAGGGGTCCTCGGGAAGGACAATGACGTGCTCGGCTTTTCAATAATAGACTCTTTTTTTTTTTCTTCATTTTTTTCCAGCTTGCTCCATCACTTTTTTAAGTACTTTCTGTCAGTCAGGTTGGGAGGTGTCTGGATTAATTTGTTGTTTACATGCACTCTGATAATTCCATCACACTGCAATTTATAGCTGCCATGGAAACTTGTAAACATATTGTTGTCACACATTTTGTTTAGGTTATCAAAGTGTGTGACAGTTATGGATGGATGGACGGATGGATGGAAGGTAGGAAGGATGGAAGGAAGGAAGGAAGGAAGGAAGGACAGGCGGACAGACTGATAACCTTTGTTGCCATTGTACACAGTGCAATGAAATTCGGAGTGCCACATCTGAAGGAGCATTTTGGAGAAAAAATAAGACAAGTTAAAAATAGGACGCTGCGTTAAAAAGAGGAACATTAGGGCAAAGGACAAATGGCAGTGATAGCAAAATATAGACATAATTAATATAAAGTATATAATTGTATATTGCACATATTGAAGTGAGTATTGCACGTGTAATATGAATAATGTTTAAATGACAAGTTAATGTCCCATGTGAGTGTGAAGTGTCCCACGAACAGAAGCTGTTTCTCAGTCTGTTAGTTGTGCTTTTTACACTCCTGAACCTCCAGGGGGCAGCAGACTGAGCAGGTGATGACCAGCATGGAGGTGGTAACGGGTAAAAATCCTTGTTCTGGAGAGGCACTGGGAGTTGGTGAAGTCTTCCAGGGAGGGCAAAGGGCAGCCGGTGGTCTTTTCAGCTGACAGCATCACTCTCTGCAGCCTCTTCCTGTCAGCTGCTGTACAGCCAGCAGACCACGCAGCGAGTACGCCGGCGCCTTCTCAATGGTGGAGTGGTAGAAGGTCACCAGCAGCTTCTCCTCCAGTCTGTTCCTTCTGAGCACTCTCAGAAAGTGGAGTCGCTGTTGGGCCTTCCTCACCACCGCCATTATGTTGGCTGACTAGGGGAGGACCTCAGAGATGTGAGTCCCCAGGAATTTGACGGTGGAGACCCTCCACACACAGTCTGCGTTGATGTGGAGTGGGATGGGGTCGGCTTCGTGCCTCCTGGAGTCCAAGACCACCTCCTTTTTTTGTTTGTTTGTGTTTTCAGTGTTCAGAGCCAAGTTGTTTTTATCGCACCACTCTGCCAGCAGATGCAGCTCGTTCCTGTCCCTTTGTGATCAGACTGGTTGTCTTTTTGCAACAAAAGCTGAAGGAGTCTCTCTAATGCAGCCATTTCATGGACATTTAGTTTAATTTGTAATGTTTTCACTTTTCTGTAATTGTGCACGCTGTGATTATCAGCACCTTTATTTATAAGCTAAGGCTCCTACTCGGCTGCTGTGCTGTTACTTACAGAAAAAAACAGGCATGAAATGATAATTCTCAATTTTAATTCACACTTGATGATGAGCGGAGTTTGGATCTGCTAATCATTGGACGTGTAAAGTTATCTACAGGGAGCAAATGCAGATGTGACAGGTGTAAATCTGATGTCATGTCAGGAAGCAGATGTGATACTGGATTCAGAGGAGCTCATTAGCTGTCTGTTAGTCGTTAATTCTTGTCATATATCTGTCTTCAAACAATCACTGCTTACCCAATAAAAGCCACAGCAAACTAAAATAAATCGTTTATATTATCATATTAACTGATAATATAATTTTAATATTAAATCTGTATTTATATAGCACCTTTCAGGACCAAATATCACAAAGTGCTTCACACAAACAGCAAAAAGACAAACAATGGACAATGAAAGCAAAAATAACCAGAAAAAAGACAAAAGAGACAATATTGAGCAAAAGCTGGTCGAAACAAATGAGTCCTCAGCTGCTTTTTAAATGTGTCAATATGTGAAGTACAGCTGCAGCAGCTCTCTTATGTATGCAGGTGCCTGACCGTGCATGGGTTTTGAATATTTATTCTGAATTTGATGGGTGTGGGAGTGTGAGGACATGAGGACAGG
>JAPZDX010000014.1:22522296-22533007 GCA_029783625.1 Naso annulatus | reverse complement strand
CGAGATGAAAGCCATTGTGTTCCCGTAAACGGCCAAAACATTCCAATACATGAGATGAGTCAGCTTGTGATTGTATTTGTAAGGCTAAATATAAAGTATAAAACAGATTGAAAGAGCTGATGTGTGGAGATAAAAATCTTTTTTTGCTTTTTTTTTTTTGCATATTTTGCCAGGCTTTGCAAATGCACAAAATACTTCATACTGCTGCAAACAGATCTTTTCCAAAGGTTGACAATCAGCTCTGTTATAAAAAGAGAATAAAAAAGAAATCAATACTGCTGTGCACCAGAAATGACATGCTTGCATGTTAGTCTCAAGCAAATAGATTTGAGATACATCATGAAGTGAACAGTGTTAACATATCAAATATCTATAGCATCGTATTTGTCTTGGTTTATCAATTCTAATCACAATTTTCCCTTCTGCATCATCCACTGATCCAGTTTCATCACCTTTGAGATAAACAACCTCGCTATGAGTTGCACAACTCAAGTGGGCGAAAAGTTTTGAGCTTAAAGCAGCATTTTTAAACTCTGGCATAGACAGCTCTTCTCCTACTGACAGTCATTCTGTAGGATCAAATTCAGGCTGTATGAGGTCAATGTTACATCACTGAACACTAAAATCTCTCTTGACAAGGTCAATTTTAATCAGACTTTTTGTTTTCATCTAAATTACTCACCACTGCAAGCAGCACTTTACCTTTTCAGTCATGCTTTGGAGTTAATATTTCAAGGCTGAATGAAAAGGTTTCATGATGTATGCGGCGTATAAGAAAGCTTTTATGGAAAACACATATTAAAAACTTGTATTTACACATTTCAGTATTGTAATGTCTATAAAAGCAGACAAGTACTGAGTAAATATTGACTTGCTGAGTGTTCGAGCTCTGTGCTCATATTGATGAATCCTAGAGGTAACTGTGTTTTCTAAATGGGACTCTATGGGGTTTATTTACTGCCAAATGTTTTCAGTTTGGTCATGTATTTACAAACACTGATGTTGTAAATGAATGCAGATGCAGTTAAGTGAATTTCAATCCACTGCTGCCGGATGCTGGGCCATTTGAGACACATCAGCACTGAAGCACAAAAGAAAGTGGAAGTTCTCTGCCACTGAATGAGCGATGGTGGCAAAAGTACACATTCTTTACTTATGTAAAAGCAAAGATACTTGTCAACTTCTTTACTCAAGTAAAAGTAATAAAGTACAGGTTCTGAAATGTACTTAAAAGTAAAAATTTTCCCTCTGAAAGGCATTTTTAGGGGCCATTTCTGAGCAAGGCTAACTGAACCTCACTC
Organism: Naso annulatus; assembly: GCA_029783625.1. Lineage (NCBI taxonomy): Eukaryota > Metazoa > Chordata > Actinopteri > Acanthuriformes > Acanthuridae > Naso > Naso annulatus. The sequence continues at coordinate 22,531,706 of JAPZDX010000014.1, read as the reverse complement.
ATATTAATATAACGCAAAGACTATTAAGGTTAAGGATAGAATCAGGTGGATTTGTCCAAGCTGTTTCTAAATGCAACAAAAAAATTAGTAGATAGTTGAGTCTCAATCCCAGAATGTCAAATAGTGACATTTTGGGTGGGTGAAGCACCCACGGCCAAAAAGGTACAAGCATTCAAACTAGAGTAACAAGCCTGTTTTGAAAATGTAATGAGTAGAGAGAACAGATATTTGTGTTCAAACATAGGGAGTAAAGTAAAGAGTTGTCAGAAAAATAAATACTCAAGTAAAGTACAGATACCTTAAAAATCGACGTAATTGTGAATGAGTTAGTTAACGATTTCAGATGACGTATTCCCTCTCTCTCGTTGAGGAATTCAGCCATGAAAATTCTTACTACGGCCAATTCAGTGTTGTAAAACAATAAAAAATCAAAGTGTTCAAGCGGAATGTTAAATGTAGTTGTAAAGTGTTACTCTGCTACAAGTGTTTTTACACAGAGGTGTAAGTATATATTAGGGCTGTCACTGTTAACGTGTTAATGCCAATCAAACAAAGACCGCAATGAACACGTTATTTTTTAAAAAATTGTGTGTTGCTATTTTGTCCCTTTGACGCACCCTTAGTCAAGCCGCTGCAGAGGTTTCCCGCTTCCTACCAGCAGAAGAACGACAACAATATGCTTCTGAACTGCTTTTTTTTTTCTTTGTTATTTGCCTTCCTCCCAAGTTCATGTGTGCAGCAACAAGGAAATAATGTTAACTAACCACAGCCTGCCAAGCTACATGATGACTCATGTCAAATGCAGACAGGATATTTTATAAAGCTCGGGGGTGTTGACAAGCAAAGGTTACTCAAAACACCCTGCTCATCAAACACACAAACCTCGTCAGCGGCTTCAGTTTGTCAGTCTAAGCTGCAGGTAAAATGACAGAGGGGTGGGTTGAGACTGAGGCAGACACTTTGTAGATCTACATCCACACGGACTACATGACAGCAAAGGTGAATAACATCTGAGCAAGTGCAGGAGATTGAAGATTGCTGATGAACAGATTTTCTCTTTTTCCATCAAAACTACGTTTTAATGAACAGAGATGAGTTTTACTGATTTAATCAATGCCTGAAGAGTAAAGTCAAGTGGAAATATGTGTTTAACAGTGACTGCCATTCAGCTAATTTCTTGTGCTTTTACCTTTTCTCATAGGTGAATGAATTTTATAGGCATATTCCAGCAGAGCAACTTATGAAATTCTCACTCACAGCCGCCACAGGGTCTTCATGCAGGTCTGTGACAGCAGTACCATGAAACATTACCTACTGTAGGCTATAATATTCTCTCATCAATATTTCTGTGACTACCGCATCTTTCAAATTGGTCACGAACTGCTCTGTTTTAGAGACATTTTCATCATCTACCTTTACATCAAATCATTCTCACTTCTGTTACAGTACAGTGCTGCTGTTGACACACCATTGGCAGTCGTACTTGCTGTGTATTTTTTTCTGATTGTTTCAGGTGCTCTAATACTTTTTTTTTTTTCAGTCCACAGATCTCAGAGAGCATGAGTTCAAATTCATCAGTGTGGAAGTCTTTTTACTCTGGTAATTTTTTTGACAGAAACTTGGCTCAAATAAAGCAAAACAGGCTTATGTGTCATTGATCATGCCAAATCAGAAATTTCAAAAATGCATACCTCCTCATGACCAGATGAAATTCCTTGGGCTGACGCGTTTGCGGAACATTAAAGCAGACGATTTAGAAAAAAAAAATAAAATAAAAATGTTCCCATCGAAGGCCCCTTTTTTTTTTTCCCCTGTCAAAAATAAAAACAAACTCTACAGCTCTACACTCTACTACAGCTATATGTACCAAACATGTTTTGTTGTGTTCTCAGTGTGCCACACAGGCATGTCAATATGAATCTGTCTAATGAACAAAGATTATTATGAGAAATGGTTATGCCTCTGTATTTGGATAGATGACCAAAAGTGGGCGTGGTTTCTGTTGGCAGTCACATTACCTTGGGCAGATATTGTATTTTCTAGCATTGCTAGTTGTGCATTCAAAGCTTCCAATTGATCTGATTTTGGGGTAAATTCTTTACTATATTAGGCTGCTGTTGAGGAGTTAGGAAATAAAATGTAAAGAACCTAAACCAACAGTACAACTATGAGGATGTAAACTCAGTTTGTTTGCATTTTGATACTGGCAGCAGGTTTACAGCTTCCTCGTGCTTGAGTTGTATTTTCGTGCCAGCACCTCAACATTCACACATTAACTGCAGATCTCAGGTCAATACACCACTTTGTGGCTTGGATGACTCATTTACTCCTTCAATGTTTTCCGTGTAGCATCTTCATATGTTTGTGCACAATAATTTGCTATATAATGTGTTTGTGCATGTTTGTTTTACAATTGTTATAGGATCATTTTCTATTCCTCTAGCATCTGCTCTGTGTGTGTGCATGTGTGTGTGTGTGTTTTATCTAAATTACTGCACTGGGAGCTGTTTCTTTGCGCTGTTCCTCCAGCATGATTTCTTTGTACTTTGCCTGTGTGTGTGTGTGTGTGTGTTTGCGGTTGGATTTTTTTTTTTTTTTTCTTCCAATGATGAGAGCTGGGGGATTAGAACTCATAATAGAGTAATAAAGTCTAATGGCTCTCTAGTTTAAAGTAATGACATTTTTATGACTCTGACAAAGAAAGACAAAGAAAGATAGTCTCAGAGAAATTCCAAATTTGACCACACTTAGAAATATGACCAAGGAAATGGAGAAAATGACCAAAGAGAAACAGATGTGTGAGCGCTTTATACATAAACTGCGTGTGACAGTTTTCCAGCCAGCTTATTTAAGGAAAAATCACTGGAAATCGCAGCCTGTAGCTGGTTCTATCAAACAACGGTCCAAGGGTAGAGAGTGTCATATGCCATCTTGTAACAAATTTGTAATTTTACACTAAGTGCTACTCTGCACAGGTAGGAATTATGATTCATACCTTATCCTAATGTTGGAAAAGAAGGTCTCTATAATGGGCTCATCTTTTGACATCCAGATCTTGGTTCAAGCGCCCAACCTGTAGTATCCCCTACAGCTCATGTACATCTAAGGCATAAACAATTAAGTCGAGCTTCAATTAAATGTAATTGAGGACAGAGGAACAAATCTGTAAATGCTTCTTCTTGCACTGAAGCAATCTTTGTACCAGACAGTCACAGACAGTGGTCCACAATGATCCTCCTGGGGACAGAACCTCTGGTTGATCAAGTAACTCTCTAGAAAGAGAGCTGATGTAAAACCATTTCATTTGTCTTTCTGTAAGTGTTTCTGTCAAATGTGGCTTGCCTTTACTAGTCCCTTGATCTTTTTGTTGTAATTTTGTTAAATCTGTATCTTATGCAAAAGAGACGATAGTATTGGTAAGCGCATTAGAAACTAGAGTAATAAAAATAAACATAATCTTAACTGTCTCTAATCCATAGGGAGAATTCCAGTGGAATATGAATTTTGGCTAAAAATTCATCTGAAAGCGCCAGATGACATGCAAGTTGTCCTCCCAGCTCCTACATCAGGGATCTCAAGCTCGCGGCCCGCGGGCCAATTGTGGCCCGCAGGACGATATTTTGTTGCCCCCACCTTGATATGAAAGTATAATATTAGTGCGGCCCGCGAGGGGAGTGGACCTCCGACGGGGCCACTCAGCCAGTTCCTGCCCACTGTCCCTCGTTGGGGCTGACGGTCAGGGCTAGGCTAAGCTACACCGGCTTCATGCACTCCATGCTTGCAACAACAGCACGGTGTGTAATGAACAGCCAGACAGCAGTCGCCTTTTTTTTTTGCTCGCCATCCCGGTACTTTCTACCATCTACAAATGCCATGATCGAGCGCAAAAAGAAAGGCGACTGCTACCGGGCTGTTCATCATCTGCCGCGCTGTTGTCACAGGAAAAAGCGGAAATGACGTTGTGTGTCGAGACGTTCTCCATGCGTCGCTAGCTGGCTACACACTTGTTGAACTTGAAACAAGAGCGACACCATCCTCACCACTCCTCTCTCAAGCCAAATGTGGCTCAGATATGTGAGAAGAAGCGCTGCCAAGTCTCTGGCAGCAAGGAGTAGGCAAGAGAAGCCATGTTCAGAAAAACCATTCATGATCTTCATTCAATGTGCCATTCATGTTCAGGACATTTCATGTTCAGAAGAAATCATTAAAACTGTTAATAATGACATTTGAGGATTTTTTTTTTTAACAATGTTTTTTTGTGGAATCCCTGATGCGGCCCAGCCTCACCCAGACTCCGCCTCCAGCAGCCCCCAGGTAAATTGATTTTGAGACCCCTGTCCTACATGAAATGTTTTGTGTCTAAATTTTTGTACATTGAGTGCTGTATATTGTTGCAGGATGGATTTTGGTTCATTGTGAGTTAGTGAAGTGCATCAGATGAAGTGGAACAAAATTAAGGACATTTTCTACATAAATGCTGGAGGGGACTGTGATGCAAATGTGTTGTTGAGGGTGAGGGACGAACATTCACATCAACATCTACTTGCATTTCTATGTCACCCCTGGATGAGCAGAGGCCAAAGCAATGTCCCAAAATTCAGGTTCAGAGGGATTTTTTTAAGCCTCAAAGGCCAGAGGTGAGAGCCAGTGTACAGGATTTAATGGATATGGCTTCATCTAGTTCAATAACCAAAATAGGGGGAAATTGCACGGTAGCTGCCACTGATTTGTTTGTTTCCTTTTTATCTAAAAGTGCTTTTTTTAAACTCCATCATCCAATGTGACAATTTTGCCAAAATTGTTGACAGGATGATGAAAGTTTAAAGATAAAATAAAAATACCTCACTGAAAAAATGACAAACATGAAAAAGAATACAGAAAATAGAAATGGATTTCAGTTGTCCAAAGGCCATCTCCATCCATGCCCTTGTGTTTGTGTGGGTGTTGTTAGAGGCCCCCTCTGCCTCTGGATCAGGTAAGGTGTTAGCAGGTATAGCATGCAGGCACAGCCTCTGTCCCAAGCAGTACTCCATTGAACTCCCATACAGAATAAGGAAGTGTTGGTTAGATATAAATAGCATTCTTACGGTTCAATTACATGTGAGTTCCCATCCACATGTATAAAGATTTAAATTAAAGGATGTACGCCTACTATGACTTTCCAGACTGGAGTCTTACCACTTTGAATTAGGATGACATCCACACTTTACCCCTCATTAGATTCCATGCAATATACATATTACTTAAAAGTGAAAACTCTTGGCTTGATATAATATTCTCTTGCCTTCTGCAAACCTCTGTGCCAGTGGGGATGCTCGGAGGATCCTGGAGTCATGCACGGAGCCTGGTCATTTTGCCTTGATGTTTGAAATTTGCCACTACTGCAGATCATCATGAAAGGTGGCATTAATGATATAACACACATTGCTTTGACAGAGCATTTATTTGAGATTGCTCAACATAAGAGTGGTTGATGCAAAATGTAAATTCAAATTCAGACTTATGTCTCTTTGCCCGAAAAGGTATGGACAGTTTCTCCCAGTACATACCTATACATTTATCTTATGGAAAGATTTCTGGTTCATATGTCTCCTTCCATTGGTCCAACTGGGGCCTGGAAACAAAAACTGGCACAGTCTGTGGAGCCTATGACACTGGGGAAGTCTGAGAGAGAGGCTTAAGACATGACATGTCACCCCGTAAGCTACTCTACACGTAGGTCTATTTTAAATGTCACATATCTGTAATTCCATAAAATGCCCCTGTGATCCTCTGTGGCCAGGAAAGGTTACCAAGATACTGAGGAACAGCTTCAGAGCAAGGTATGCCCTCCGTATTTCCTTGCATACAGTTGCCTTAGTAAGACCCTCAGCATCACCTACACTGTAGAGAAATATCCCACAGGTAAAGAACCGCAGGGCAATACAGACAGACTGTGCTGTGGCCAGGGCTTGGCTACGCCATGTGGTTTTGCTGAGGTGTGGTTCCAGCACACTACAAATGTAAATTATGCCGGGCCTGCTGAAGCGGTATCTCCCCCACAGATACTCATCAGGGAAGGCGAGGGGATTTGTCCTGTCCTCGAAGACCCTTGGGGCTGGTTGTCTGAATGCACTTTGAACTTAACAGCACCCTCCAGCCATGGTTGGCATGAAGAAATGTGACTTTTAGGCATGAGCTGTGGCTAAAATGGAGTGATGAATGAAGGGTAGTTCATTGCTATTTAAAACATAGTCTTAATAAATACAAATTCAACACTTGATAAATTGACTCCTGACTGCCTTGCTGTAAGATTATTATAATATGATACTTTCCCTCCTCCATCACTAATTCAGTATCCCACTTTTCTCTGTCTCCTCCTAATCTGCAGATTAGCATGCTTTCTTACTATCACAGCTGCATAGGATAATGATATATTGATCTTTGTCAGAGTAAATGTGTGTAGATTCATAATTGTCACCACAGTAGCACAAGATCAGTACATTATCATGGTTACATAATTTGGTTATTTTATGTTTCAAGTTATTTATGCTATTGACTGGTTATGAGAGACATACAGTATGACAGAAAATTACTAGTGTAAAAGTATAGCCTCAAAAAGGACAATAAATGCATTGAGGACACTGATTGTTAGCTTTACAGTAAGAAGAGATCAGATCACCCAGAGGACCTTACCTGAAAATTTGTACCAATGTCTTCTTACCTTTACAGTCCACTGGCAATGGATTTTACCTGGCCTCAAAGTCTATTTGTTTTTTGAATGGGTTATTGGTTAACACAGGCTCAAGATAGACGTTTTGTTCTGCGACATAAAATATGCCTGTATAAACCAGCTCTTTAAACTTCTAAGTTTTTACGCGTCCTAAAAAAGGCAGTTGCTAACACGTAGCTCAATAAGGCTCCAGAGTTTGTTGGAGACATTAGACGTCATCACGTGAAAAGGGTTTGAAATATATAATACTATCAAAAAGGGATGTGACTAGAAATGGACATAGCCATGATCACTAGCTGAATCAGGTCGCGCTAAGAGGAGACAGTTTTGTAGATTAGCGTGCTAAATCAGATCAGAATTTGAACACTTACGGGTTGTGACATTTAGGTCATGTGACCACGATGTACTTCATTTAAAGTCTAACAATAGCTTTTTGCTTCCGGCGATTTCATTTACACTTAAAAAACGCAAATGTGGTGTTGTCTGACGATTATCATGCTGAACTAAATGTGTAAGCATCGTAAACTTGTGCTCATCAAATAGGTTATTTTTGGAGATTATCCAAAACCCCTTAAAAAATGCCATAAGCTTTTAGCCAAGGGAAACAACGCGATGCTAACTTCCAGTTGGCCTTCAAAAATGTGTCATCCCTTTACCACTCTATACACTTTATTTGCAAGACACAGCAAACCATGAATACAATTCAGTGATAATCATGGTTTACTTTGTATCATTCAGTGTTTACTGTTAATGATGTGTCTTTCTCATGTCTTCAATCTCTCTCAGTCTTTCCCAACCTTGGAGATACCAAATTCTAGCTGGGCATCATGCTGTGTAGGGTTTTTTTTGTAGGGGTTATTGATGCTCTAATGAAACTAATCAATGCTTAACTCAACACAGAGTAGAGAAAACACTTCATGATGAGGTCTATATTAGGGTAGTGGTGTGTCCTGGAGGCAACCATTTGATAGATGCAACCAGGCTGCACTGTGTAGTGTTCACACAGTTGGGTATTTTCTCCCGTAGGTTTTAAAGATACAACTCTTTGAAAAATATTGATATTTGATACCTTAAGGGCTTGCTGATATCCCTTTTCTCTCCTTGCTTTAAAGTGTATCCAAACAGCACTTGTGCTGTTTTCTTTGTCAATAAAAAACAGTCATGGAGGCTCTGCACTTGCAATGCAAGCCAATACCGTGACAAGACCTGCAAACTAGACAATAGAAAGGAACTGGAAGAAAAACAAGTGAGAGGTCGGGAAGCAGGGGTAAAGTGTTCATCTTACTTGAACATGTATGAAAAGCTGAAGACTTGCCCCCAGTGTGTACTTTGTTAGCATTATGATGCACAGCAGTGCAGTGCAGGATATACAGAGTATACCCACTTATTTTTTTTCTGTCTGCATTGAGTATACCCACTTCTAAATCCTTTCTGATCCTATCTGTTACAGATCAGCTATTCCAAGAGACTGTTTTCAGAAGAAACTACTGGCCCATGGACTACTTGCAAGTTTTTTTTGTTTGTTTTTTGTTTTGTTTTTTCATGTGTGGATGGACTAAGAAGTGAGGAATAGTTCACTTAAAATGCCTTATTAAGTAATTGTGTCACCCTATAGTCTGACTGTGAGCAAGTATTGATTGCAAAATCTGCACCTCTTCTGTGGCTAATGTTAATTTCATAATGATCCTCCTTGCACACTGAAGTCAAGCAGCAGACGTTAAGTGACAATGTGCAAATAGCCCCACTACAGTCCCATTTTTGGATGAACTAAATATGCAGGAGTAGTCTTACAAGCCACTGTTTATAACACATCACTGTTTAAAAGTCCTATCCTTTGCTGGATGGGCCACTTCTAAAAAAATTGGGGACATAAATTAAGAGTATACCTACGTCTCCTGGCACCACTGCACCACTGATGATGCATACATCTAATAATGTGCCCATTTCAAACAAGAGTTCGGGACCTTTGTTTCACATCACTCTCCTGCTCTTCCCACATTTCTCTCCTACATTATACCTCTGCTGCCAAATGTCAAGTAAAGGCAATTTGCATTAGCCACCTGCTGACTTTACTGCATCACCACTAGAAACTACACCCAGGGGATTCACGTCCTATTATCTTTATTCTTGTTGATCTACACTGCTACTGCTACAGGAGACATCTCATTTAGGGAGTCTAAAAATATTTATGGACTAAATATTTTTGATCTCACCCTATTTAGTATCTTTACAATGAACAAAACTGTAGGGTAAAGTGTAAGTGATCATTCAGTCAGCGCTGTTTAGGACTCAGTCTGGATTTTCAAGTAAAGGTCTGCTAAGTTGCTTCAAGAACGTAGGGAACTGGGTATTTTTTTCATTGGTAAATTAGGTCAATATATTGTCTCAGTATGTAGAAATGTAGGCCTCCATCTTGATGGCAGCTTCAATTGGTATTTTAAGCTAATCGTAAAGGTGTGCTTTAACAGAACATGGGTTGGTTTAAGAGCTGCCGCAGTTCTCATCACATCTAATGTTAATATCTCCACAGCATCCTGTTTGTACTCTCATGAGTATATTCAAACAGGATTTTTCATTGTGCAGTCAGTGCATGTATTTTATGCCCATCTAACTTAAGTAACCATATGCAGTATCACTCCAAAGTGTGTCTCTATGTGCAATATTACAGATACTGTGTGTGTGTGTGTGTGTGTGTGTG
>JAPZDX010000014.1:22122964-22136642 GCA_029783625.1 Naso annulatus | reverse complement strand
CAGTATGTTGATTCCTAGCCTTTTATTATTATCTAATAATATATGAATGAATAGAAAAAACAATCATATATATATATATATATATATATATATAAAGGGCAGGTCTTACTAACACATTTATTATAATGGCGCACACACGACCAATAGCAACAGAGACACTGTCCAATCATATTTGAGCTTTCCTTTAAAATGTCTGTAGTGTCATCCAGTGGGTGTTTAGTGAGTCCAGCAGGCCAGCCAGGCTTGATAGACGGCAGTAATATTCAAATGCTAATTAGAGCTATTGACACCTTTGTGAAGGTGAGCCCCTACCCCCACAACCCACTCCCCCACCACCTCCGCCACATGGTGGACCGTTTCCGCCGATTTTCAGGACAGATGAACTTCACAGTAAATTGCCGAGAATCACGGATGTTCGTGAGAATCCGCAGGGATTTACAGGGTCTATAACCTGGTTTTTCATGCAGTGATGTCTAAATGCTTCCAATAGCCTACCCCTACATCTGCCAAATAAAAACAACATTGCACATTTACTTATCATTTCAACAACATTTTTATTTTTAGTTTTCTGTGTCATACATAATCATCTTTCCTTAATTATGAGCAAGTCATATCTTCTCATTCCCACATCTCTCTTTCAGTAAACAATCAATTTGACTGTCTCATTTGAGTGACACTACTGACAGTGAACAACTGCCATATGAACTGGATTAGCTGCGCCTGCAGTCTGTAGCCATGACCATAAAAAAATAAACCATGGTTTACGTACATTATTACATTTTCTCATTTATTTGTTGGCACGGGTCCGGATAGAACCGTCGCTTGGTCCGGGCAACCGACTGGCACTATTTAATATGAGAGGTTAGAATCATTCATTCATTTTCATAACAGCTTATCCTTTTGCAGGGTTGCTGGGGGGCTGAAGCCAACGCAGCTAACAATGGGCGAGGGTGAGGTACAACCTGGACAAGTCGCCAGTTAATGGCAGGGTTGACATAAATCGACAAACAACCATTCAAACTCACATTATCCCCTATGGGCAGTTTAGTGTCACCAATTGACCTGCATGTCTTTGGACTGTCAATGGAAGCCAGAGTACCCGTAGAGAACCCATGCAGACATGGAGTGAACATGCAAACTGCACACAGAAAGGCACTCGAACCCAGATTTCTGGTCTTGCTTCAGGCAGAGAATTATGCGCCAGTCACTACAGCAAAGGGAATAGGCAAAGCATAATTTGTCCGTGGGTAAGGAACAAGGTCAGGCAGGTGCAGATTACAAATTTAAGGGTAACAGAGTAACAAGGAAAGAGGCTTGAAAGCAACTAAAGCAACACAGACATTCTGGCAACTTACTGGGTAAAAGGAACTGGTATACTAACTGGGAGACTAATGTGGAAAATAAAGTCAGGTAACTGGGACTGGTAGCAAAGTCTGAGGGCATCTGAATGGGTGGACAAGGAAAGGCAAGTCCAGAAGAGTTCCAATAAAATTGCATGAAAGAAAAAAACTGAGACTTGGTTGGATACAGGGGCAAATCGTATGGTAACAGTGACACGTAAAGCTGCAGAAGGTAACTTTGGAGTAAACATCAGTAAGTTTTTTGTGTTCTACTGGGAAAAAAATGCCATAATACCCATTGACAGACATTCGTAAGTAACTCAATCTTGCGAGAGCTTTGTTTTCTAATGCCTCTGTATTTAGGATTGGTAAAAATGCTATTGCTCCCATCCTATTTGCCCAGTCAGTGACACTCTGTATTCTCTGCCCTGATTGGCCAGTCTACGCTGTGCTTCTTAGTGATAGGTGACATCGGTACTAGCTGATTAGCTGTTTGTGCCTTTTGCTCTAACTCCCCTAACTGCAGACAACAGAATGTCTGCAAGCCACACCATCACTCGGCTCAAGCTCAAGCTGAGATGGACCAGTTTACTCCGCTGCAACTTTCCCTGCAACCGTTTGGTCTCAGTTCAAACTGGACTTAAAAGACAGAGTGACAACAAACAAAATAAATCATGAGCCGGAGCAAAACATGGAGGGGAGGCTGCAATGAAGCTGCTTCCCAGCGAGTCTTATGCTACAGCTAATGTTAGATTGTTAGCTCCTTAGCAAAACTTACTAACAGCAGCTTTAATTTGCCTCCAAATTAAAATTCAGACCTCAAAAACATAAAGACCTCATATTTAACAAGTATGTTTGTAAGCACTGGCCTTATAAAAGCTCTTATTTGCATTGGTGGAGCAATGGCTGGACTTGTAGTCAGATACAGTGATTTACTGGTAAGTAGAGAGGGGGCATGAACTGGGGCAATGAGGGGAAGAGATGAGGGAGAGCAGAAGAGTTGTCAAATATGACGGAGTGAGAGATAAAACGAAAAACAGGTGGAGAGAGACACAAAGTACAGCGACAGGAGGAAGAAGGGAAGAAAAGGAGCAAAGGTGAGGAAGGAAAGCTTGACAGCAAGTGTGCCTGCATGTGTGTGGATAAATGTAGCTGGCTTGGTGGCTGACTCCTGTGTAGCATCTGCAGTGTGTTTGGAATGTTAAGCAGACCAGGTTGTGGGGGGTGTGGTGGGGGTAGGGGGGATCCAGGCCTGGTGATTAATGTTGACACAGTAAGAAGAGGCCAGCCTGTTGACATCCATTACTGTTCTCAGGTTAACGAGGCCTGGGCACCAGAGACAACCACCACACCAGACCAACCACATTTTTTGGTACACTTGGGACACTTACATTAATACTACTGCTATTATACTACTATTCTGTATATTATGCCAACAAGTTTTCTATTTTATTACATAATATTCTGTTTGTTTTAGAAGGCTCTTCCTTTTATTTTCTTTCTCTATTTACCTTTGCTCATTTCTTATTAATTCTCTTATTAAAGTGGGATCAGTGACAGAAGTAACATTTGTTGAGTTTAATAATAGTGCGAGGTGATGTTTTTAGTATAGTACAAGAGCAGCCACATGAGGAGTTCCAAACAAAGGAGCAACTTTTGTAGTGTCATGGGGGGTTGCTTATCAAAGGTCAAACTAACAGCCACATTATATTGTCAGCAGTGTGAAAACAAAAAAACAAAGCAAAATAATCCTGCTGAGTACAAGGGGAGGTCATTGGAGCAGAGTGCACCAAATGGCGCATAAGCAAACTTAGCACAAATACAGTTTGTCTTTTGCTAAAATTCATAATATATTATGTTTTTATATTTGATCATATCATCATTACCTGGTTTCCATCTCAATGTGGAACAAATCTTTTGAAAGTTTGCAAAGAATTAGGTGCATTTCCATCAAGTTGTAGAGGAGAGGATCAACTATGCTAGTTTTCTCTGAGTATGGTGGTATAGGCAGCGTACCATAACATGGCTGTAACAAAATGTAGAAGAAGTGGAGGTTATAAACCTGAAACAAAACAAGTAGTTGCCCTGGCAAAGTACAACTTGGCAATGGAGAGAGGTCTGCTGGAATTTCTTTCAATTTTTAGTCTCCTCACCGTACGTATCTGCTGTTGTTGTTGCTAGCAGCCATGTTATGGGGAAAACACAAAAACATCAGTGTAAACAGCAGTAATGAGTTCAGCATTCACTGCATCACAACTTATTTGGCAAAGGGGTTTTATTCTCTCAATCGTCGCATTAACTCTTTTTCGCATAAGTCAAAAACCAACTCAAGTGAGCTCAAAAACTTTTTTGCAAATAAGAGGAACGAGCTAATATAAGCAGACTGTGTACATTGCGCAAATGTAGCAATTAAAGCCAATGAAGTGATGAACTAAAATATGATCCAATTATGATTAAGCGACACGATACTGATGTTTCCTGCGATTATGTCACGTAAATCGCTTTCAGTCTGAACACACCTTAACAGTTACTACTGTCGCTGCCAGTTAGCTCTTTTAGCCATGCGTCTGCACAAAGCTTGAGGAGTGTTTGTGTTGATAGCATATCACAAGAGTACGGACCAGGCACCCAGTGGAGTGTACTGGTGTGGTGTGGGAAGAAGTGGAGAACAGAACCAAAGCGCACACACACACACACACACACACACACACACACACAAATCCCAAAGACTTCTCACACAGAACACACACATATTCGACATAGATGACTTCTTTTCTGGCAAAAAGTTGAGAAGATTTAACGATATGAGCTGAATGCTGAGCATACGCACAATTTTGACAAAAACACACGCAAAGATACACACACCTCTTGTACCATTCATCCATACTAGCATCCACTCCATCTGCCTCCATTGGCCCAGCATGAGGTCCAATAGGTCTTTGATTGCTCTAAGTATATCTGACTCCCTCTTTTTTCTATCTCTGCCTTCAGCCCTTTTGTGTCGCCGCAGACAGAGAGAATGTGTTTGAAATTACTGTCTGCTGGATGGCATTGCTGACAACTGCCGAGTCCCTGAGCCTTGAGAGCGAAGGCAGATGCTGCTCTCACAATTACAATGCTCACAGTAACACTCCTAGCTCTTTTTTTTCCTCCATGTCACCCTCTCATTATCACAAAACCCTATCTGCTCTTTGAAGAGGACCCAGTGATAAAGACAGCAGCAGCTCCCGATGCAACTCCCACCTCCACCTCCCACTCCGACTCTGACAGAAGCTGACACTCAATCAGCCGCGGAGAAGCCGAGGGCTCTTAAACCCAAACCTGCAGCACTTCAAAGGGCCCTGGACCCCCTTCTTTAGAAAGGAGCTAAAGTAGCGTTAACACTGAGGCAAATGTGACCAGAAGTCAATGAAGTGCTGGAGAGTGGTAATTGAGATGATTGTGGAACGTTGTAAACGGGTTAAGGCCTGTGGTGGGTTATGTTATTGTAAAAGCTGGGTGCTTTGTTCTTGTCTGTTCAGACTTTCGGCCTAAATAAAGAGGAATGTGAAAGTGTTTAACAAGGCCTTAGAATTTGTAGAAAATGTTTGAATGAAACTCAGAGCAATAAGAAAGACTGGTATTGCTCAGGATTTTTTCCCATTTTTTCAAGAGATAAAAGAGTAAGCTTGTCACTTTTTTTTTACATTTTGCCACCAGTCCAGACAGATGAGTCAAGTCTTGAAACTTTTTGCATTTGCAAGCATGTGTGCCCACCAGCAGTGTAAAGTCATCTCAGTCTGCAGCACTCTTTTCTGTCTTTCAAAGGGGCATTGCTTTTTTTTACAGGAAATATATCAGGAAGGATCACAAATAAGCCTATAAAGGCAACAGCTTCTGCTTTCAGACACCAAATTACAAACACTGCTATGTATACATACCGTATCAATGATGCTGTAAGAGCAGATTAAATTCAATTTGATCTTAACTTTTAAACATTATGATGGATAAAGCAAAATGCTTAAAAAAAAATCCAAAGAAGGTGAAACAAAGCTGATAAGAGAAGTAAATAGTGAGACAAACGGACAAACCCACAAGTCAAAGTTGGTCTTTCAGAGATTTCTGATCTAAAACAGTTAGAAGGGCAAAACTTCTCCTCGAAAGCTCATTAAGCCACTTGGTTAGGAAACATAGATTTGTGCAAATGAATTAGTGTTTGTGTGCTTGTGTGCGTAGCTGGATACATCAGGTATGTTGGATATTAATGTGATTTAAGTGCAAGCCTCTGCTGCTAGGCCAGCTCCATACCATCACAGTCCCATCAATAGGATGCCTTAGTCTGATTGATTTTTCTCTCTTTCTCTTTCTCCCATCAATCCCCCACCTAAAACACACCTACCTTTTACCATTGACCATTCAGGCCCAGATAGATTGATAGCAAAACAGTGGGACGTGACTACTGCTGCTGTTGAATATTTGCCTCTGTATGGTGTCATATTGACCTCCACTCTGTGATCATTTCCTCCTGACCCTATGGGCTTGACATGAAGCCCGATGAGTCTGACCACGCTGTCACTGCTTGAAGTAATAGATCCATTGGCCCCTCGTGTTTACCAAGTGTTACATAAAAGGATACTAAGGTAAGGTCCTCAAGGATCCTTGTAAAGAAAGACATGACCCTGAGACCAAAGTTGGGTTGGATCCAAAAATATTTAGATTATTCAGGCTGGGGTAGGGTCCAACTCAAGTGATTTGGACCACTGTTCTGCCTTTGGAATCTGGTGGCCCATTTTAAGAGCTAAAGTGGGGGGCCTCCTACCACAACAACAACAGAAGTATAACTGCATATTAATTTGCTTGGGAATTAAGTGTGAAAGCTCAGAAACAGTGCTGTTAGATTTAAAAAAGGGTTTGAGCTCATTTCAGCAGAATGCCAGCGAGACTCAGAGACAGCTAAGAGAAAGCAGGAGAGATAAATTACTGTTAGTGGTAGAAGAATCAGTGGGTCTAGGCCTTCACACACTTAGTGAAAATAAATAACTTTATCATTATTATTATTGTGAACATTATTTCTGCTAAAAAAGAGTGAAAAGACTCAATGTTGATTTAATCTGAAAAAGACTTCCCATTCCTATCTTTGTCCAGTGACCTCGTTACTTCATGCTCAATAGAAATCTGAGTATGAGCTGACAGATGCTCCTGGAACATGGTTGTCCTAATGTGTTTTAATAAGCTTTAGGCATGAGAAACTTCTCTCACCAGTTTCTACAAACACAGGCACTGTCACAATACGCTTGAAAAATTTGGTGCACGTCAAAGTGTCCTGGAAGATTTCAATTTCCCAGACAAATTGCAGAAACTCCAGTCAAATATTTAGTAAGACTGAAAAAAATGTCCGGCAGCCTAGATTAAGAATGACATTATCAATCCACATAGATTTAGCCTATAATATTTTTTATTGAAAAAATTCTAAGAAAATACTAGTGTCCTCAGACGTTGATAACGCCTGATGACCACCAGCTAGAAGGAGAAACACAGGGGAGGAAAATTAAATCAAAACTAAGAATGTCTGTTTCCACACACAGGCTTTTTAACCCCTTTGAAACAATCAAAAAACTTTCCGATGATCTCTCTCCTCACTAGCACTCTCTCTCTCTCTCTCTCCCGCTCGCTTGCTTTGAGCTCAGCTTGCAGGGGGTACAGCATGGCAGCAGCAGCAGTGACAGACACTGTCATATTTAATGCAAAAAGGTCACCCAACAACGTTTCGGGTGGCTCCCGAAATGTACACGCCAAATCTACACGCATTTGACGTCGATGATAATTTCAGGCCCTATTAGAGGGATTTCACTGGACATTTTGACTGGAGAGATTTGAATATGCCAGACTTCAACAGATATTTCCAGTCAAAGACCGATAATTACGGGACAACGTAAACTCTGGATGGGATACAGTTCATCTAAATTGTTTCTGGGAATCTAGCTAAGAATCTGCAGGCCTGTGATTTCCTCCACAGGCACGGCACTAACTGCAGCTGACGCTTCGTGTAAAAGGTCCGAAGCATCTATATCATCAAGTTGCCACTGGTTACAAGTCAGCTGGGGGCTCTCTAAGGTTTGGGGCCCGTTTCAATTGAAATGGGTGAAAAAAGAGCAAAGTCCGCCTGTGGGTGGCGGTGTCTTTGACCCAGAACTCGAACAGCATAAATTTGTAGAGGAAAGCCGGTAAGAAAACAAGAATCCCAGAAGCACGAGGGGTAGAGTGCATTGAAATTATAGCAAAAGTAAAGGGTAGCTAGGACACGTATTGTGCTGTAAAGTTACGTTTTCACCATTCAACATGGATTCCGCTAGCGCTTGCTAACTTGTTTGTAGCTTGTTTGGCTAACTGGAAGAAAGTCGAACAGCAACCAGCTGAACAGGGCATATTGCCGCCTGCTGTAGCAGAGTCGGACAATAAATCAGTTCTCCCTCTGTGCATGTATACTTGGACAAGGACAGTAGTCCAATTTAATGGCCTAATCGAGCTCTAACTGCAGCTCGACTTAACTGTGCATTTAAACACACTGAGTATATCTGATACCAGAGTGGATCAATCCAGTCTAGTTCTGGAAAGGGTCAAATCGACAGTGGGTAAGACTTGATCTGACTGTCCTCAGGTGCCCTTATTTTTAGAAAATTAAGTGGTATATGTTGGGTTAAAATTCAACTTCAGAATGACCCTAATCCAATTTTGTTGCAGTGAAATATTACAAAGAAGAACTTCCATTTTCTAAGCAATGCTACTTTTGTTTCAAGTCTGCTAAAAGTTCAGTCAGGATGTTCTGAATGGGTTTCATGGGACCTTAAAGCATCAGATCTGCTCAGAACATAAAGAACTATTCAAACTTTCCATTCAAACAACTAAATGAAGGTAACTGCATATTTAGAGTTGCAAGTGTTTCACAATAGAGCAGCAGTGCAGTAAGTTTCTCCTTGGTGCTGTGTAGGTGTTCGAGGTAAAGTTACTCAAGGTGAATGATTCCAAATATTTTCCTCCCAAACCAACCCGGCCAAAGCAAAAGTTTTACGTGGTGCCTTTGATAGGATTAAGGCCATATGCCCATGCTATCTTTGGTCTGGAGCCACTGCCTTCCATAAAAACCAAAGTCCGGTCTGGGAACCACATCTATGCCTCTAACTTCTTCTTGTCTGTGGTCTGATAGCATCGATTGGCCATTTGGAGTCAGGGAACTCCAAAGAGACAAGCATAATTACAAGGGGATAAGGCAATCTACTGCAATTAACCACTCCTCCCCTGGCAGCATCGGCTGTGGACCATTTCTCATGCTATGCAGGAAATAAATTACCTCAGCCCGGTCGCCACCATCAGAGCCACTGAAATATAGGAACAATTAAACAGGAATTAATTCTAATTCATGCAGCCCCTATCACTAAAGGGACATATTTCAACCACGGTATTAAAAAACTATTACAAGAAATTAATTGTAAACTGCAGTTTCTTTGATCCACGTAATAAATCACCGGTTCTTTCATAAAGAGCTAGGAAGAGATAAGTTTAACAGCATTGTCAGACATTTTGTAAGGTTGGAGGGTCACTCTGTAAGGTGCTTTGTAGAGAGGGTTTTTCATTAGGATAAATAAATCTTGTCATAGTAGCGTGAGACATACACAGAAAAGGGCAGGGATTTTCCTTAAATGTCATTTGCAGTTTTCTGTTGCAGGAACCATTTTAGCCACCACGAGCACCAAGTATTTAAAATTTTAAATGGAAAAAGACATTCCTGAAGAGTGGTTTAAACAGCATGCATGTTACTCTCTGTAAGTATGGAGACTAGGACAGATTTACAGCCGTCAGGAATGAGGACAGGGAGCATCTTTTGCTGATCCATTGAACAGAACGAGACAGACTGTGGAATTACTAATTACAGCCGACCGCAGCATCATCATTTCTCACACTTGCTGTGTTTATTTCTCAATTTACAATTTCAGCCAATTTTCTGTCAAATTACCACAATGTAAGGCCTCTACTCTTCTCCCTGTCAACCTTTTTTATAACTCTGTCTCTTCAAAATGTTAAAAAAGTGAACTTTCAAGGCAGTTTGTCTCTTTTCTTTGAGCTTCCTTGGTTCCTTGTTGCCTTGTAAATGTTGAAAAAAAGACTCAGAACTTTTTAGGGGAATTTTAATAAGCATACGGTCACCCTGCAGGTAATTAGCTGGGGGATGAAGAGGAGCTGCCGGCTTGGATTCAACTCCCATTTGAACTGCTGTTGTGTTGCACAGCTTGAGAGGGCTGTGTTGAAAGGGAAAGCCCCTAGCCAGCCTTTGGGTAGAGAAGCCCGGCACATTGAAAAGCTCCACGTTCTCAGTCTCTGCTAAAAACCTCATGGCATCAAATAACATTTGAAATCCATTTGTTTCATTCCTCTTCTGTGGGGACTGCCCCCCTTTTTCTCTGCACCCGTCCCTCACGCTCCTTTATTTCTGGCTCCACACAGAAATCAGGGCTATTCCCAAATCGTCCCACTCATTTTTTTTCCTGATTTTTCACCACAGTTGAAGCTCTATACAGTGCATTTGTGAATTCGTGATTGGGGAAAAATGCTCCAACAACAACAACAAAATGCTTATTCCAGAGTTTGGCTCTGACATTTAACAAGCATCACAAGTATATTTTTCCACCCCTTTTACTGTTTTCTGGAAAAGTACTCAATTTATAAAGTTTTTGACTTGCAGTACAAAGTCTAAACACTGGCATATGCATTATTCAGTGTTTGTTGTTTAACCCAGGACATTATGAACAGACAAAAAAAGATGCTGAAATCATTTTCTGTAGAAGACCTCGGGGTTATCAGAAACCACTGGACTCATCTATCAATGGTCTACAAAGCCCTCTCTGTATTTAGGGTCCAGTAATTTCATGACGCAAAACTCACGATGCGAATCACACAATGTGGCGTCCATCGCCTTTGTCACCTTGCCAATCGAAGTTGAAAATATTGATCTTTTTAGGTGACATCACGAAACGCTGTGCCCCGACAGCCAATCAGTGTTGAGATTCTTGCGACGTCAATGACATCCCGACAGTGCGAACATTGCCGGAATTTAATGAGCAGATATAGAATCAGACACAGTCAAAACAACTGATGCCGAGTGAGAATACCACTGAGCTCCTACAACATGACTCTGTACACCAAGGGATTATTGTACGAACACAGACACGGCATCATTACAGAAACGCGACATGGGTTTTACATGTGCAAAACCAGATGTGATCACATGAAAAAATGTGAAACTTGTGTTCTTTGCACATGTGAATAATGTGAAATATGTGAAAAGCACATGGGCAGCATGTGGTTTGGAACATTTTCATGTTGTAATGTGTGAAGCACATGTTAATTCCAATGTGAAGCTTATGGGAATTCATGTGAAACATATAAATCTTGTGTGAAACCATGTGATCCACATGTTAGAACCTGTGGTAAAATGTTTTTCCCGTGTGCTGCATGTGATACCACATCTTTTTTAACATGTGATACCATGATTCACATGTAGAAACATGTTTCCACATGTTACCCCATGTTACAACATGAGGTAACAAGTTTCTTATATGTGATAACACGTGTTCACATGTGGACACATATGAAAAACATGAGAAATCCATGTAGTATTTCTGTAAGGGTTCTAACATTTCTGGGACTTCCGCAGCTGATATTGTGCAAAAAGGATGATTAAATCGGTCATGGTTAATGAAAGAAAATAGCAAGCCCCCCTTCCTCTTGATGCTACTAGCTTACACTAACTGTGGCTGACACAGAGCTGTATAACACAACTTAAAAGGCTCTGGGTAATTTTATTATCCAGACCTGATGTTGTTAAGTTTTCCAATCTGTGTAGGACCTCCACAACTGATGTAGTGCAGAAATGATGATTAAACTGGTAAATGGACTGTATTTATACAGCGCTCCCACCATCAGGAGCAATTTGGGGTTCAGTATCTTGCCCAAGGACACATCAACATGTGGACTGGAGGAGCCAGGGATGAAACCACCGACCTTCTGATTGGTGAACGACCTGCTCTACCTACTGAGCCACAGCCGTAATTAATGGCCAAAACAAAGTGGCCAGTCCCCCCTCCTCTAAACGAGCTAATATAAGCAGACTGCGTACATCGTGCAAATGACGCAATTTGAACGAGTGAAGCGATTATCCAAAATATGATCCAATTATGAACAAATGACACGATACTGGTGTTTCCTGTGATAGCATCCTGTTTATCACTTGTGGTCTGAACACACCTTAAATGTGACTAGTGACAAGATAAATTTGATCAGAATTAATAACACGGCAGGGTTATCTGTGTAACAGCCATATGAGGTACAGCAGTGCTTAACTTGTCAGTCTTAAGAAGAAAAAAAAAGCTCTCATCCAATTTCTAATGTGTATTCATCCCACTTAAACTTTTTTTAAAAAAAATCATCAGATTGTATTTGGACATTTTCTGTTTCTGTCAGTGCCTTTATGGTATATTTGTAAATTAAAGCACTAATCAGCAGGGTTGGGAAGGCTACTTTGGAAATGTCACATTAGTACTTGCTATATTTAAAATTTAATAAGAAATGTACCTATTTCATTTTCTTAACAAGGTCATGTCACTTATTACTTTCTGATTACTTTTTAAAATGTCTTACAAATGTTTTCAAGTGTTAAGCATTTTCAAACCAGGCAGTGTAAAGCTGTGTACACACCAAAATTAATTTTAATTTGTGGCACAGATGAAATTACAAAGTCAAAGACATGATTCAACACGTAGCCTAAGCTTTTTACAGAAAATATTTAGATGTAACCCCTCTTGTAATCATTTACATTTTCATGAGTAACTGAAATTTAATTACATATTTTTCTCAGTAACTGTTACAGATTACAGTTACATTTATTTTGTAATTTAATTGCGTAACTCATCTCATTACATGTAACTAATTACTCCCCAACGCTGTAATCAGTCATATAGGAAATCAGCATAATGACTTGAGGTGTACAGTATATCTGATTTAATGGAGCCAAGACTGCCTTCTTTCAAGGCATCAAGACAATAAAACAGCTTTCACCTTTTTTTTTCACTTTTAGCCCACCATGTCAGGTCTACTGAATCAGATGCCATCTGGGATCACTTACCGCTGACAGGACCAACCTGATACCCTGCGTCTGGCCTGGGGAGCACCTCCGGCGCCGATCACCTCCAATGCCTCCCCTACCTGCCTCCCCAGCCTGGAAGAAGTCTGGAAGGGGCATTTAAGCCTGGCTGTATATACTGCATTACTCCAGGTTCCCACTACACTATTAGAAATAGCGAATAAGACAAACTGACTTTAAAATATGCTGATTTTGTACTTTTTGATTTTTTGATGTCTTATATATAGAAATGTATTATACAAAATATGTATATAATAATGACTGATAAGCAAAATGAATATTTCAGAGATCTGTGAACCAGTGGCAACATGTCTGCAAAATTAGAAAAAAAACACAAGCTTTGCTGGTCTTTGGGCTTTCGTGTGATGAGGAACAGCCAGTTTTTGGCTGTTAGCTGTTAGTTAGGTTGGGTTGAGTTAGTATGTTAGTGACGCAATAAGTGTGTTAATTGTGTTGCTGCATGCAAACAGCAGTGCTATCATGCAAGTGATTTTTGTCAACCTGTCTGGAATTTTTGTGGTAAGGCCACTTGGCCTGCAGGGAGACAATGTTTATGGCACATGTGTCAAACTCAAGGCCCGCAGGCCAGATCTGGTCGCAGTACAATTGTCTCTGGTACACAAGGTAACAGCATATGTTTAAAATTAATGGCCCGCGCCACTAGGCTATATCATGGACACACCTCTGATTCTACAAGTCCCAGAATTCACTGCGACGGCTGGAACAACAATCAAGACCTGCAAACACCAGCTCCCCCTCCCCCACTGCTACAGACATACTGTGTGAGTTGGCATTTTTGTGCAACATAATCAACATCCAGCTTCAGAGATGGACCGAGTGATGACAAGACGAAGCAAGAAAACTTGGGTCACTTTCCGTTTTGCCAGATAGTGGCAAGCCACGTCTCCATCGCTCTGTTCCCAATTGCGCATTTTACCAATAAACTGAAAACCTGGCACTGAGTTCACACGGTGATTTGCCAGTTTTGTAGTTTAGAAATTTGAATTCGAGTATGACTCTGTCGGCGCTGCACAGTTTCCACAGTTGATTCCCAAAACGATGCCCTAACTCTGCCTACAAGCCACTTGACTGTTCTGCACGTTTGGAAACACATACCTGTGTGAGCAACTTTTGTCTCTGATGAAAATTAATTTTGGCCCCCTAT
>JAPZDX010000014.1:22107624-22118987 GCA_029783625.1 Naso annulatus | reverse complement strand
ACACACAAATAATTGCAAACTGTGTTTTTTCAAAGTCATTTGTCATGTTTCGTCATTAAAGTAATTTTTAATGTAAAAACATGTCATGGTTCCAACTTAATGAGAACATTTGCTGCTTTTCCTTTCAGTAATTTAAGTTTTCAGTGATCCGTCATCCCACCGCTCTCATATGCACTTTATGATCCAGCGTACTGCCTACTGATCAGAGTAAAGTGACCCATCAACGGGGCTGCTCACAGGTTTCAAGTACAAAGAATGTTTGAGGCAAACTTCAGAGACGTTCCTCCCCAGTTACCTCAGTGGTCTCTGCTGTCATATTCACTGGGCTGGCTGATGTTAATATGAAGCCCTCCATATTTGTCAGCCATCTGAACCCCTTCTGCTCCCAATATCTTTACCTAACAATCATCCTCTTCTCTGATTCCACTTCATATCCATTCATACTATCAACATCATCCCTTTTGGCACGTCTAGTTTAGTCCTTATCTGTATGGTTAGTGCTTTAGAGGTGAGCTGTTAATTAGCAGTAAATTAATCAGAAGTGTACAAAAATTGAACACTTTTTTTTTTTAATCTTTTCTTTTTAAATACTACTATATACTATTATATAAGTAGTATGGATTACAAACCACCACACACACACACACACGTTGATAATCAATACACAACAGCGCAGCGTCAGCCTGGGCACTCGCTCTTCAAAATGCAAATCTCCAAAACCCAGCGACCCATCCCTCCTATCCTGTCAGCAAAAGTCCCTCTCTAGAATGGATAGGCTTCATTTTTTAGTGGCCAAGCATGAATATCAGAAGAGGCTGCCATGCTGTTTCAACGGTGTTGAGGATGCTTTTAAAGGGGGTTTTAATTTCACAGTACATTAAGTCTTATACAATACAGGGCTTTTGCAAACAGGTTATGAAATGCCCCCTTCTGTAAACTGTCATGAGACAAAGATTAAAAAGCTCACATAAAAGAAAAGGCAGAACTTTTCTCTATCTACTTGAGCAAAAATTTCTCTGTGCACATTTTTGTGTGTCTGTTGCTCATTTGATACATCGTTGGTTCAATTTCTTACCACAGGGAAAGTTTACTTTTGTAATAACAATCATCATTGTTTGCCAGCAAATTACACATACACACATACTCACACACACACTCATAAAGAAAGTCCTCATACATCTATCCGTCTTCCCATCCCCTCACCAGCTCTCCCTCTTGTCTTGTAAAGGACGTGTGAAGGTTGCAGTGTGAATATCTGGTGCCAGGCCTGTCCTTCAGCATTCTTGAAGAAACCTTTTTTCCCGTTGGACTCCTGAACTCTGAGGCTCTCATGCAATACCCCAGCACAGCCTCTTATTGACTGAAGCACTGCCATCAAGGACTCCCATCCATTTTTAAGTGCCTTCCTTTTCATGCAATACAAAAAAGCCTTTTCTAAATGGATTAAAAAAACTTTTTTTGACAGATTTTTTTCAGATTTGCAAAAGTTTATCCATCCATCCATCCATCCATCCATCCATCCATCATCAGCTGCTTATTGGTGGTAGGGTTGCAGAGGCAGCAGTTTCAACAGGGGGCCTCAGACTCCCCTTTCCCTGGCCACATCGCCCCGCTCTGACTGAGGGATCCCGAGGCATTCCCAGGTAAGTGCAGAGATATAATCTCTCCACCTGGATCTGGGTCTGCCTCGAGGCCTCTCCCCAGTTGGATGTGCCTGAAACTCCCCTCTAGGGAGGTGACCAGGAGGCATCCTCACCAGGCGCCAGAACCTCCTCAACTGGCTCCTTTCATTGTAAAGGAGCAGTGGCTCTACTCTGAGTTCCTCATGAATGACTAAACTTCTCACCTTATCCCCAAGGGAGACTTGGCCACCCTCATAAGGAAACCCATTTTGGTCATTACCCATCCATCATGAGCATAGGTGAGGGAAGGAACAAAGACTGAGTGGTAGATTGAGAGTTTTGCCTTTGGGCTCAGTTTTCATTTTTCTACAACGGTGCAGTAAAGGAAACGCAAAACTCGCTGCACCAATTCTCCACCCAATTTTCCTCTCTACAGTCCCCTCACCCATGAAAAAGACCTGTGATACTTGAACTCCTTCATTGGGGTAAGGACTTATTTCCTACTCAGAGTGGGCAGTCCACCGGTTTCCTGCTGAGAACCATGGCCTCAGATTTAGAGGTGCTGATTTTCAACCTAACTGCTTCACACTCAGTTGCAAACTAATCTAGTGAGTGCTGAAAATCACAGACCGATGATCAGGACCACATCATTTGCAAAACGCAATGATGAGATCTTCTGCCCACCAAACTTCAACCCTACTCCTTCATGGCTGCACCTCGAGATCCTGTCCATGAAAATCATAAAAAGGATTGGCGACGAGACATAGCCTGGGAAGAGGCCAACCCCCACTGGAAACAAGTCCAACTTAAGCTGCATTCATATGAAATCAGGAAGACGGTAGATGGCAAACCAGATGTCATTTAAGTGGATGAGAGCAGGACAATAAAATGTGATGAGGCCAGCGGAGAATGCCGTCAACAGTAACAGCCGACAGCATTGCTGTCCAAAGTTAAAATATTTTAACTTTTTGCAATCCTTCACAACAGAATTTACAACCGGATGTTACCTTAATCGTCAAATGCCTCATGAAAGGAGAAAGCGTGACCCATCTCACCAATGAGAAGGTGCTTATTTTGGTGCAACTATTCTCAGAGTTGTATTTACCACAGCCTGCAAACCAACTGAGATGTCAAATTAAAAGCTGACACATGGAGGGCAATCAGAACAAAGTTGATTGTCCTCCAGTTTAACTTTTATATTAAGTTTGCAATAAAAAACTAAGAAAAAGCTGCATTGTGCAGCCACATGTAGAACTAGAAAAGTTACATAAAATAGTAGTCCCAAAATAATTTCATTAAATATATTTTATTCCATTCTTTGTAAACAATATGGCTTTACCGCAGCAACACATCATCATGGGTGTCTTATTTTTCTATCCTTCCGTTCCCTCGGACTGTTTGTTTCTTCCCGTTCATGAGGTGTCTTCCACCGTCTGCCATCTACCGTCTGTCTGATTCCATGTGAATGCAGCATTACTGCTGAGAACCCAAACACAGCTCTTGCTTTGGTAACACAGAGACTGAATTTTATCTATATTTTTAAATTTTTGTGATCTGAGAAAAGTTACTTCAAGTGTTGCGCTGGTGCATTGTTCAGATAAGCCACTTTAAACTCATTGATTACACACACACGTGCACACACACACACCAGTCACCAATGTTCCAGTATCAGCCAAACACTCAAACATCAATGCACATGATGAAAAAAGAAGGAACACACAATGTTTGAATACACACCAAGAAGGACTTGGACCAATTTGTGGCGCTGGACTCAGACAGGGCTCAATACAGGTCTCCATGACAACACTGCCGACTCAGCACTGCCTCTGGGCTCATTTGCACTCTTCTATCACCTTCACACACACATGCACACAGATACACACCTGCACCTGACCACTGCCTATTCAGCAGCTGTGTGTGTGTGTGTGTGTGTGTGTGTGTGTGTGATTCAGTAGTGGATTGGGGCCTGACAACGCTGAAACCTGAATGACCCCACATGATATGCTGCAAAATACGCTAAACGTTGTTTTATAGCATTGCCACACTGAAATATGACATACAATTATTCAAATCTAAATGTTTTTAAAAGCCTCTGAAGCAGAATTTAAACCACATCATGTTACACACTGTACTGTCACAGATACTTCTTTCAAGAGAAAGAAGTGTTGGATTTAATTTAAAAAAGAAAAATACATGAGCTGTTTGAAATCGTTCACTAATCCACTCTCACACTATTACCTGTATAGTGTTTATTATATAGGGAACTATATAGGGAATTACTGAATGACATTTTGGACACTACATAGAAATTCTCTAAGCATCATTGCATCAGTAGATTTTTTTCGTGTGCTGCAAGCGGGCACGCCCAGCATCATGTAAACAAACCAAGCACACAGGAGTACACCGTTAGATGATGTGGATGTTTTTATGTCAGCTATGGTCCTGATCGGTTCTTTTCACAGCTGTAATGGCCCATAATAACTGTAATAGTTCACAAAGTCACAAGCTAATGGCTAATTTAGCTATTGGTAGCTAAAGCTATTAGAATGTAAGTCCTCTGAATGTTTTGCTACTTTGGGTAAAGCTTTAGCTTCTCGGCACAGATGGAGGCGAAAGCAAAATCACATTAGGCGTTCAGTAAGATGTCTTTGGTTAATTCACCATCCAACTTCTATTAGCTAACATGATAATTAATGTTAGCAAACCCTCCTGGCTTTCTACTTCTTGTCGGACATAGCAACAGTAACTACGGGGGGCGCAGGTTTGCGACAACCAGTACTACCTCCCGAGCTACAGCTGTCCCTTAGAAGGTCTCTAATATTTGTGCGCGCATGTGTGTGTGTGGGTGTGTGTGTGTAAGGGTAGAGTGTCTTTTAACAGCTGTGACAGGGTAAATGAAAGAGTTTAAAGCAATGACAAGTCATGTAAAGAACTCAGGAGCGATGTCAGGGTGACACACTCACTCACACCGTAGCTATCCACACACTTATGCATATGTGCAAACTCACACACTCGCACACACACACACACACACACACTTACAACCAGTGTCAGAGGAGAGAGGAATGGTTTACCTCATACATGCATACATTAATTCATGTGTGCTCATACGTATAGAGTATGGAGTATGGCCACCTCTCTATGTTTCATCAACACAGGCTGTCAAGTCTGCTTCACTGTTTCAGAATAGATGTGTGAAACTGATATGTGGATCACAACAGATATCTTATTGTAATGTGATGCTGGTTGGCTGAAAAGAGACATACCGAAGAATAGAACCATATGAAAATCGCTGTTGCTGGGAAGCTAAAAATGACTGAAAAACTATGTAACATTTTATGAAGTAGAACCACATCACAGCAGATTATTACAAAATAAGCAGTTTGGTAAAGAC
This sequence comes from Naso annulatus, assembly GCA_029783625.1. Classification (NCBI taxonomy): domain Eukaryota; kingdom Metazoa; phylum Chordata; class Actinopteri; order Acanthuriformes; family Acanthuridae; genus Naso; species Naso annulatus. The sequence continues at coordinate 22,113,971 of JAPZDX010000014.1, read as the reverse complement.
CTTCTCTGACATGCAAATATGAACTTAACCCTTTATTAAATTATTATTATTATTATTATTATTATTATTAGTAGTAGTAGTAGTAGTAGTAGTAGTAGTAGTAGTATCCCCCATCAGAAACCAAATGATAAAGTGCCAAATGTGGCAGATAGGGGTGTAACGGTACCCAGAAGTCACGGTTCACACCTCGGTTTAGACGTCACCCTTGGTACAAAAATATCAATATGGCATCATCCTCCTTTCACATTTTTATTTTTGCATCCTGGCTCAGGTGAGAAAAACACTGCTGACACATTCACACGTCATAGCTTGCTGTTGGTGATTTAATAAAGCAAAACGATCTTCACAGGGTGTTTCATTTTATAAAATTGACCAGATTTGCTGCCGTGTCTAGGTGACTTCCTGTGTGTAGCTTGATGCTCTCTGTGGGATCATTCCGTGATCGCAAAGCTAAAATTAAATGAACTGCTCTGAGCTTCACACAACCTCAGTGAAATGACCCATTTCACTATCAGATGTTAATGCATGCACTTTGGAAAGTTTAGAGATGCTTGACTATTACAAGATCTGCAATGTCAGCTCAGTCAGCATGTGCTAAACTTGCTAAAGGCTAAAGCTACTGCTGCTTAAGGTTTGCAGGTGAAACTCGCGTATGTGAATTTGGTCCGTGTTACATCAATCAGTCTTAATACATTGTACTATGTATAATTATACCATGTACTCTCTGTACCATTCTGTGCACCCGAACTGTCATGGATATGACGTACAGTTCAATACAAATTGATGTACTGTTACACTCCTAGTGGCAATACAATAGCAAAGCCCAAAACTATTTTAATCTTTTAGACTGAAACTATTATTGGCTTAATCAGTTAGTCGTTTAACAAAAATTTAGAGGAGAGGCTTTTGATAATTGATTACACAACCATTTACGTCAGATATGTGAAACACTGACTGGAACCCGCGTCTCTGATACAAGAATTTTGTGACTTTTTTCTGTTTATGTAATGTTAACCAAATATACAAGGTTTTCAAACTATTGATCAGACTGAACAACAAAATTGACCAGGTCACCTTGGGTTTAAAATTATAATTACCTTTTAAGCCAAACAATCATAGTAATCATTAAAAGTAGAGTAATAGATATTAGGGTAATTACACTTTAAAAAAAAAAAAATCATCATTTGAACTTGAAATGTCTGCTGCAGGATTTCCATAATTAGACATGATATTGCTTTGGAGGTTGAGGCTGAAAAGGGGGATGTGAATGACAGAAGTGTTTGAAGCCAGTCTTTTCATTATTGGGTCACTATTGACTCACTGAGAGATCAGTTGAAACACAATTAATATTTGGTGCACTTAATAAAAATGTACATAAATATATCATTCATTAGTTTTAATTAAAGTATTATTTGCTTATTGTGGGTGATCCTTGTATACAGACACTTGGCTTCCAGCTGAGATAATGGAGTTTTTGTAAATGAAGAGTGGAGCCACCCATCTTAGTTTACAATGAAAATGTTTTTGTGGCAAAACATCAAATATTTTCCCTGTTCTGGAGCAGTGAAAGAATTTTAGGACAGTGACTGTCTGCCTCTCTGCTGCTGCGAAGCCCCCAGTGGGCCTTCCCCTCCCATAAATCCTCAGCAGCTTTTCGACAGCGGCCCACTTTAAACCCCCTGTCAGTCGGAGAACGCATTTGCTTTTCTGTGATGATGTGCTTGTGAATAATTAAGACAAAACTGCTGGTGAACGTAGGACTGAGCGCTGTTTATGCACACACTGGTTTGTGGCTTTATCAATTTTACATCTACAATGCCACATGAACACAGAGAAATGAAATGAAGAGCTTTTGCTCAAAATGTCGATTTGGGCAGGCGTATCTGCATGGGAGGCTCCACAGTGTCATGCAGGCACAACGACATACATGTTTCTAGGCTGTGAGAACTCCAGGTCGCACTGATGTTCTCCTAAAACACCAAATCTGACCAACTTTTCCCAGCCCTGCCCCTGCTCTGTCTCACTATGTCACAGGCCAAGCTGTAGCATTTTGTTTTTAGCTTATTGATCAGAGTCAAATCAGCAGCCATGTGTTTTGCTGATCATTAACAAAGTCTTCTGTGGTCTTCGTTTGCATCTTGGGAGACTCGGTGCCTGTGGCTACATTTGAGCCCAAAACAAGTTGGCGCTGCTGTTTCATTAGCTGAGCAGAGAGGACGCAGAAATACAGTGCCACTTACAATTAGCTTGACACATCCTGGGCTGATCTAGTCTATCACATTAGCTTTGTGTTAATTAGATTCAATGCTGACTTAATCTAAAGCATGTCACTTAATGACACTTAATGACACTAATTCATTCTTTCTGGAAAACTGACTTGACCCAAGAAATACCACCTAAGTCCAAAGGCCAGATTTCTCAGGCAAAACTTTCTTCAGGAGCTGACATCATTTAACAATGTGTTAACTTGACATGCTTTTCTAATGTTGAAAATAGAGATCCAGATTCACAAAAAGGATTGAACTGCCTTCGCGACCACTAAACCTGCAGATGAGAGAAAAAAAACAGCGTGCAAATAGTACATGCAAAGAGTGAAATGCATGCAAACTGCACACAAACTGCACTGCCACTCCTAGCTGCTCCTGTCCCATTTTCATGCATGTAAATTAGGGAAAATTTAAAAATTCGGCACAAAATTGCCTCTTTCCTACGCAAATAAGCCTTGTTGCAAATACCATCTAATTCACAAAGACCAGCGCTAATTGGGACAGGCAGCTGCAACGGTGCTATTTAGTTTTGAGCTTTAAATCACATTAAACTGATATTGAGTGATATTATAGTCAAAATCTACAGTCAGAGGGGGAATCAAGTGGGTTGCGAGCTTATATTGGATTTTGAAATGAAATGGTTTTGATGGAGCTCAGGATTCACCAGTATGGATTGCCTTTATTACAAACAATTTCACATATAAACCTGAGATCTGTGTGTAACAGCTGACCTGTGAGGATGTGAAGCAGAATAAAGAACATTAATTACCATCAAATCCTGGCCGATCCTCTTAATGAAGCAACCACGGCACCACACGTAAAAGTGCACAGACTTTCTAATTTCGGAGACACGTGTACAGTGTCAGCTGCTGTGAGAAGATGCTGCAGCCAGCTGCAACACACAGCCAACTGTGAGCAACAAACAAAACGTACTTCCTGCAAAATTTTGTGCTCTCTCTGCAGTTTCCATTATGAACCAGTCTGTGTTCTGAAATACAAAGTAAAGTCTGAAACACTGGGAAAAGATCTGCTTACTCAATTTGAGGCAAAAGGAGGGCGAACTGCACTCAGCTGTTAAACTTTGTGGGCATGTTAGCGATGGCATATGATTACCACAAATTCTTTTGATCATTGGATAAATTATGCTGTTATCCTTTGTATATGTGGCCCAGTGTTTTTAAACAGTTGTTAAAAAATAAATAATAATAGTAATATTTTAATTTGAACAATTATGACACCAAAAATGCTAAAATAATTTCTTACTTCCCTGTGATAGAATTCAAAAAGGTGTAGGAAAATAACTCCATCTGTCCATCCCGTAGCATAGATTTTTTAAAAGGCAAAAAGTTCGGTGGGGCGGGTGCTGCCCAACGGGAACACTGACTTCTGTGCTGGCTGCAGCTCTCCTAATGGGAGCAAGTTGTACAGATTGCATTTACACCTACAAAAGATCCAAACATGATGCGAGCCAGCATACCTTCAGATGTGGTCTGACAGATCTGATCACAATCTGATCTCGACGCATTTACACCTGAGTTTATCCTTATCTGGATACAGATCACATTTTAATACAGTTGTAAAAGTGGAGAATGTGTCCTCCTCACACCTGTTTCTTGTTTAAAGAGCAAGAATCAAGCAACAGCTAACTTTGAAGTGACAAAACACACACACACATGTTCCTGCAGGGCAATGTCTAATGGGACTCCCCCTAATCCCGCATCTATGAAAGGATATTTAAACAGGCTCTGACTAACGGAAGGGTGACAGAACAGTGTCAGGGCCACTGTGTGTACACACACGCACACACACACAGAAACAGGCATACTTTGTCAGTATCTCTCCACAGACAAGCAAGCAGCAGACATCCTCCATAATCATTCAACCCTCCTCTTGTTTCTTGCACAAAGCTTCGTGCCTTTTCACTGAGTATCTCTTTCTCTTTGTCTCTCTTTCAGTCTCTCCGTCCTCCTCACATATTTCATCTCACTTCTCACGATCATGGTTAGAAAACAAAGCAGCAAAAGAAAGAATAGTAATCTTCACCCCCCCTTTCCACTTTATTTCCTGTTGTCCTCTCTGACTTTCCGACAATGAATTAAACATCAGGACGGTGGTCTGCACTATTGCCACTGCTCCTGATGGGACAGTGGCCGCACTTTGTGTATGCACAGAGGGATTTTATGCAAGAAAAAAGGACTTGTGTCTAAAGCATATGCAGGAGAAATGGAGATGATGGAGGGAGGAGGAGGAGGTGACGAGGTTGGGAAATGAAAAAGGAAGCAAGAGTGGGAGCATTCGACCTCCACTCGCTGTCCTCTGGATGCCTCTATTTGTATTTTTCTTCACTATTCTCTCAGTCTTTTTTTTTTTTGGCCACTCCTTGACTGCCTCATCCCTCCTATGGATTGGTTTTCCAGATGCCTCATCAGTTGTCTCATCTTTTTGCAACACCTTTTCTGATGCACACATTCTCCCGTCGTCTCTGCCTCCTTAAGGCAACGCTCACACAGCACACCATGGTGCTCAGTCATGATTTATTGTTTAGATCTGCCTGCTTGTTCATATCAGATTTAAGTGTGAAGTGGTTATGCTCCTGAACTGAACAAAGATCTCACAGCCAGCATGCTGTCACACGAAAGTGAACTTGATGAGGTCACAGAAGTCCTCGCTTACAGTTTTATTTTAAGCTGATTTGCAGCAGACGTCAGCAAATTCATGAGCAGATGACAACAAGGATGAGAAGAAGAGGGACACATTTTTCATTATAATTTTTTGTGGAGTATGGCGTGTGAGAGCCAGGATTTGAAAAGTTCAGATGTGACTTATGCTGTTCACACTATCATGAACAAAATAAAATCAGGGACACCTGTATCTGCAGTGTGAACAACTTTTCTCCTTGTGATGTGCAACAGCTGTCTTAATTTCTGTGAAGAGCGGTCGTTGAGTCAAAAAAAGGAAATACCGAATCACCTCTTAATTCTGAAAGTCTCCTCACAATAAAGGTTTTTACTGACTAAAGCATAACACGACCATAGATCGATCCACCTGCAGTGTTACCTGAAGCCTTTCTAAATCGATTTTGATGTCCAAGGCTTGTCCCTCTCAAAGAACACTTAAACTTCTGCTTCAAAAATTGTTATAATCCAAACTGACTATACGACATGTGTCAAAACACAACCCTATTTTTTTTTCCAATATATATTTATTGTTTTTTAAATAACAAAGGACGAGGCATGGTTGCATCAGACAATCACCCACAAAAACAACAGGAAAAAAGAAAGAAAGAAAACAAACAAAAAAACAGCAAAGTGAAAACGGAACACTTTGGCTCACAAAACCCTATTTATTTACCCTTTATTTATCCAGTGGTCCATTTCAGAAAGCTGGTTTAATGAAAACTCTGTTAACCTATGATATGAGGAAAACTCCGTTTCAGAGAGGGAGCTTACTTAAAGCTGCAGGATGTAATTTTGGGGTAAACAACAATAAATTTTTTGTGTTCTACTTGGAAAAAAAATGTCATAATACCCACAGGCAGCCGTTAGTAAATGACGTGGTCTGAGAGTATCGCAAAATCTCTGAGTTTTCCCATCATGTCTCTGTATTCACGACTGGTAAAAATCCAATTGCTCCCGTTCTATTTGCTCAATCAATGTCCTAATTGGCCAGTCTGTGCTGCACTTCTTAGCGACAGGTGAGTAGTAGTAGGAGCTGATTAGCACACCGTGCTCTGACTCGCCTCTGCCAACAACAGAGTGTCTGCAAGCCACACCGTCAGTCGGCTTGAGCTCGAACTGAGACGGACCAGTTTACTCCGCTGCAACTTTCCCTGCAATCCTTCATCAGTTCAAACTGGACTTAAAAGAGAGAGAGACAACAAACTAAATAAAACGCGAGTCGGCAAAAACAGCTGCAGCGAAGTTGCTTCCCAACGAGTCTCATGCTACAGCTAACGTTAGCTTGCTAGCTTCTTAGCCAAAAAAAAAAAAAAAAGTTACCCACTGCAACTTTAAGCTCTGAGTCATTTATGGTAACTGAGTCTGTGGGAGCAGGTTTTCTTCAATGAACGTTGGGTGCATC
>JAPZDX010000014.1:22078167-22089800 GCA_029783625.1 Naso annulatus | reverse complement strand
ATTTTTAGGGAAGCAATTACATATGTGGCTAAAAATCTTTTTCTGCTGACCCCGTTTGCAACAGTACACTTCTGAGTTCCTGAGTAAACTGTAATTTATATGTCCACCCATCTCTTCTACATAACTTTTTAGATTAGAAGCTTGCATTGTTTAGATACAGGTACGAAAAAATCAATTATGTACGAATTAATCTCATTAAAAGAGACGCGTCCGGTGTGCAAAGACCTTTACTGAAACACATCTCTGGGAGACAGACTGTAACACACGGTGTAGTATTTTACAGGGTATAACTGTAAGTGCATCTTCAAAATTAAAACAACATTAGTACCAAAACTCAAAGGTTAGCACTGGGTATTGTTTAGGGTTTTTTCTGATACGGGTGCCTGAACGGAAACTTTTAAAAGCAGAAGAAATAAAACACAATTGCAAATGCAAATTTGAACTTTAAAGGGATAGTTCACCCAAAAATGAAAATTGAGTCATCATCTAGTCACCCTAGCCCACAAAACTCCGCTGGAGTTTCACAGGAAAAAGGCGTCGCAGTAATCTCCCAAACAAGTGAAACAAAGGGTGACCAAGTTTCAAATATTAAAAAAATAAAAATAAAATAATAATAATAATAAAAGCATAAAATACCTCCATGTCGCTCATCTGAAGTAATCCAAGTGTCCTAAAGCCCCAACATGCCCAGCTGTTTTAAAAAACATTTCAGATGTTGTGTGGTATTCACGTATGTTTGCACGAGCAAGCATACGTGAATGTGACTTGCTTCTTAGGAGCTACAGGCTACAGAGAACAGACAGGCTAAAAACATGGCGTCAGTGGTGTTTTTCAAACCAATTTAGCATGTTGAGGCTTCAGGACACTTGTGTAGTTGAGTAAATTAATTTATTTTTGTGAACATTCTCAAAACTAGCGTGTTTTATTTTATTGAGTTAAAGTTTTGGTATACTGCTAGTTTATTGCAGAAGAAGTGAATGTGTCGATAGTTCCAGTTTACCTTTTGTTGCTGTGGGGCCTTAATTACTGATGCACATTAGCTGCATAAGCTATGTGGGGGGTCATCACCCGCCAGAACTTGGACAGTTTTTGTGCTGGTAAGACGTGTTGTTGTTGCTCTCTCCTTTATTTAGCTTGCCTGTTGCAAAGTAATGTCATCTGCCTAAAATGTCATGGAAATGCAACGTCAGATCACTGATGACGTTTCATTTAGTTCTATGATGAAAATTGGGCAGAAAAACTGTCATTATTCCTGTAAAATGTGTCAGGGATTTTTCCCTTATTTGCATATTCCCCTTCTCTGGCTGCAGATGACCGTGAGAGAGAAACTGTCACTGTGTGTGTTGACTGTGCCCCTGTGTTGCTCAGCTGAAAGTGCAGATCCCTCCTGAAGCCTGGTGTGACCGTGTCTCTTTGAGCATCAATTCTGCATTCGTTACACTTGGATTAGCAGTTTGGAGGCATTTTACTGTTTTTTTCTGTTTGAAACCTGGTCACCATTCACTTTAATTGTTTGAAAGATTACTGCAACCCCTTTCTCCTGTTAATCCAGCAACATTTTGTGCACTGAAAAAAATTCACCCAACCTTCATTCAGTATGACAGTGAGGAGATCATTACAGAATTTTCATTTTTAGGTGAACTATCCCTTTAAGTTGAGAAATCTGTTAACTCTGAAAATATGAACCAGTATTAACAAATTCACAGAACAGATCAAATCTAACCCAACTACAATAACATAAAATTTCCTACAAGTGCCACAGTACAGTTTGCAGCACTCTAACTCACAGACTATTGAGCACCATTCAATGTTTGGCTGTTTGTCTGTTTGTTCTCTTTGTTTTGTTTGTGGTTTCATCATGTGAAGTAACAACATAACACCATGCCAATGCTTCTTATGACCAAGTTGAACAGTGCTGCAGACATTGCACAGCCTTGCTCACTCCTGACTTGACTGCAAAACTGAGCTGACTGTTTCCGCAACTTGGTCACTGACTGGTTGATGAGAAGAACCACTGAAAACAAATCAAGACACATCAGATGGACTCTATTTTCACAACTGGAAGATCTAGACTTGTCTGATGACGCGGCTTTGATCTCACACCCACACCAGCATATGCAAGAGAAAACCTGTCGTCTCAACAACTTTGCACAGCAAGTAGGTCTAAAGATCAACCAGAGGAAGACAGAGCTGATGATGCTGAACATCCCAAACTCCTCACTAATCCGAGTAGATGGAACAAACCTCCTCATAACCAAAAATTTCATATACCTAGGCAGCACTGTCAGTCATGATAAAGGAGTAGGCAGTGATGTCACAAGCTGACTAAGCAAAGTCCGGAACACCTTACAGAGGCTTCACAACGTCTGGAAGTCAGCCCAGTACAACCACAACACCAAGCTGAGACTGTACCAGAGTTGTGTCCTGTCTACCCTGCTATACGGCTCTGAATGTTGGAGAATCACCAAAAATGATCTTCACCAACTGTCAACCTTCCACACCAACACCCTATGGAAACTTCAGAGAATATTCTAGCCCAATACTATATCTAAACAACATCTACTCCAGCCAGTGCAAACAAGATAACATGTCCACCATCATTATGAGAAGGCAATGAAAATGCACTGAGCAGGTGATCCGTAGAGAGCAGGAAGACATCACCTGAGCTGCCCTTCCCTGGACGCCAGGTGGCAAACGTAAAAGCGACGGCCAAAGGCCAAATCCCCGGGGTTGTGACCCTTGACTGACTGCTCAGTCCCACCGTGGCTCCCCACCCCCAACGCTCATTGGATAATCACCTTTTCAACCGGGAGAACAACAGTTTCAAACTGAATTGCCAGACTAAGAGCACCAAGTCCACTCAGAGGAGTGAGCAGAGTCTCTGGTCTGAGCCCAGGCTACTCACTGTCTGAAGAGCGCAGTGTTAAGTTACTGCTAATGCCAACTGAACATTTCTTACAGCTGCAGCTTCAAATCTAAATCATTCAACTGGAAAATTGTGAGGTGACTTATTTTGAAGTAGGCTAGTTACAGGAAATATAATATGTTTGTTGGTTTGGGTAGCTGACCGCTGTTGAGCCTCAAAAACATGTTTCCAAAGCAAAACATTGGTCATTTTCAGCATTTGTTGACAGCAGATCAATTTTAAATATATAAGAGAGCAATTTCATACTATCTGTGAAAGAGATGGAATGAGAACTGAGCTGTTAGATGAAGAGCTACAGCTGTGACAGGTACCATTACAACAGGGAAGTGACAGTATCAAAAACTCACGGTATGACAATACCTCAGTATCAAACCCACGTCATGGTATTAATCGCGCTATTTTTTTTTTTAATCAAGACTTGGAAAAAAAATGTCACTTTTTATTACCCATTTTTTAAAATTGTTTACTTTCATTGCTTTGTTTCCTGTATGTATGTATGTATGTATGTTTCCTGTGTAAATAATTGTCATATTTCATGTCTATTTACAAGTAGCCCAGCTCATACCCTGTGCTCTTTTCTTCACCCTGCACTCATAAGTTCACTGTCTACTTTCACCGACAGTCATTTTCTACCAGTAACGTCTTTTTGGTCGTTCCATGAGCTAAACAAGCATCTCTCTTTTTGTCCTTCCTCTGTGAGCTGACTGTGTTTTTCTGCTGAGACGATGAATTTTTCACACACAGTTCAGCAGGTGTCTCACTACCAGTTTTTTTTTTCCTTTCTTTTTACCACGATGCGCTGCCACTGAAGAGAAAGTGAAACTAAACTCCAGTTGGCTTATTCCTTTATTTCTGTAACACATCTGAGTTGAACTTGACAGTGAAGTTTGAGAGAACGCTTTGTACGTGTGATCTCCTTCACTGCAGTCTGCCTCTGTCTCATTAAAAAGCCATGACGATAAAGTCCGTGATTCCTTCCTCACCACGTGATGAGGAAACGGCCGCAGTGGTCGATGGTTTCTGTAGTTTCCAGCTCCTCCACTCTGCTTCACTGTGGCTGAAATTACAATAATAATATTGTCACATGTCCACGACGGTACCGAGACACTTCTGCTATTGTGATACCGTGAAATTAAAGATTACATCCCTTATAATTAGCACCTTTACATCAATGAAAAAAAAATCAACAACTTAATAATAATTTAATCTATTTCTGATCTGTTTCAAAGAAAAATCCTAAATTTGACAAATTTGTTCCAGCCTCTCAGACCAAAGGACAGATTTCTGTGGTTTACAAATTTGTAAAACTAATACATTTGGGTTTTGGACTGTTGGTCAAAAAAGTCATTGAATTATGTCACAAGGGAAACTACAATAAGCATCTTTTACTGTCACATTTTACACAATGAATCACTGATTAATTTAATAAAAAATCATCCACAATTTAATCCTAATTCAAAATACACATTCCTTAGTTTGATATTTTAAGTGAATAAAAAGCAAATACAAAAAGACAGGATTCCAAAACAGAAATAAGATCAAATTCAAAGATACTAAATGCTATCGGAACAGTTGGTATCAAGTCAAAAAAATTAACAGCCCATTGGCCTTCAACTGTCCCGTCCTTGTCCCAACACTTCCCTGAGAGCATACAAAGCAGACGGCTGTGGATGAGATTTTTCCGTGTTCATTAATAGCATGATTGCTGATTAGCATTTAGATACAGTATGGGACATTTCCCCTGGGCTCCCTTCGATGCAGGTCTGGCAGATTGAGGGGCCGCAAGCTAATGTGTCCTCATTGGACAACAGGGAGCTGCAGCTTCTACACACAACAGCGATTCAGTGGAGTGACAACACAAACCTCCAGCCATACTGACGGCAGCAGTAGTCAGGTAACTAAATGTTAAAGCGTCTGAGTGTAGAGAAGGAGAAAATAATCAAAATCTCTAACTGAGCAGCATGCGGAGCAGCTGCACTATTTCTTAGTGACCGGGTTTTGATGTCTAAATGTGTCCAAGGGCCCGTTTCACAAAGCAGGTTCGGTGAAAACTCTGAGTCTGTTCACCCTGAAATGAGAGAAACTGAGTTTTCTGTTTTATGAAGGGAGGAGAGTCAAACCAGAGAAAGAGGAGTAACTCCAGCCTGTTTCACAAAGGGAGGAAACTTAAGCTCTGAGTCAGTTACTATGGCAACTAAGTCTGTGAAGCTAACCTGGTCGTTGGCAGGTTTTCGTCAACAAACCTCGAGTTTCTCTCTGTCTCCTCCCTCTTTCAGCGTCTGAAAAGCTGTTTCATTTCCTCATTCATTCATTCAGTCTGTATATCACGCACATTTAACGACTGTCCTGGTTGATTTAAATAGTCTGTCAGTCAGACTGTAGAAAACGTACTTTTGTGTTGAACATGCCGAGTCCTTTTGTAGAGGATTTTATAGATGAAGAGGCCGCATTACTGAGCGGGGATTGACAGGAGAACGTCAGGAGATGATTTTGAGATGTTTTATCATTTCCAGATGACGACCTGTTGTGTACAGTTTCTCTTTACAGTCTGTTTTATATCTGCATAATCTGATCTGTCCTCTCATCACCAGCATTGCTGAAATATTAATTTAATCAGACTTTGTTAGTTAACTAAATGGGATAAAGGTGAGAGAACACGTGTGTGTGGAAAAAACATTATGTTGGGGATAAAGCTGCACATTAAAATATCCACTGATTGATTTTTATTTTGTTGATAAATCTGGTTAAAGTGAGGAACCACCATGAGTCTGTCACACCTGAGCCTCACCTGTTTAAACTCTTATGTTTCATTTGAGCTGCTTCCAAGTCCGCTTTTAACCCACGCGGTATCCTACATGAAAAATAATTTTAGGGTCAAAAAGATTTCACCGGGAGTGAAACTGCCAAAATCATAAAATAAATAAATAAATTACTCAAGAAATAAATAAAATAGCAAAAATATCACTATTTATTTAATGTCCAATTTAATTTTGTTTAATTTTTTAATTTACTCATTGTTTTTAAATGTATTTGCTTATTTATTTATGTTATTAAATTTCCTTATTTACTTACTTTCCCATTTTGTTTTTCGTTTTACCTGTTAATTTTTAAATTTATGTATTTGTGTAATTATTTATGTATTCTTTTATGTATTATTTTTCCTTTTCCTCAGCACCCTCATTTATTTCCCCAAATATATTTATTTCTGCTTTTCTTTCTACATTTATGTTTCTTTATGTATTTCTACCTCCTGTATAATTGCCTGTGTCAGTTTCTTCCTGCACAAAGTTTGGCTGGCACCCGTCTGTGTCTTCTTCAGCTGATTTGAACAACATGCTACAGACCTGTATCTGCGTTGTGCCAAGATTCATGAAAATAGAGCCCTGAATCACTTCCTCCTGCGTGGAAGTTTACTTATTGCACTCTGAAAGCGTTTTATGTCAGATGTTATTTTTTCCACCCGTACGACTTCACATGAAAGCACAGTTTTTATTGTGGTCTTTCACTGGTTTTTCCCATTGGTCATTATTACATATATAACAGTAACATTAAAACTTGATAACCAATAAAGCAAAGGTGCCAAAAAACTAAAAAAAAAAAAAAGGATGACGATATTACAACACTGACGCTGAGCAAAGATTAACCAAAAAAATTCTTACTCCAAGCAATCCTGAGCCTGCACCTTCATCACAAGCAGATAACACCAAGTCACAGAAACAGGGAGAGAGAAGATTAAAGTGGAGAGGAGGCTTGAAATGGTTAAACTGAATGGACCTTTTATAGCTCTGCTGCTCCATTCAGTCTCATGCACTCCCTCCTTCCCTCTGTCTCTCCAGTCCCCCACCATCTCTGCTCTCTCTCTCTATATAAGAGGGGTCAGCTGTCCTTTCCCATAGCTCTCAACTCTGCCCTTTTACAGCAATCTGACGACCTGCGGCACTCCTTCCTCGATGCTCTCTCTCTCTCTCTCTTTCCTCCCCGGCTTGGGTGTCAAATGCACCAGGATGACTGTAGTCATGCCGATGAATGGGTGGAAAAAAAGGAAAAGAGGAGCAGAATAAGCAGAGAAGTGCGTGTGTGTGTGTGTGTGTGTGTGTGTGTGTGTGTGTGTGTGTGTGAGAAAGCAGAGGGAGAGCAGTGGGTGAGGTGTGATAGCAGATTAGCCTTTATGGACATTGACAGGGTAAGGTAGAGAATCAGAAAGTTGTGGACAACGACAGAAAGAAAGCAAAGAAGAAAACAGAAATGAGTTAGCTGGTCATAAATCTGTTAGTTGTCTTAAACACTTCACGTGAAAAGGGAAATGTCTTTGTCTCCACCTGTTGCTGTGGCAAACTCTTGACTGGACCAAGAGGGCGTGACTGGCAGGTGCAGAGGATCATTTAGGATTTTATTTGCTTTTGAGGGCATTGACATAATCTGAGAAGGATGAAGATAGACAGATAGACACATAGGGTGACCCAGATGAGAATGGGTGAAATTTGGGACAGGTTCGGGCGTGATCACGTGTTCAATGAACAGTAAAGCACATGAAAGCCAAAACTCAGCACTGTAATTATTTTTCTTCATAAATTCAGCTGTCTATCAGCAGAAAAAAACACAACGATGGTGTTGTATTAAAGTGAAACACTTCATTTGCATCTTGTATGGCAGCAGCAGCTCACTGGTGCTTCCCTCTCCTCAGCAAAGTTTCTGCTCTTTGACGGGATGTTTACCAGGTCCTGTTGTAGGTGCTAGATGTGCTCGACCTGCCAGATCAGCTAATTATTTTTTTCTTCCCACTGAAAACTGGAAAAAAATAAGCGCAGGTGCTCCACTTACTCACCTGTTTGCATGTGTACTGGGTGGCCAGTATCGGCGAATCATCGAGTAAAAGCCTATGTTCTGAATTCTTACATTGAATAAAAGATACGAGAAGATAATGCTGATTTTCACAAAATTAATTTATTTATTTACAGTACGCCAAGGGGTAAAATCTAGAAGTGGGGGTACTGCGGCCCACCTGAAGCACTGGTTCTATTGTTTGTTCCGAAATGTTTGTCAGTTCAAGTTTTTCTGCTGTAGTTTCTTGTTATGTTACTTTTTCTTATTTTTTTATGTAAGTTTTTAAATTTTTGTAGTTTTTAATTTTTCGGCACATGTGGTCGCTCAACTAACACACCAAGAAGCCACCACTCAATCATACAACAGTCAGGATCCTTCTGGTGAGCAGCATTACGTGAGCAAAGTTCCACGCTGTCCCTTGTACAAGATAATCACACACTAGTTTAGCAACATGGGTGTGATTGCTGGTTTGTCACCCATACTGCCATATTGTTCTATGACGAGCAAAACACACACCAGTGATGATGGTAGCATAATTTTCAAATCCGGATATAGACACCTCCCCCAATCAAATCCCAAGTGATCCATCCCTTCGGTTCTCAACAGGCACAGGACATTTCCGTAAACATGTGCTAGCTTGACTAGACTGAATCTTATTGGTGTTCGCAGCATGTTATATAGCCGATGACCTCGCCTCCTGGCTCGTTATCTTTACTGTTAAAGCTAAAGCTAATTCTGATGCTAGTTGGCTAGAACAAACAGACTGTCCCTCAAGTGAGTGCATTCAATGTGAAAAGTATGCCTCACTTCTCTGTGTGTGTGTTCACTGTCTGTCTAGGGGTTTATCCAAGTTGCTCACCAAACTCCCGGCGTCTACTGGCCACTCTCTGTACGGTGCACCGGCCGTTCCCGGTTGTCTCTGTCTCTGAGTTAGCCAACTCGGACGCTGTATGCTGGCTGATCTGGTTCAGGTGGGAGTGAAGACTCCATTAGATGAAGCAGGTGAGGTGAAGTGTTTCCTCCAATCTGTGATTTCTTCCTAGTGGTAATATTGTCTGTTGTAGTCTTGGAAAGCTGGCTGTAAACCAGTTTGCTCCTCGGGGATAATAAAGATAAAGACTCCCTTGGAGGTGGGCTGTCCTCAGCGTGAGCCTGTGGCATGGCTCACCTGTTGCTGCCTGCCGCTACCACAATCAAGGTGTCGGTCTCTCACCTGCAGCCTTACCCACCTCATCTGCTGTGGTGCCTTTGGGTGAAGCTGGGATTTCCCCGATGTGTTCAGGGACTGGCCAGAGTGGGAGAACCCAAAACCCCCCGGGATAAAGTCAGTCCTTCCCTACGTCCTAACTCCAGACCTAAATATACACACCCAGACTACAGAAATATGAGCCACAACACGGCAGACTCCCTCCCTAACTATAGTCGCTGTGTTACAACAATAATAACAAAACCAGACACCAAACATGCTGCAGGAGAACAAGAAAACTCCAGGTTTCCATGAATTTTATAATTAACATTTGTGTTGTGATATATATTTCAGTTTGTGGAGCCTCATAATACCAGATGTGAAATTATCCTCTGAAATTACACCTCATCTTTTAAATCTCTATCTGAAACCCACGTTTTTAACACCTTTTTTTGTCTCCTTGTGTTGTGTGTTTAGTTTTTTGCTCTTAGGGCGCACTCACATTACGCAATCTGCACCATGCCTAAGCACATTTGACCCCTGAAGTCCAGTTTGTTTGACTAGTGTGAGCGCTCCGTACCATGCCCGAGCACGGCTGGAAGAGGTGGACTTTGGCTCAGAACGAATGCATGTGCTTGAGCAGGGGCACAGAGCACCAACATCGACTGTGACTGTTTGTGGAGGATTCACCTGAAATTCAGGCAGACAACAGCAAACAAAGTCCAAGTAAAAAAAAGTGGAAAAATCTGCGACTGTCTTTTAGATCGCAGATACCAGAGTACCACTACAAAAATACAGTACAAAAATACGGTTCACACTCCATAGATCAGGTAACTCAAGCGTGCTCAGGTGTAGTTAGACCGGAGCGATGTGAGTGCAGGGCAGCAGGAACGGCACAGGGCGGGACAACTGAGACAAGTGTGAGTGCGACCTTAGTTTCTTTTATTTCTTTGTGTTTTAAATGAGTTTTGTTAACATTAAACAGAACTTTGCAATTGTGTTTTTTAAAGGTGCTGGACAAAAAATATATATAATTATTATATTATTAAAAGTGTGTCTATTTTTATGACTTTAAGTTTGGTTGCCGTAACTAACCTTAATTTATACTACTGCAACTTTCACAGTGACCCTGACTGAAGCTGGCATGGTAGATAAATGTTCAACTGAAAAGCATTTTTCTAACCTTTCAAGAAAACATCAAATGGATCAAACAAACACTGTCTATGAAGTCAACAGTACAGAAGCATGTTTCTGTGAATCACCTGTACTTAAAAAGTAGCACATTACTCATCTGCCATTAAACATGACTCTTGATCTCTTCTGTGCTTATGAGACCCCGTCACTAGTCTGTACATTCATTCTTAAAAATGCAGCTGTAGACAAGACAACATGCTGAGAGTTTTTTCAATAGTTGACATTTTGGAGATACAAGCTTTTCAACCTGTCTTCATCTCTGCGTCAACTCATCCCCTCTCTCTCTCTCTCTCGGGGGTAGTAGTGTCAGTCTGTCTGGCTCACCCTAAGCCCCATGCCTGGCTCTCTCTCCCTCTCCTACAGCAAGATCCCACCCACCCCCTCTCCTCCTGTCCTTGTCGCCGCCTGGTGCCAACCCCTTTTCACCAGCTAATACCACTTCACCCTTTTTTTACCCTCCTCCTCCTCCCACCCCGGGGACTCGCATTTGCGCTATCTTCCCACAGCAGGCCTGTCAAATAACCCGCCATCGAGCGAGGCAAATTGGCCTGGAGAAGGGAGGGGGGGTTTGAGGGTGACCATGTTGAAAGAGAAAGAGACAGCGTTGGATGGAAAGTGGGGGAGGAAGTGAATTTACTGGTAAAGGGTAAAAAACGAAGAGTGAAAAATAGGAACAGAGGGAGGAGGGGGACAAAGATCGGGACCAGGTGGAGAATTCCAAGGAAGACGGGACGAAACCAAAGGTTTGACAAGTTAGATACGCAAAGTAAGTGAGCTGGACCCAAGAGGAAGAGGTGACAAATTATGAAAATTCTTATATCATTCGTCCAAGAAGGATCACTGCCTCCTCTCCACCTTCATTCCTTCTCCCTCCCCTCCCCCATCCTTGTGATCCTGCTTAGTATGGTTGAATATAAGCTGCCTATTGTAGGACTGACTGTCTGTTTGACCCACTAAAGCAGTTTCTCTCTCTCATCTACAATATATGTCCTGCTTTTGAAAAATAAAAAAATTAAAATTTTTAAAAATCGTTGCCATGAAAAAAGACAGTGGAATACACTAAGAATAAAACAAAACAAATCCCAAAAAAGGGTTGAGATTAAAGTATAATGAGTCGATCAAATCAAGCATCGATTTTTAGCTGTGGTGTGTGTGGCACTGCTGAGTGAATCTAAAGCTTCGTTTCCACGGAGCGGTACGGTTTGGTACCGCGCCGTATTTTTTGTTTCCACTGTCAAAAGGGAACCAAATAACCGTACCGTGCCGTAACTATTTTGGTCACCCTTTCATTTGAGTACCAAGTATCCCAAATGGTCCCAAGAGGGCGGAGCTTCACACACTGCAGTCCGATGACTGCAAGCAAGCAAAAAGCTGTTAAGTGTTGTTGTACAACTGTTAATATATCACTTCGGTAAGTTTGAGATATTTTTTGGGAAAGAATGTAACTATGTAGATTCCAAATATGTAGTCAGTTTATCCAAATAAAGCTTGGGGGGAGGTCTG
>JAPZDX010000014.1:21971707-21983434 GCA_029783625.1 Naso annulatus | reverse complement strand
TTTTTTCATTCCTGTTTTTATTTGGGTATATTTTGTGTTGATAGACTGTTGGTGTGAGAGTTCCTTTTAGGGTTGCCTTTTAATTTGTTTGTCTTTTTATTTGTACGTGTATTTGCTTTTTTTGTTTTTTTTATCTTTCTTCTTATTCACACGTCTTTCAAAAATATATTACTAAGAGGTCTTGGGCCTTATGTATAAAACTGCGTAGAATCCACACTAAATATTTCCATACGTATAAATGAGGAAATGTACGTACGCCAAAAAATATCCAGATTTATAAAACCTGGTCAACTTGGAAAAGGTGGATCAGTCCCTTATCCCGCCCTCCCCACATCATCATTTAACCATTAATGGTCAGTGCACATTCAGTGTTACCCCTCGTCCTGTAATATCATTTGAAAATGGAAGTTTGATGTGTTTGTTACCCTTTTGTTACAGTGAACTTTGCCTGAATTAAAATGAGGATGCATGATGACGATATGTCATGTGACAAAAATGTGGGAGCTGTCACTGGCTTTTCTTGTAGGTTTTCTTATGCAGTCCGTACATACAGGTGGTGAAGATGCATTGAGGTAAAGAGGCGGCAGAAGGCAGCGTGTGTGTGCGCTCGTCACAGTTGTGTTCACCGCAGTGATTTGAGCAGCAACACCTCCATGAAAACTAAAATCATACTTTCTGATTATTCTACCTCCCGACTTGTCTTTTTACTATTTTGGAACATTTGTCGACTTTCAGTAGTTTGTAGTTTAGCAGGACAGCCTGCACATTTTCATGGCTGGTCTAGAGTTTGTAGCATGGTCCACGCATTCTCACGTCATTTTGTTTTTTCATACATCCCGGCGTATGCAACATTTTATTACCTGCACACCATTTATACATGAGGCCCCAGATGTTCATTGCAAGTAAATAATATTTTCAGTGAGCCTGACACTTGGTCATGTGTAAAAAGGAGGGGATTTTTTTTTTTTTTTTTTGGACTCTCAATCTGTGCAACTGCTGTTCAGTGGTAATGCTTGCTGTTCTCTCATTTCCTCTTAAAGTTCAGAGTCCCTTCCCTGTTTGTATCTGGTAATTGATAGAAGAGACTGATAATGTAGGTCAAAGGTTGTCTACTTCTGGTGGCATGAGCTGCACTTCATAAGCACCTAAAATAGTGCTCTAATTGAAAAAATAACTCTGAAGAAGGAAGTAAAAGTGTGGGGTGTGCCAGAGCGTGTGTGTTGGTGAATCAATGCGTGTCCAAACATGTCATCAGTAAAGGTCAAAGAAAGAATAATCCTCGACATGTTTGTCCACACACTGGAAACACAGGATTTCATTTAGTTTTCAGTCTCCTCCATTTGGCCTTTAACTTTTGGTTTTGACATGACGTGTGATGCCCGTGTCAGAGCCTGAGTTTCATTTTACTGTTGATCTCAACATGTGTCTGTCCTGCAGGATGTCATCACAGACCTGTCGGCTGAATGTGAGCACCTGTCCATAGAGGGAGTGTCTGGAGCCTGCCTTGCTCACAAGGTCAGCGTCCTATCAAACACAAGTCTCCACCTGTTTTTATAGACATTTACACGGGTCTGAGGTGGGAGGTTTAATTATCAAAGGTGTTTTCCCAAGAGAGTAATGCACCTGTGTCTCTGACTGCAGGGCATTTCCCAGGCAGCTGGTTACATCTACAAGAAGCTGATCAACGATGGCATCCTGAACCAAGCTTTCTCCATTGCTCCGGTAAGAACTGTAACCAAGGTCAGAAACTGCGTTTCAGCTGCAGCAGGCATTGCTGTGTTTTATTTCAGTTCCAATGAAGCTGGTTAATCAGTTTTGTAAGCTACAAGATATGATCTCTCTCTGGAGCAGGTTTACTGCTCTGGTACAGTTAAAGGAGACATACTTATTTTCAGGTCTTTGATTTGATTTTTGACTCCAGTAGGGCAGATAGACACAACTGACCCAACAGTGAAGTCTGTAGATCTTTAGAAAACTGTGACTCGCGCCCTCTGTCTTCCTTCAATTTTCTGCATTCTCTGAGAATGGTCTGTGTTGGTTCCTCCTCCCCCTTTTCCTCCTCCGTGGGTGCCACTGCACTCCGCTGCACTCACAATTCCTTTTGTCCAATTAAAAAATAAACCGAGGTAGGACACTGATAAAATGTTACTTACAGCCTGCGCCTCTCACTCTTGAACACGACAAAGCAACACGGAAACAGCCTCCTTTGGCAGCAGTTTAGCCGTTAATCCAGCTCATGTGCACAAGTTAAAGAAGTGCCGTGAATTAATTCACACAGAGGTTTTTTTTGTTTTTTGTTTTTTTTTTGCTGTCTAAGAAACAGGAAACGCTACCAACCTCTGTCTGGTGCTTGCCTCTTAAAAAACACTAAACAAAGTTAACTTTCCTTCATTCCCTCCAAAAAACACTGAATTGAGTATAACATGTTGAACAAAGTCCTGACATTGTATTCCATAGTGGGGCCAGGCACAGCGCTGTGCGCACGAGCTGGTATGCCCATGTTGGGAAGTCCAGCTCACATTGACGCTAGTGTAACAACAGAGCTAAAAAACTTCCTGAAACACAGCGTGCAGAGCCGAACAGCCTGCAGGGCTCACTTTCAAATGCATGAACCTCATTTTGTGACAGTTTTGCATTACTTAACAGGACTATCAGATGTTGTAACAGCATTTATAGGTCAGAAAAGACAGAAAAGCATAATGGCTCTTGTTTAAAATGCTGCTGATTTGCTTTTCTTGTCTGATTTTTTTAAAACAAACAGCGAAAAACTCTCAACTTTCTATAAAGTCCTCTTTCATGCACTTTAACCGGGATGCACAGAAGAGCCACATCTGATGAGGTTTTGATGCTACAGTTTAGTATGTTAATCCACAAGAGGGATAAAGTATCTGTATTGCATTTTCTCATTATTACAGTATGAGCTGATAAATCAGTTTAAAGCAAACCAGATTTGTATGTCATTTGTGGCTGACTTTATTTTTTTCTGATTTTTTTATTTGTGTCTCTGTTTTATGATCTTTATTGCCTCTCTGATTTTATTTTATTTGTTTATTTTTTTGGTAAAATTTTGATATTGTGGTGTTGTGCCAAGAGATTTCTTTTCATTTATTTTCCAGTAAATAACATAGACTCTACAGATGAAATAAAGCATGAGCACTCCTTTTAAGTATGTAATGTGTTTCCATGTTCCTGTATTTATAGGAGTATAAACTGGTCATCACCGGTCACAGTCTGGGTGCTGGCACAGCCTCAGTGCTGGCGGTCCTCTTGAAGAATTCCTTCCCGACCCTGCAGTGCTACGCTTTCTCTCCACCAGGGGGACTCCTGAGGTAAGGCACATGCTCCAGAAGCAACTTCAAACAGCAGACAGTGGATGAACCTGAGCTGGTTCCCTCGTTTCTTTGATGCTAAATACTGCTGTCATTGTTTACAATTTGGAAAATAAATAAATACTTGAAAAAGTAGTTTTTTTTTCTTTAAAGGAATACATTCAGTTTTCAAATTTGTGCATAAACATACAGTGTACTCAAGATGTAAACGTTGCATTATATTATATTATGTTATAGTTTGTTTTGCTCTACAGTCCTTAAATAAACATTATCATCTGACCCTTGATTTTACAGGTCTGACTTCAAATATGTAATGTTCACACACTATCCGTACTTTGTCAGTTTCCATTGTCACAGAGTTTTCTGTTGTCTGTCCCGTACAGTAAAGCTTTGGCTGATTACTCCAAGGACTTTGTGGTCTCGATTGTACTGGGAAAGGATCTGGTTCCCAGGTAGGATTAAGCTTCTTTACAGTTTAATCTGAAAAGATATTAGAACATATTGTTTAATATAAATTACACTTCTAAATGAACACTTCATACTAAACCTGGTTAGATCCTTCTAGCAGTTTAGTTTAACATTATTCACTGTGGATCACCTAAGGTAGATACATGTCTGTGTGCGTGTGTGTGTGCGCGCGCGTGCGCATGTGTGTTAGCAGCACTGCAGACTCTTGTCTTCAAAAGGCCAATATGACTGTGCTGTGGCACACAGGCTATAATAGACTGCTGAGTGATGGAGTCTCTATATTTGGCTCTGGCCTGTTATTACGGGCACAGTGAATGAGAAAATGAATCCAAGTCACACGCTCCCTTTTTCACTGTTTCCTCTTTCCTTCAATCAATCTGCACGTTCTTTTTGTACAGATTAAGCATTCCCAATATGGAGGATCTGAAGAGAAAGATACTCAAGATAGTTTCCAACTGCAGTAAGCCCAAGGTAAAACCCGTTCCAACGCATCAAAGCAAGAATATGTACCTTGACCATGACCCACAGCTTCGAAAAACAAAACTTAGTAGTAAAGTTGGGTCATATTTTACAGAGAAAACATTCTCTGGTTTTCCCTCTGATGTCCTATGACTGCTCTGTCTGTCTGCAGCCTTTTATTTAGCAGAGCTGTCACCAACAGCGACCTGCTGCTGCAGCTTCAGTCTGCAGGCAGCCGACATGTTGCTTTCAGGAACCTCCGTGAATCACAGAGTTGAGGCAGAGCAGTTGTAGGACATCATCTGCATATAATATGACCCAGTTTTACTCAAATTGTTGTTTTATGTGACCTATAAACGTGCATCATTAAGTTTCATTTTTCGAAGCAGTGGGTCTCAGTCAAGGTTACAAAGTGTTGCTTTAAGTAACGAGGGAAAACTCCGGGATTATCTTCCTGAAGCCAGATTAACATTACATCAAAACACATTGTACAGAGCCCGAAGTGAAGGAGTTTATCATTGGTGAGTTATGTCACAGTGCCTGAGAGTTGCAGACTGCAAACACGTTGAAGTAAATCAGCTGCTTGCTAATTCCACAGAAAGGATAACAGAAAGGGGAAACATTCTTTGAATGAACTGCTGCTGTGTAACATTGAGAGGTCATGTGATTTGCGGGTAGTTTGGCTGAGATTCTCAGCCTGATACCCTTCCAAACCCGAGTTGGTTCTGAACGAACTGGACCGACGACCCACTGTCATTTCCAAAACTCTGGCCAACCCGACCGTCAACCCAACTTACATAAGCAGAAGCACAACATACAGCAACAGATAATACTGCCATGCTTGCCATAAACTCAAAAACAGTCATTTCTGACATTAAGAAAATATGCATCCTTAACATTTAATTCCTCACACACACAGCCCCACACAAGCTCACAGCAGAAGTGCGATTTCTGGCAGTCCAGCCAACCAGTCACTTTTCTA
The DNA here is from genome assembly GCA_029783625.1 of Naso annulatus. Lineage (NCBI taxonomy): Eukaryota > Metazoa > Chordata > Actinopteri > Acanthuriformes > Acanthuridae > Naso > Naso annulatus. The sequence continues at coordinate 21,978,196 of JAPZDX010000014.1, read as the reverse complement.
AAATGGCTGTGGTGCGTTCAGGTGCCATCAGATGAATTGGAAAAACAGAAATCCCAGCTCTGAACGGATAAAAAGAGGAAAAAACACACAGAAAGTAGGTCACCAAACCCGAACTGGCTCCGACCGTCACTTCTAAAATACTACCCCAGCCCGGCCCAGTCTGTGGGTACCTGACAGGTCCTGTTGGGTGTCAGTCGGGTATCCCACCTCTACACTGCACATATGGACGAAAAGGTCTTTGATATAAGACTGTGTCTTAAATCAAAGATGCAACAATGTGGATGTATCCTGAGATACAATTCAAAATGTAAGTACAGGTACAATACAGCAGTGCTCCCTATCTAATGGTACAGTTGCTGTTATTCATAAGGATCCTCAGTTGACAATGAAAGATCTGCATTACATACACCGCCTCACACATGTTACAAACGGGCATACATACACAGATGCTTACTCACACATGTATGCACACTCCTTTGCATCTCTCGCTGTCCCAGCAGGTCAGGGTCTGTTATGTAAGGTTAAGCTGGCATCAGGACTCTGTCTCCCTGCAGCCTGTGGAGCATCTCATCTACATAGTATGAATACGAATGCCTGGAACTGTGTGCTAACAGCTATTACAACCAAGGCTGGCGGTGTGTAATCAGCATAGAGAGATCAGTGATAGGAAGAGTGACCTAGGTCACCACATGGTTCAGCTGCGGAAATGGGTTTGGAGTGATGAGTTATGCATACAGGTATAGTATTGCCTTATATTTGAACCTAATAATTCTGTAAATAGAGCGTACACAAAGTGAATCATGTCAGATATAAATGTCTAATATACATTTTCTCAAGATAGAATTAGATCCAGAGTTCCATAAGAATCACAACACTGCATATCTAATCAATCCCCCAGTATAATTTATAGTGTGATTGTTGTTTGGACAAAGCAACATTTGCAACACCCGCCTGATTAAGATGCAACATCTGTTCTTTTAATTCCAGGATCTATCCAGAGTCATTCATTTATAGCAAGCTCTAAAGTGAAACATGAGTAGTTTACGGTCTGGGAAAAATGTTGGTGTCACCGCAAATCATTGACTTGAGAGAACTGACAGTGGTTAACAGGAGGGCTGAGTCATCAGAGGAGCAGGAGTTTCAATTTTAGAGACGCCTGTCCAATACACTCAGACTTCACTGTCACTCTGCCTGTTACTGCTCCATTCTGACACTCACTGCGTTTACATGACGTTAGAGAAAAAGTAATTTATTGTATTACTCTGGCTAAAACCGCGCTTTTGAAATGCGTGTAATATTTTAGTCCAACTGAAATCGTACTAAGTCGAATTTCTCAAAGTCAAGCTAACACACCCAGATGATGCGATTGGAGGTTGAATTACTCCTGCATGTATACACTTAAACCGGACTCAGACTGGCTTAAGCAATCTGCACATGATCGATAGTCCTTGCAGCATCTTTGACCCAGAACTGAAACAGCATAAATTTGTAGAAGAAAGTCAGAAGAAAACAAGAATCATGTAAGCACAAGGGGTAGTGTACGTCGAAATTGTAGCAACAGTGAAACGTCGATATTAAGTGTACAGCACAGTAAAGTTGTTCATGTTTTCACTGTTCAACATGGATTCTGCTAGCCGCATGCTAACTTGTTTGTAGCTTGTTTGGCAAACCGAAGGAAGGTCTTATAAACCAGCTGAATGGGGCATATCGTCGCCTACTGTAGCAGAGTTGGACAATGAATTGATTCTCGATCAGTGCTGACATACTGGGACAGAGACAGTAGTCGAATGAAATGGCCTAATCGAGTTTTAACTGTAGCTCGACTTAACCGTACACGTAAATGTTCTGACTGACTCCTCACCAGCATGTAAAGTGTTTCTGTGATTTGTTCTTGTAGCTAAGGCACAGAACCAAACCTTTAATGATGAGACGGACGATGGTTCACACAATTCATCCTCTGTCGAATTCAGTAGTCTCCCCTCTTGGTTAAGAAACGTCTCCGGATTTCTTTCAAGTGAACCAGAATGCTGCAGCAAATCCTTCCACCAGGTCCTCTAAAAGGTCTCATTTGAAACCAGTCCTGATGTCTTCACTCTGGCTCCCCCAGTGTGACACACTTACTCAGAATCCAATTTAAAATCTTTTTGATCACTTATGTCTTCTGATCATGGCTTCTTGGTAGTTCCCAACTCTTGGCTTAAAACTCTGTGCCTTTGAGGTTGTGGCTCCTAAACTTTAAAACTTTAGATCTATAAAGCCCTTTAAGAAGCAGCTCATTGTCTGTTCTTTAAGTCTTTTGCTTTTATCTGTCATTGTGAATATTTATTATGTTGAAGCAAAGTAAAATAAACTTTGTTTCACCAATGAATTTGAATATTTAATGCGGGACAAAACATAGAACATAGCGTATGAATCTGATAAAATATTTGTGAGAAATCTGAGAATCTTTGTTACATAAATGAATCATTAAACTTTGATTGTAAAAGAAGTGTGCAGCCTACACAAGATTTTCTTGTCATCTTATTTTGCTGTTCATTAACACAACACGGTCCGCACTGATTAAGTGTGTCAGAGTCATTCTGAGGAGTTGCAGTAAAAGTGCTTCCTTCCTCATAGTGAGGTTTTAGTAATCTGATGGCTTCCATAACAGGCCCATGAATATGTTATGTAGACATATTTCACATGAGCTTTCTACACTGGCTCACACTGGAACAGCAAGAGATGGACGACTCCTAGGAGAGTTTAAAGTTGCTGTTGTACAACACCGTTAGCCATAAAGTATGTATGACATTATCTGAAATGTGCACAGGAAAGTAGCACCCAAAAAAACAAACAAAACAAAACAAAAAACAATGTAGAAGATCTATGTGCATTTGTACATACAGGTAAATTAGTTATTGTAAGTTTGTGTGTGTATATATATATATTTATTCTGTATATATATAGACATAGATAAAGATAGATATAAATATACACTTATTACACAATACAACACGTATAAATTATTAAATAACAGGCTGCCCTCTGCTGGAAAAACTATATATTTACATAATTTTAAATCACTACACCAAGCCTTTTTTCTGGCCTTGAACAACAGTTTACATTTAGTCGCATATCGGAAAACAGGTATGCTGATACCGATTTATCTGTTATAGGTCGATCACATCCAAAACTGATATATTAGTTTGCCCTTAGCAAAAATACAAAAGGAGGGGAGCTGCAGATCAGGTGATGTTTCTTTCGAGGTTTGTCACAAGGACAGACACTTTCATGCTGTCATATTGTTTTCACACTGTCATTCAGTATATTTTTTTTCTAACAAAAGATTTAATCCAATTCACATTTTAATCTTTTAATGATTTTTAATGACCATTAGCATTTTAGACTGTCAGTAAACACTGATGAGCAACATGAATGTGTTAAAGATAAACACACACAGTTAAAAGTAACAAGTAATTGGGTGCCTGCATCCTCATGATGTTCTTCATACTTGTTGCAGTGCTGCATATTGCACATAACCTGCAGTACCCTACTGTACGCTTAATGGTAGTTTTACAAACCACTGTTGTGTATTGAGCCAGTTAAAAGAGTGCTTTCATTGAATGAGCTCATCTTTATGTTAAACAGTCTTTGCAGCTAATGAACTTACACGTGAGCGTTGCTAACTTCTGTGAGAGTTAATGATGCTCATGCACTGTTTTGAGTGTGACAGCAAATGTAATAGACATAGCCAAACATCAGCCCAGTGCTTTTCAGGGATGGGTTAGATTCAGAGACTTCATTTCACTGCATTGCTCTGAGTAAAATTGTATGTGACAAAGAAAGAGGTATTGTTATTCCTCCTCTCGTGGAGCTCAGAAAGAGTTACACTAACCACATGCTTAGGAACACAAATCTTACACACAGTGTGCAGTGGATCCTGCAGCGATAATTTCTACCTTTGCTACATTTCTTCTGAACTTTTACCTTCAGTGAGGTGTGTGAGGGTTTTCTAACAATTCCTGTCACAATTGGGACTGAGACCCTTTAAACTCAAAATCATTTCAGCTTTGAGGAGCACAGAGGGACAGAGTGAAAAGCCACTGTGTTGACAAGCAACACAGTGTTGCGTGCTTGTGTACTACCGTGCTGTTTCCCAATTCAGGGGCAGCAGCCTCCGAATATCACTGCTGCGCATGAAGGCCCACAAAAGCCATGACTTTGTTGGCCGCAAAGGCTGAACTGAAACTTTTTTAAAAGGAGACGATCTACAGAGCATTTCCCGTTTTTGTCACCGACTGCTCCTTGTGTCATGATGCACCGCTCGACTGTGACGCAGCAGTTCACTTAAGTGCATGTAAGGAAGGAGCCAAAAAATTTTAGTTTGTTATTTGATTAAGATCTAACTGCCGCTTCTTGTCCATTATGTCCCCTTGGAAAAAACAAAACAAACGATGATCATCATCAGCACCATGAATCTTGTGGTATGTTGTGCCAGCAGGTGGATCCTTCGCGGCAGGAGATACGTTGGCCCCATTTGAAGGAGCCGTAAAAATGGGACAGCCTTCGTTGCGCCACTGTGATGCAATCTGTCCAGAAATACAGCCTTCGGAGGATGCAGCAACTGAACTGGGACAAAGCTTCGGAGAGTAAAAACTGTGCGCAACTCTGAGTTTAAACATGTGTGTTAGCACAGGGGTCTATATTGTTTATAGATCTCTGTGTTGTTTGCTTTAGTGATGTTTTATTCTGTCGTTAAAGTGGCAGTCAGTTCATTTCTGTTTAATAATATTGCTTGTTGCCATAACTCTCATAATTTACTGTTATTCATTTGTGTTTAATTATCTGAGTTTCGCCTGTTAGTGGGGCTATAGGCCCACAGAGGACAGCCATTTTGTCTGTAACACTGGTAATCAGTTGTGTGCACAGGCTGCAAAATCTGTCTGTACAAATGGAATTTTGGATTTTAATGTTGGGTTTGGACATTAGGGCTCGGCATGACGGCCCACTAGGGTTGTTGAATTGATATTCAGTGTAATTGTAGCCCAAAGGTGTTCTTTAATTACAGTAAATTCTCGCAATTTTATGCAAATTATGCCTGTCGGGTGTGAAAAACAAGTCTGAATGTCAGCCACATCGGCCACAAGTTTGAAGATATGAACATGAACTAGTTTATTTTTAATCTGTTTGAGTGCAGAGCTGGGTCTTGTGTAAACGCTGCTGCAAAACCCTCTGTGGGTGCTGTGGCACATCTTGCCATGGAGAACATGGGAACTTCTCTTTCACTGTCCAATCCCCCATTGAATGCCCCAGTTAACTTACAATATGTGCTCTTTTTAATTAGCTGTTTCGGGCTCGACATCCAGTCTTAGGATACAGGCTACACATAACATTTATAATTTATAGCCCCATTTATTAGTAATATTAAATGAATAAATAATTAATCCAAAACATGAAGCATGGAGTAGCTTGTGGAAGGAAACTATCTGCATGTCAGAGTTGGTGTAAGAACGATCAAAATTTCCATTTATTACCACTCGAAGTATGGATGGTGATAGAGTCATGTTATTCTTTTTGTTATCTTTTTGTCAATTAATATCCGTCCAGCTGCCAGGGGTGTTGCTGGACATTAAGCTCTACTGGGGCATGGGCGCACCATTAGCAACATCCAAAAAATGTAATCTAATCAAAAATATTCTCAGCGAATTCATATAATCATTCAGGATTTTAAGGTTACCAGACCTGCAATTAGCCTACATTAGTTAGCTTGTTCATATTAGGACATCAGAGTCAGGTCTCAGACATCAAATGAAGAAGCATCTGGTCTCAAGAAAACCTCTGTCAAGTCTAAAGACCTATATATATTTATTATGCACAAGTGTCACCTCTATAAATTAATAACTAGCCAGGTTACATAATTGGTATAAATTTAAACTGACATTTGAAACTCATTAAGTTTAGACTAGCGAATTAAACTACAAATTTCATACCTGGAAGACTGACGGATCCAACATCAGGCTGTTTTACTTGATGTTGATGCACTTCCTTAGACTTGACGGAGGTTTTCCCTGAGACCTGATGCTTTTCATCTGATGTCTGAGCTGACTCTGACAGCTGAGGATGTGCTAATATGAACAGCGTAAGCTAGTTTGTCTATCAAGACTTATGTCCCTTAAACTCATCTCTCCTTTCTGCATCCTTTCTCCTGCTCCATCCAAAGTATTTTCTCATGTCCATGTACAGGAACCAATAATGTTTTAGTCAAAATAAGATCATAGGTATTATTTAGAAACCTTCTTTAGTTTTGCACGTTCATAGCAGGGTTATAATAGTTTTGATTCTTTCATTTTAGTTTAGTTTTATTCCGTTTTGACTTTTTTCCCTCCAATTCAGTTAGTTTTAATTCGTTTTTAGTGTGGATTTGCTAGTTTTAATTAGTTTTTATATTTCAAAAATGCTTAGTTTTAGTTTAGTTTTTATTAGTTTTAGTTTCAGTTTTAGTTTTTTCAT
>JAPZDX010000014.1:21853452-21870386 GCA_029783625.1 Naso annulatus | reverse complement strand
TTCCAGGAAGAACTTCTAACTATTTACCCCTCGCCTTTCCCCTCGCACTCCAGGCGAGCCAGTGCCATGTTTGTTTTCAGAGGATTTTCTGTCTCTGGTGGACCAAAAAACCCCTCTTTACTGAAAACTACGCAAAATTAAATAATGATAATGATAATAGTGATGGATAACTACCCAGCAAGTACTGTTTTTTTGTGATGCAGTGCATCCTGGCACATATAGGCACTGCGAGATCAACTGCGTGAGCAGGACATCTGAGAAAACTCAGCTTTCTCTGTCATAGCAATTACAAGCTAACAAGCTAACTTATTATAGTAATTGACTAAAATTACCATTAACATTGATTAGACATCCACACAAAAGTGGTGGATTTTCCCTAAAATAATAGGCATTGGCAAACTACTATTTAAAACAACATGTAAGTTTCAGTTTAACTAAGACATTCAATAAGAGTTTTACAGTTTCCTCTGTCTCTTGCTGTCATGTCTCTGACAGGTCTTTGAGTTTGGTCAACAAATCCATTCTGTTTCCATGCTCTGAACTTTTTCCCCAACCAGCCCTCAGATCTGCTCCAGGCAGCAGACAGTTAACATGTTACAGAGAGTCTGAGAAAGAAAGACAGAGAGAGGGCATCATTTATGAATAAGGAGTATTCAGCCCTGCCTCTGCCTCAGTCCCACAGAGACCCGGCCTGGGCTGGAGTTTCACCTCGGTCTGGCCCGGTGAAATTCAAACCTCTCTCATCACTGACTCTGATTCCCACTAGAAGCACATGATTGATTCCTCTCTGCGACCCCTCCATATTTTATTATTGCTAAGGTGAAAATGGATAATGGGGAGCTCATATCAGTGCGCAGCTGAACAATGCTGCATTGTGGCAACTTAGCTCCACTCTACTGAAGAGGACAACTCCTGAAATCATCCACAGCACCAGTGGCTGCACACAATTATGATCCTGTGCTCAGTCTGCCCTGTGCCAATAATGAATACATGGCTACACAAACACAAGAAGGGATTGTGAATTTGCATTCGATAACAGCTGCTGCTGAAAGTGGAGCTCCGCTTGCATAATCTGCCCACTGTCCTGCTGAGAAAGTGCGTGGCTTCTCTGTTGGACAGCAGCTGTTGTGTCTGTCAGGCGAACTTCCCTTAAATAAATGTTGAAAATACGGCGCATGTTGACTCTAACAGCACAAAACAAGATGCAGCATCCCTTTTGTTTTGGTTTCCCTGAGCGGACCGAAGCTTCTCAGCTTTGCCGCTTGTGGGCTGTGTTTGCCTCTGGGTTGGCGTGTCAGGAAAACTTACGGTCAGAAAGCATCTCCACAGCTCACAACCCAGGCTCTACAAGTCAAAGCACAAGAAAATAACTTTGAGTGTGTTATTACAAATAACCGAAATCTTTTGCTGGAGTTGAGGGTGTGGATGATGATGTGACAATCCGTCTCACTTCCTCTGTCTCTCTCCCTTCCTCTCTCACGCTCTTCCTCCGGAGTCAGGGAGTTTGATGTAATGACTCACCGTTGTTGGAGGTGGTTTTTCAAGCACTTGAGTGACATTCGCGCATCCTTTTTTTTTTTTTTTGCTTTGCATTAATGACAGCAATCTGTCTTGTTCAGGGGCACAGATGCAGGTTTGGATTTAGAGACGAGCTGCAGATTGCTCTGTGTGATTACTACTCTCCAGAGTCACATTTATGGATTTCTATCATTATTTCTACAGTAGATAGAACAGGTTGATTGAGAGGCAAAATTACCTCTGGAGAAACACAAGAGTGCCAACATCTGAGCTTTTACAACTTCCCGGCAAAAAAAACCTTGTAGCAACAACCAAGTATTTTGCAGTCTATATTTGGCAGTCAAGTGAACAAAGATAAGCCTGAAAGAATTATTGAAGCTTTCATAAAACTCTAGCCTTCACAACACACTATCTGACCAAAAAATGGCCCAAAACAAACAAACAAACAAACAAAACAAACAAACAAACAACCAAACAAACAAACAAACAAACAAAAAATGTTTTGGCGAAATTAGAGCGATAAAACTTCAAAAATTAAATTTAGATGTTTGAAATGAGATATTTTGCTTATTCAGTTTAGGCCACAGAACTTTGTGAGGGGGATTTTTTTCTATCCTGTGGTGTGTAATATTGTGTCCTTTTGCATGTGAAATGTCAGGGAAGGGAACTGGAGCAAAGTTCTTCTCTCCAAAAGAAAAAACTGCTCTTTAAGTACTTAAAGTACACAGCCTGGTAAACCAGAACCACAATACACTTCACAAATAAATTCACTGTGTGAATCCATTCTTTGCAGACTTTGAATCCTAGTAGGCGTGGTATTGGGTTACGTGTAAAACTATTGGAGAAGCATTGAACCAATCGGCAGTGACACTGATTATGTGATGCATGTTGTAGGCCCGGCTATCCACCTAAACATTAAGATGAATTTGAAGGCTAAACGAAACCAATCTTGTTTTTTTTAAACATGTAATGTTGTACCTGAGCTGCGTAAGTCTTGTGTCCGCACTGCACAGAATGTTAGAAAGACTCCTACTAAAGGCTTCTACTCTTCTCTGTGTGCAGTAATCACAAAATGACAGTTTTCTTTCTGGGTCCCAAGGTTGTTTTGCGTCTGGTTGGAACATTCCTTGTATTTTATACTGCATAGTTTTAATTACAAGGTTTTTTTTTAACAGCCTGGTAAGCCAAACCCAGAGGTACCGCCATGATTTAACTACAGTAAACAAGCATTTAACTTCTACATCATTGAAATCAACAAATCCCACTAGTTGCTGATTGGTCCAGCCAAAAATTTGCTTCTGCAGCCCTAAAGACGACCCTTGTGGCCAGACTGAATCTAAGCTAAACCTGAGCTGAGGTGAAGGAGTTTAGATTATTTAACCCATTCTTAAACTATTCTAAAAAAAGCTTGATTTGTGGGACTTACTACTACTACTACTACTAATAATAATATGACTTGATGACCATGATCATTAGGGGACATATAAATTCTATTTACTGCAAACATGTGACATTTACCATTTTTTTCTGTCTAGCACTACATTCTTGAAACAAAACAAGCAGATTTAAAATATGAATGTAAGAATTTTCGCCCTTATTGTCTATTCCATCGATTTTGCCTCAAAGGCTATTTCAGAAAAATGTGTTTCCTATAGATAAATTCATTATTGTGTGCTGGCACTGCTGTCTTATGACAGACCGCGATAGGCCTACTGGTTGCTAATGAGCATGCCTCAGAGCAATTATCAATAATACAGCATGTGTGTAGAGAGTCCTGATGTTAGAATGAGCACAAACCTTACCAGTCCAGTGTAAAGGGAAGAAGTGCATATTTGTGTGGTTGGTTGATCTTGCCTTATTCAAGACAAAATGAGGATGTACATGTTTGCCTCATAGACTCATGGCACCGTGTCCTGGACTAAGTCATGTGAGTGCGACACACACACAAGCACATACACACACACACACACACACACATACACTCGTGAGCTAGCGGGGGAGAAATGTTCCTATGGACCCTGCTCTGAAAACAGGTTTGCCCAAGCTGTTTGTACTGGCACTGCCCCCGTCTACAGCCACTCACACTGTGACTGAGCACAGGCGGGATAAAAAAAAATATTGAGCATTTTATGGAAAAACTACAGATAAGAAGAACAAACTGTCACAGGGAAAAAGGGCAAATATTACAGAGTTGAGTGTAAAGAAGGAAATGTTTACACAACAGAGTGAAGAAATAGGAAAGAATTGGGGGAAGAAATGGTCAGAGTTGGAGGGGGAGGAAGCATCGAGAGGCATGTTTGGGTTCATTCTCTGACCTCTCATTTCCATCAGGGCAAATATGTGATTAATGGATTTTCACATGGGCATGGAATCACTCCCCACTTCCCCGTGACATTCTTCTCAATCTGTCGGCTGGTTCCAGGCCCTGATCCCAGTTCAGGGCTGTGGGTGTCTCTCCGCCCACACCGCGGGTCATGGCAGACAGTAAACACTGCGCTAAGTAAATGCCTGACAGGACTCAGCTCAGAGGGAGAAGGTTAGCTGCACGGGGCTGTACATACAGAAGCTTATTTATCTGTGCCTCTGTAAGCCGAGGCACACACTAAACGCTTATTACACACATACGGTTAACACTTGCTTTGAAGGCTGGACTATGGACAAAGCAGCTTGTGATACAGTTTGTGGTTATACAACAAAAATGATCAGAAAAAGAACATGTAGTCAAGAAGGTTTTTCAGTGATTTAGCACAAACAAGAGGAAGCATTTACTGCCATGCCAGCAGCTTTGTGAGGCTGTATTTCAGTACATTAGTTCTTTGAGCTGGCATGTTAACATGCTAACCTTAGTTGATAGACACCAAACACAAATTAGGCTTAGACTGAAGGGTATGTCATTCTTTTTACCGTTATTATGTCATGAGCTTAAGAAATACAAAGTTTTTGACCGAAGATATGTTTACAGGTATTTGTTAGGGATGTAACAATACGTTGCACATTACAATACATGGTTGGTGATTCAGTCCAGGAACAATATATGCTCTTTTAGACTGATACGATACGACGTGATTCAATGACTAGACATCTACATATATATTACAATTTTTTTGGAAAAATAGAAGAAAGAAAATGCCAATGTCTCTGCAAAGGTAGAGGAGGTAAAACACCGGAAAAGCTTGATACACTGAACTACAGTGCAAGACCTCTACTGAATCTATGTGGACCACAAACACCGACTTAAAATCTCTGGTTCTCCTGAGTTACCTGCCATGATCCAATAGTATCTGAAGAGACGCTGCTGACACAATGCGCGTGCCCAGAACGTCAGAGAATGAACTGGAGTAAGAATTACAACTATTTACTTGAAGTGTGAAAAATACATCCACATAACAATATTTGACATGCTAAATACAAGGCACTAATTCTCAGCATCCGTACAATTGATTTTGGCTTTGAAAAACGATTCTAGATCAAAAGGACAATCTGCCGTTTACATATCAATGTAGTTGGATCATAGGAATATAAATCGATGCAGTGATACATCGATGTATCGTTACACCTCTGGTATTTATGTTGGTGAAACTACAAGTTTTATCTCATTTATCAAAGAATTTTATCATCATCATCATCCGTTAACTGCCATCGAGATCTTAGATGCAGCGTCTTTCCAACGGATTCTGTCAAACCATTGCTGCTTCCAGTTCTTGGAAAATGAGTCCTGTGTCCCTGGAGATTGTGTCAGGATATGTATGGGGCCTGGTTCCCGTGGCTGACTGGGGGAGCCACCATGTAAGGACACATGATGTTATCTGATCCTTTGCACGGTAGCAGTGACCGGAGAAGACTGCTCTTTGACGTTTTACAGTGGTTGTTATTGGAGGCAGCTCACCATAGATCTGTTCTTTTGTTGGATGATTTTTCCATTAGATGTTCTTAATGCAAATGAGAAGCCTTGTGTATGTGCCATCCAGAAGGTCTTGTAGCCCCTTCTTTATAGGGTGTTTTCACATCAGAACTGTTTGGTCTGGTTAAAACGGACTCTGGTGCAGATCCCTCGTTAGAATGGTTCGTTTGGTCTGGTGTGAATACAGCAATTGAACTCGGATGTGGATCAAAGCTACCAGACTGAGGCCTCCTTGAAGAAATGAACTCTGGTGCGGCTCATTGGTGCTATGAACATGATCCGACCTCGATCCAATTCAAGTGCAGCAAGTATTGCGCATTTCTGGACTAAACCGGCTCCTGTAGCGTGCAGCGCTGTGCATTAAGACTGACAAACAGGAAAAGAAAATGCTTTGCAACGCTAAGGAAATGCTATTCAAAATTGAGAAGTAAATGGAGATATGTGCTGCTGCTCACACACAGCAAGCACACGGTCCCTCAGCTCTCACTCTGCTGCACACTCTCACTATGGACGGTACCACGGTGGTGTGAGTAACGTTACATATACTGGAAGAAAACAAACTATCCTTTCTCTCTGCCAGCAAAACCCATGTGATTTGTGACCAGTGAACGGGAAACAGCTTTCACGTGGCTTTTTGTTGATAGATTTTGGTTCACTTGACATTTTGCATGTGTGAAATCAAAGCAAGCAAGCGGGAAATGCACTGAGTCCACCAACTCATCAACTGATTGGGACCAGAGCAAACGAACTACAGGTGTGAAAACAGCCATGGTCCATGTCTCAGCACCATAAGAATGCTTTCGACACAAGCCCTGAAGAAAGAGATCTTGATAGCAGTTAAGATTTCAGACCTCCAGATTCCATGGAGTTTGTCACAGGCATTCCATGGTCGTACCTTTCCGGATAGATAATCCTTCGTGCTGTCGGCAACATATGACCCAAGATATTTGAAGTTGTCGACTTCCTTGATCTGCATTCCATTCATTGACTTGATATATGCACGAGTGGTGTCCTAACTGAAGATCATGCATTCTGTTTTCTTAGAATGTAGCATAAGTTCTACCCTAGCAGCATCTTCTTCAAATGAGATGAGAAGTTGCTGATCAGATATTGCTTTGCAATCGAGGCAACATCGTCTGCATAGCCAAGGTCAGTTAAATATTTTTGACTTTGACAACCAGACTTTTTAACGATAATGAGGCCTCTGTCGCTAACTTCACCACTTGGTTGTTAGAGGGCATAGCCCATGATGATGACGAAAAGAAAAGGCTCTAGCATGCCAACTTGGAGATTTCAACCGTTGTATGAAATTTAACTTAATTCAAAGTTTTAATTGAAAATATAAGATCAAAACTATCACATTTAAAAAGGAACCTTCCCAATGCTGTGACATATTTCCCCAAAACATGACAAAATGTCAACCAAACGGTGCTTCTCAAGGAAAATATTGAGCGATTACCAGAGTCAGTAGTGTTTATCCTCAGCACCACTGAAATCTGTATTAAATTTCATTGCATGAGGTGAACTGCTGACCGAGCAGCAGTGCCATCTCTAGAACCATGATGCTAGCATGGCAAAATAGTACCTTTATCACTAAAAATGATTTGGTAAGGAATAAATCCATGATCCAGGATCTATGTTGTCAGTTGTTCCACAAAACATTATGTCAAAAGGAACTTTGAATGAACATTCAACCTTGTGTGGGTTTAATACAGCAGTATTTACTACAAATTGTATTACATCAATAACCAGGATGCAGGAATTTCCCTATCTCACAGAGTAAACTAAGCTGCTGGTGTGAAGACTGAGTGTCCAACTAGGCAGTGGATATTTCCCAACTGCAGCAGCTTTGTGGGATTGACACAGCTCAGCTGAAGGCTATTGTGGCGAGCACTGGAGTGGCCTTGTGTGGCCTTTTGTATTCTACTTATAGGAGGTGGCGTAACAAAGGGACACATGACGTTGGGTTTGGACGGTGAGAGATAGGAGGAGGGGAGCTGACCCACTGAGGTCAAACTTCAGATTATTTAGAGGCTTATCTACCCACAAACTGAGCAACATTGTCAACAAGTCATCAACAAAGAGTCGTTTCTTTTTCTATAGAGCTGTCACAGAGGTGTAGTTCTTCCATCTGTAAAAGCTGTTTAGGTTAAAAACTGAAAACTTAAGAAAAGAGAAGTGGAATGTGTCCAAAAAAGCATATATTCCTCAATATTTTACAGGAGATTATATGATGAATATGTATGAATGAGTGTATGAATAATATGACTTTTCAATAATATGAATAAGTGCTTTGACAGGTTAAGCAAGGGTGAACCTTCCTCAGTCCTCAGTGAGCACTGATAACACGTTAATAGCTGCATCTGTTTAGTTTAGTTAGTCTATTTTTCTGTTTGGGTAGGTATGCTAGCAATTACTTGATAGTCAGATTAACTGAATAGGTTCACTCACACTACAAAGAACTTTTTTTTCCCAGTTAAATATAAAGCTCAACTTGGTGGTAACACCTCTTATTTACTTTCTTTATAAGGGCTAAGAAGATTGATGCCCCTCTCATGCAGACTACAAAGCTTGAGCAGGGTTAGCCGAGCTTAGCATAAAGACTGCAAGCATGGGGAAACTGCTGGAAAAAAGCAAGTTGTTCCCTATAAAACACACATGGTTACGTTTCAGTTTGTTAATGAAACAAAAAAATGTGTTAATTGGTAAACTTTGGATGATTAAGTATTTTTTGTTGTTGTTGTTTTTAATTTGAGGAGAACCAGGCTAGCTGTTTTTCTTTGTTTCTAGCCCACTCTAAGCTAATTTAATCACCTCTCGGCTCCAGTTACATACTTCTCATGCACACATGAAAGTGGTTTAGCTCTTTCTAATGTTTCTAATGTTTTTAAGAAACGCAGGAATGCTAATAAGCCTATTTAAGTGTTCAGCTATTCCTGTAATCATTGCTGTATCTAGCCATGCAGATAGTTTCAGCTTTATGTTCCCTTTTTGACATTATTTTGTCACATCAGTCTCTGACATTTCTGACATCACCCCAGTAAAGTAAATGACTAACATCTTTATTGCTCACGGCATTGACATATAACAGAACACAACTGTTAACAGTTTTCAGTGATTACCAGTCTCAGGGACTATTTCTTCAGTAAGAAGAAGTTCCAATATAAACTATCTTAAGTCATGGGCAAATATTATTTAATCTATTTCAGTCCCTCCAGAAAAACGCGATTAAGATTATGATTATGATTATGATTTAACATGTAATCAGCCAAAGCCTGCATAATTATGCATGGGACGCATTTTTTCAAAGACGCCGCACTTACATCGCAACAATCGCCGATTTCAGCACAAAATACGCGAAATGTGGGGGACTTGCATGATTTCTTAATTCCCGCATTTTCGTTGAAAAACGTCTTATATATCTCCACAGAAAGTTGATAAATATTGCATGTTTACACAAGGAGCAGCCATCTTCCCTCTTCTATCTTGGGAACGTTACGAAGTGACATAATTATAGCGCGATGTGAAACATCATTACCTCGCACAAGAAGATCAACGAAACTGTGAACGCTCAGGGGAAACACAACAATGTAATAAAACAAAATGAGAGCCATAATATTCCCAGCACTTGCTTGCTTATCATAGGAAGTCATAAATGACTCTTGTACATTTAGATAGTAGCCCAGTTAGAGCAGGGTGTTGGGGGAAATCACTTTTTTTTTCTTTTTTCATCAAATCGCATTTTTTTGCCAGCTCCTGCAGTTTTCTCAACTTTTCGCAAATTTGGCAAGTTTCTGCAATTTTAGCAGATTCCCACAATTTCACCACATAAAATCGCATAAAACCCCTGCATATTCCATCGCATTTTTTAAGAAAAGCCACTGCACAATCAAGGATTTTTGCCCACAACAGCTCTGTGTTTTTCTGGACGGACTGCCATTTGCATGACTAGATAGTGCTGAAGGACATTGCATTCACTGAATTAAAAAAAATTAGACATCTCGTAATAATGAGAAAAGCTCTCATAAGCATGTGATCCTGATCTCATAGTTATGACAAAAGATCTCATAATAATAGAATCTTAATTTCTATATTATTTTGGGTCAGTGATCTCTGTCCATTAATTAATTGGCCTAAAATCAGCCCTTAACAATCAGTAAGGATACTTTAAATCAAACTAAGACACCAAAACAAAGATGTTATCAGTACATCCTTTGTTTGAGCAAACTGACAGACCGTATATGACACTTGAAAGTCATCTTTCAAAATACCAAGTTACCCCTCAGAAATACTGTTGGATTTTAGACCAACATGATCATGAATGCTACTTCTACTAAAATAATTATAATAAAATGTGAATAACATTCTTGGCAGGCAGGCAGAACTCGACACAACAGCGTGCAGTTCTTGGATGCATTTCAAAAGCATGAATTTATATCTAGGCCTACATAAAGTATCTCATGTTGGTAACTGACTGCTCCTGCTGGAAGACAGCGTTTTCCAGACTGGGATTTCCACCTAAATGATCCCAACGACTTGAGATGCCTGCACCTTATTGTTGACATACTAATATTAATGCCGTCCTCATTTTTAAGAAACCTTAATATTTCCCTGTGTGTCATACAGAGAAGAAAGTAGCTTAATAGCAGATTAACTGTGATAACGCCATCATTGCCCACCGTCTTATCCTATGGCAATGATTGACAGGCAAGATTATGATCTCATAATTGCAAGATTTTTACTCCTAAGTATGAGATCATGATGTTGTTACCAAATCTTTTCTCATAATTATGAGATAAGGGGTCTAATATTTTTTATTCAGTGAGTGCAATGTGTTTTCATAAGATAGAACCATATAGGAAAATCTTTTCCTGCAATGTTAGCATAGCCTTCTGACTCTTTAACATCATAAAAAGTAAAACCAAAACCAGAAGACACATATAATTTGGACTAATGTGAACCAAAGCTTAAGAATGAAGTTAGACATCCCCCAATAAGAACGTATAATTAGTTTAAATGCTAATAATTCTATGTAACAACAGGCCTGCTTAACAATATGAATAGGTGCTCTTTGCCATCAATGGTATCTGGGGGAGAATCGTTTCCTTTGTCATTCAGGTGCAGCCTATCACAGTTAGGTGTTGCTATTTCCATTTATCATCTGAATCGACTGAATTGACCGTGTTGACTATTCACCCCAATGGTTTCTGATTACTGGGCTGAATTGCACTGAGTAGCAATTCGCAGCCAAAGAGCAATGTCACAATTACTCTCCTTCTCCCCTCCCCGGAGATTACAGCATTGAGCTGCTGATGCAGTTGCATGCAGCGGCCCCTGAAACACTCGTTTTTCTGCACCGCGGCTCTTTTTTTTATGTTCTCATGCTCTTTTCTTGCCCAGCCTATTGCCTTTCTCCATTTTTATCAAAGGACACCCATCAGCGAAATATGGCTCCACCTTCTCTTGTTACCCCAACAGCACTGTGTCAGCTCTCTGAACCAGAGAGCACTGACTGCTGCTGCTGCTGCTACTGCTGCTGGCGGCAGAGGGGAGGTTACAGACAACGCACTCAAACACTGCAAACATTTGTCTCCATCGAAACTCAATGTCACTTTTACCTGAGTGATTCACTGAATATTCAGCGTACAAAGTGAGTGCCTCATGAGGACGTTTACATAATATGCATGGAGTGAATTAGCGAGCATCACTCATCATTACCCTCTCTACGCATCAATGATCATGAGTTCTAGCTCATTATTCGTTCTCGTCCTGTTTCCCCATCGTGGTCAGCTGTTGATGAAGGCAGAATAAAGCAAAGGAATGACCTTAGCAGAGCTGCTCCCTCTCTCTGTCCCCTCCATCACATTTTGTCTCTGCGGCCTGTATGCTCCTCTCTGTCCTCTGCATTTTAAACTACCAACTGTGAAAAAAAAAAATAAAAAATAAAAAATCATTGCCATTTAAGAGATGAGATCTGTCAGAAAAATAGCACTTGAGTGCTACTCTAACTGTGGAAGAGCATTGGGTAATTTGTAAGAATAGTTGCCATGACTACATTGACATCATTTCTGGCAAACAGGATTGAGGGCTTCTCAATAGAGGGTCTGTGCAAATTCTGGCTGTGCAAACACATTCATGTGAAAAAGCCATGTTCATCTCCTAATGATTCTGTTAATATCTTGCAATGATGATGCATGTCATGTGCATAATCTGACATCATCCATTACAATGCCGGCCCAGGGAAGGATCTCACCCACACAGACAGTGGGAGAGGACAGAAAGCTGTTTTAAGGAGCGTGCAGCGGGTGCGGGGGAGGAGGTTATAGTCCAAATGGAAGAGGAGCAGGGAGGGGGATGAGGGGAGGGGGCAAAAAAATACAAATCACAATGACAGGGACAGCCTGCCTACTGTAGCGCACTCCATTCAGTATTCATGGAAATGTGACACATTCCCACTGCAATGGATGGCTCTCACTCTAAAACCCATTCTATCCACAAGCGCTGGCTGTTCATTTCAGAGCGTAATTGAATTTCTCAAAAAGTCAGTCTGACTGCAAGGGCACAGCTTCGCCATGTAGTGCGCCGTCTGAGGCAGGACCGCAGCAAAATCACGCCGTGATCTCGTCTCCGTGCCATGCTTGTGTTATCAGGCTTAATGCGACTCTGTTCCGTCCTGTTAGCAGATTCATGACACAGCACCCAGCATGCTAAACATAATCCTCCGACATGAAACCAAATCGTCGAGCAGAATGGTATTTAAATGGGAGGAGCACAGCTGATCCCCTATTGTGTAACCTTCCGTCTCCTCCAGATGGCTTGATATGAATCTTTCCAGGGGTCAAAACACTGTAACCCGGCTCAAATATGAAACCGCTGGGTGCTACATGGCATGAATACGTTCATTATTCCACATAAAAACCACTTTATCCCCCTCTGCAGATGTATGGCCAGTAAGCTCAGGCTCAAACTCAGCAAGAAATGTCCGTGTTTGTTCATACATGCAGTTATGAGAGAGTGTTGGGAAGGGGGTAAACATTACCACTGCTTATATTAATGACATTCCTGGCACTGGTGTGAAAAAGAGCTCTCGCTGGCCTCCTCCTGCCAGCTACAGCATTTGTAAACAACCTAAAAGGAAGCAGCACGTAATACCTGATCTCCACACGCACCAGACTCAAGAGGACTCTCACTTACCCGAGTAAATACTCATTTTCTAAACTTTTAAATAACTTTCCTGTGTAAACAGCTCATATGGGCTGCAGATGAATCAATTTCTGCCTGCTTTCAACATCACAGCGAAGTGTTAAATGACTGTCTTTCCTTTGAATTTAAGGGAAGAATAAAGCAGGTGCTTGTGCATGTGTGCATGAAGCTATAAATTCCAGTGAGCAGGGTAATCTTAGATTGCTATCACGACGGATCCGCTATGAATACTAATTGAGCACCACCTCCTCTTCCACAGCTAAGACTGTATTTCAATAACAGAGCAGTAAACTTCTGTTCCGAGCTGGATCACATTTATTCAGCTGGTAAATGGTATACATACACAGAGAACCTCTTTAAAGATTAAAGCTGAAGATACCTGCTGAAGAGAGCCTTGTGTTTACAGACAGTGCTGCAAGAATCAGCACTGTTACAAAAAAACTGCCAAAACTGCACTAAAATGGAACATAACCATAATCCTGTTAGGCTACACATTGAGATTCATGTTATCTTATAAAATCAGTCAATTTTCAGACTGTTTGAATGAATATTGAAGGCTGTTAAAGGCTGTTTTCTTTATTTGTTTGCATTTGCGGATGTTATGTTTGTTTATGTTTATCTGTTTATTGTTTTAAATTTTGTTTTGCTCAAAGTAAATGAGTCATTCAGTATTCATTTTCGAGGAATCATGATTAAATACGACACAACTGACAGGTCATTTAGCATCTACATGCTAAACAATTTTAAAATCTGGAAGTGTTTATATTGTCTCCTGACATGTTTATTGATATTAAAACCTTAAAGGAAAACAAACATTTTAAGTAAAAACAAGAAATAAACACCCTTACTCACTTAAATACATTAAAGATGACCTGAAGTGGTTCTGCACATGCACAAGCAGTCGGCCATCTTGGACTGCAAGACAAAGTTCAAAATGTTAGATAGTTTTGTTTTATATATCCTGGTCCAATGTGTACTTCACATTTGTGAACATCTTACATACATTTGACCAGTGCTTCAAGTGGAAAAAAATAAGTGCTGGTACTCCGCTTTCACCTGTTGGCATTTGAATCAGGCCGCCTGTATCGGCAAATCATCAAGTAATAATCCATGTTCCAAATTTTTACAGTGAATTAAAGATACTTAGAGATAATGTCGATTTTTTTTTACAAAATTAATTTATTAAACCAGTGGGGCCTACTTTAAGTTTTCTGCCTCTGTGTTTGAGTGTATATAGCCTTTTTGACTGTAAGAGAGCTGTGTCATCATCAGAATCCGTTTCGAGTCGTGTTCAAAGCCAACATTGCTGTCTATTTTTTATTCCTTTGCTTTTTCTCGTTTATCCAACATTGTTGTGACTTGCCCTGAAACGCAGCCGGTGTGTTTTGATGGATGACGGAGCATGAAGCGAACGCGCAGCGGAGCCGTTTCGGAGCGCACACACAACCTTTATCTTGGAGTTAGCGCACAGATACTCCTCACACTCCCGTGAGAACAAACAAGTGAGCGTCTTGTAGTCTGTGAGAAAAGAGAGAAGCGAGCATCACATAATGCACTGTATAATACACTCTGATGAGGACAGGAAAGGGAACTGGGAGCTTGGGAGAGGTCCTGATACACCCTAAAAAGTCCCGATACGCCGGGGGTAAAATCTAGAAGTAGGGGTAATACGTACTGGTGCATACTGGCCCACTCAAAACTCTGCATTTGACTTTTTTTAACATCTACAACTGGTTGAAACAACAAAACAAATGCATGCTTACGCAGAATGACAACATTTGTGTGAGCATGCTAGTGTGCTATTTTTGCAATTAGTGCATTAGCATGCTAGCGTAATATTCATAATTAGTGTGTTAGCATGCTAACACAATCACAGTCATTTTAATCAACTAACATTTTCATTTTTTTATTTTTTGTGAAGCGCTTTGTAACCTTGATGTCCATGTTGTTGTCAACACAATAACAGAATTTAATTCAGTAAAGACAGTCTGTGCAGTAAGCACAGCACACACTCATACAGTACACAAGTATGTGTGATAGTAATCTTTGGTTTGTGAAACTCTTGTGATGTATATACAGGAACCCCGAGCCGATCTGACAGGTTGAGCACTTCTGATACCTACACAGGCAGCATTACTGCTAACGTTACTACCTTACTCCGAATCTGTCTGTGTCTCTCTAAATTTTTCTCTCTATATAAGAATACAAATAAGAATATAATAGGAATATATAATATTTAAATAAGAATATTTCTTTGTAAAGGATACATAGAAATTTAATTTTTGTCTTTTTTTGGCATACAATGTCAAATAGGTGCACAGTATGACCAGGGATGTGATCCAAAAGGGTTAAAAATGCAGTTTTCATTTCATCTCTACTTCAAGGGGTTTTGCTGCTACAGCCTCACTTTTTCTGGTATGTTGAGTGCTTCATGGTGGCTAATGTTAGCAATTTTTATAGCCATATTATAACTGATTTGACGAACTGATAAATTTGATTGACTTTATGACCCTCTCTTCTTGGTCTTCTGTGCCACTATATTTTACCATTAACCATTAACTCTTAATTGTCACAGTGACTAAGTAAACAAAAGTTGACACAGTGCAGGCCTATCAAACACCCTGACAACTGTTTCCAGTTTGATCTCACTCTCTGCTGCCAACTTCGATCAAAAGGCAAAGATCAAACTGATTTATTGATTGTTCGGGAAACTGGCAGCAGCGAAATAAGCTGCAAACAAAACACTGGCTCACCTCTTTACTTGACAAGTTGCACTTTTGATCATATTTGTTTTCATATTTAAACATCAAGCAGCTACGTAGCATCAACAGGACTCATTTGCAGTCTTGTCTCTGAAAACCTTGCAAAAGCAAGGCCAATATTCACTCTCTGTTTCTGGTCTCCTGGGTAAAATGCTCCACTATTTTTATCAGCTAGTTACCAAATCTGCCATTTGAGCAAGTTAAATACAATCAGTTTGTCAGACCCTTTAGCTTAAGACAGCTGCGTGTTTTGGCTGAGAAGCACGCCGATGATATTAGTGACAAAGAACAAAACAGTAACATAGCAGGAAAAACACACATGTAAAAAATGAGCTGAAAGATGCTAAAGTGCAATGATCCAATGTTAATATAAAAATATTGCAACTTTAAAGTGACTACGAAGAACTTTCAGTTTTTGTTGATTCTAACGCCCCCTTTGGACAAAAGCGGTAATGACACAAGCGCCTACTGTTGCATGCCAGGCAGGCAAAACTTGCCATAACACCAGCAACGTGTGCATTTGTTTTGGAAGTGAGTGAAAGAGAGATGGCAGGATGGATCAAGATGAGTTCATGTGTTTATATGTGACTGAAAAATAAGTTAAAAGCCTGTTGTATGGCAGTAATGTCCCCCGAGACCTATTACCTCTGTTTTCTGTAGGCTAATTTTACACAGCCATTTCCATTAACGCTACATGCTAAGGTGCAAACTAACAGCTGTAGGCTTAGAATGTAATTACGTTATTGTCATTGTACAGAACAATGAAATTTAAAAAACAAAAAAACAAACAAAAAAACATGGGCATTAATAGTAACGACATAAAAATAGCCGTCTTTTCATCAATCAGAGGAATCACAAGACTGCTTCGTAAATACATAAAAGTTCCTCGTAGTCACTTTAAGAAGGACAGTGGGTCCTTTATGTTCTGGTTGTTGTTACTGTCTGCATATGGCACATAGAGATTTATGCTGCCGCACTTGGTTAGAGGTCACAAAACAAAATGAAATGAAGACGAGGCCACCTGTTCTCAAAGGGGTGCAAGGTTTAATGAAGAACCGCAAGGAAGCTCACAGTTGTTGTTTGTAATCGTGGTCTCTTATTTTGGCCTGTATTTTGAATTTTACTTGTTTTAATCTTCTACAGAGAGACACAGTCAGATAAGAAAGTGTCACATGGGTTTGCCATAACCTGAAATTGGAAAGGGTAATAAAGAAATCTCTTCTTTACCCTGCAGGTAAAAAATGGTGAGTTTGAGATATATCCAGAAATCCCACGTGGTTAGGCATGCAGAGGGAAGTGAGCATTCCAACCTCTGTTTGAGTGCACAGGAAGACCAGGATCTCATAATGCTACCCGAGTCCTCTCACTGTTAGTCAAATAACCAAAAGAAATGAATGCATCTGTGACAGCTTTCATTATACAGCATGTTCATACGAGCAATGCCTGGCAAAACCCAATTTCCTTTCATACAAAGTGTGGTTTTTTTTTTTTTCATCCTTTTGTTGGTAGTAAGTGAACAAAGAGTGGCACATATTCATATTATACACTCT
>JAPZDX010000014.1:21768985-21779621 GCA_029783625.1 Naso annulatus | reverse complement strand
TGAGCTAATTCACTAAGAGCAGGCAACTCCTTTCCCACTGCAAAGAGTGAGCATCACCAATGCACCAAAAAAGGGGGCAGAGGAAAACAGCATTAAGGCCAGTGAGTGATACAGGAGTTAGTTTTTACGTTAGTTTTTCTTTCAAACTCAGCATCCAGTCAACAATGTTCTAACTTTCCTTGCAAAGAGACAGATGGACTATGGAGTAGGGGTGGGTATCGGCAAGGCCTTCACAATACATGGGTCATGACACGATCATATCAAGATGCATTGCAATACAATGCATATTGTGATTTATTGTGATATTCCAAAGAGTTCACTGACAAGGTAAAAAAAGAGCTGAAATGCAAGTTGCTGTGTACAATCTGGGTAGTCTTAATACATCACATCACATTACATTGATAATCAAGCAGACAAACTGAGTCAAAACAATCCAAATTTCCTTTCCACCTTATTTGAACAGTAATGGCAAATTACCGAACACCCTGATGTAGACGCCATAACATCAAAATGAAAAATGAAATTCAAGTGCACTCTTGCACATTAACTGGACACAATCTAGTCGAAAACATGAAAATCAAGCGCATAAATGTTCTTTTGTGTCACTGAACATTAGGGGTAGGTTTTAGCAAGGACTTCACAATACAACACGCATCACGTTACATGGGTAACGATAAGATACAGTGAATCATGAAAGTAAATTATTATCATTATTATTATTATTTATTTGTTTGTTTATTTGACAGGGACAGTGCACAGCTCTTAGCTGTGCCAGAGTGAGCTACAAGCTAATTTTCATCTGTAGTCCCTGGGCAGGAAACAGAGAACATCTCTGCTGAGACAAGGACTCTAACACTGTAGTAATAAACAATCAAACAAACAAACACACAAAAAACATTTATAAAACAGAACATAATCACAAAACATCTTTAGCCAAAACAATACTAAGATTTCACAACGTTAAAAACAAACATTGCAACAACAACGATGCAATCACAGTATATTGCGATATATTGCCGTATTGATTTTTGGAGTAAGTTATTGGATGGAGTAAGTTGTTGCAGATCATAGTGTCTCTTACACTTTTACCTTATTTCTTTTTCCCGGGGTTAGTGCTGTATCTTGCATTTGACAAGCCGTGATCAAAAAGTTTTCAGATTGTTTCTTTTGCGCACTAATAAAGCGCTGAAAAGTGATGTACAAGCACAGATTCAAGCAAAATCTTCAGTTATTTAAAGTTAAATCACTCGATTGTGATTGGCAACTGAGTTACACACATTTTTATGACAACTGGTACATGCGCATTTGCGATTACTTGACTCTAGCAGACACCGTCAACAGGCCAGAGATGACCCAAACTTCATGACAACATCAGAAACAAGAGTTGTGTCTTCAGTTACAGCCCAGAAACCAAGCAGCAATCTTTGCTTTTTCCAGTTTTTCAAGACCAAAGAAGGGGTGTCAGGTCAGGAGCGCAACCAAGAGCATGCTGGAGTTTTTCTTGGATATTCACAGTTTGTAACCTGACTGCACTTGATAGTTTGTTACACTCAATCATTTGGGAAGGCTTCACTGCAAAAAGCCTCCCAGTGACCCGTCTGTAGGCAAGAGACAGAGAGCTTGGAGCTTAGCTAGGTGGATCTACGTGATCTCTTGACTCTCGCTGTCTCGCTTTCAAGGTCAACACGGTTGTGCACTATGAAATTCTCCTCCAGGGTCAGACTTTAGAGTACGACTTCTAGTGACTTTTGGAACATTGGGCACAGACAATCTGAACTGTGGTGGACTTGCAACTGGGCTCAACATAACAACGTGCCTACTCTGAGCACATTGCAAACATGAGAGTTTCTTGTCCAGCACAACACAGTTCTCACTAAAAGTCGCTCCTGCTCACTGGATTTGGCCCTCTTAAACTTTTTTCTCTTGTCCAGTGGTCACAAAAACACGTGTAACTCAGGTGCAGATGTTGATCAAACTTGGAATACTTACGAAAGTTAATGCTTGCACCTGCTACACGCTCATTGCTGTGCAACGCTCTGTTCTTGCGCAACAGGAACAGTCTGAAGTTTTAATGCACCTTGTATGAAGAACGAAATCCCTGTCACAGGTTATCAGACTGTTTAAAGCAATAAATAATCATCAGAATGACAAAAACAGCCACCTCGTGTTTTTATCACTGCCTATCAGAGCTGGAGCAGATAATTTTTAGAGACAAAAGCCAGATGTTACTGGGTGATGGTGGAATTTTTGGTCAAGTGTGCAAGGGGTGTAGCTTAAGAGGTCACCAAATTTTAACCTATTTCTCATTGATTGGAACTGTGGGGTATCAGGACCTTGACCATGCACTCAGCAGCTGTCTATTGGTAAATTTTAGATATGAGACAAGAGTAATTGGGGACAAATAAAACATGTTTGATGTTGAAATGAACACTCTGTGAATTGATCGATGGTAAAATAGCTGTAAGTTTGAAAAAAACGAACAAAAAAAACCTGTTGGTTGGTGTGCTGTTTGTATGGACTTTGTTTATTTTGCTTTCTGATGTGATCCAAGGTGCTGCAGATCTAATATTTCTCTGCTCCGGGGCCTCAACAGCTGCTGAAGTGCAGGTCTGAGCTCCCTGGTGGTTTTGCCAGTAAAGGAACACCGTACATGGGCTGCTCTCCCGCCTCCCTCGCCACTCTGGATGGGAGAAACAGAATCTCATCTGGGAAGTAGAACACCCTCGTCGAAGCCCACCAAGGCCTGTTTCTAGTAACCCAGAGATGCCTGTTGGCACCGCATGAAACACATAACTCTTGTATGGGAGTGGATCTGAGGTTTACAGCTTGGGCTCTTTACCAAATTAGACAGGATCAGGGAGGCAAAACAAAATAGGAAGAAAGTTTTTACAATGCCACAGGGGTCTTTAGAATGCATGGACTCTGTTTGCTGGTGAAGGTGGGGGGATGGGGGGCTTCGCTATTCCCAAGTCTCTTTTATCACAGCCTGTCAGAGTAACTACACAGGTACAAGAGGCAGCCGCTCTCTGTCCTCAAGCAGATCCAAAGCGAGATACCAAGCTAAAATTTAACCTAACGTGTACCCCGTTCTACAAGCACTGAGGGATAAAACCTTCTAGTCTGTCCTATACTTAAGATATTATTCAAATTTAAAAATATATGAGCAAATATCAATAAAAAGAGACAGAAGAAAAATCCAAAATCTTTATTTTCTTTGCACGTTACACAAAATTATACAAAATGCCACTTAATTTTAGATAAAATGTGAAGTACAAAAACAACACAAAAGCTTAAATGATAATAAATAGCCAAAAAAGTAGGAATAAGTAGATGAAAACAAACGACTGATTTAATAAAATATATTACACTTCATTCGGATGAACCAAATGTATCTTTTTGTACTGTATTTGCAATATCCTGCACGGGTTTATCTATGCATTCATACAACATAAAAACCTTGGACATGTGGGATAAATGTATAAAGGAAGAGAGTTCAGATACCAAAAGTGCCAGAGGGGAAAATACAGCTGGCAAATAAAGAATTATAATTATGTACAAAAACATCAAACGTGTCTGCTTTGCGCTTCAGTGCAAGTCTGCAACCTCCATTTCTGCGGGAGGCGAGAGAGGGCATGAGGGAGGACAGAGTCTGGGGAATGAAGGTAATCATGATGGATGCCTCATGGCATTTCAATTAACACCACCAGTGACCACACAGAAAAGCTCCACTGCAAACAGACAATGTGAAGACATACAAAATGTCACATGACAGGGTTCCTCATTAGGAACTTTAAAATTTTTTTAAAAGCAAGAAAAAAAAAACCATTACAGTAAACGTAGCAAACATAGTGCTGAAATTGAAAACATTACTGCAATTAGTGTTCAAAAGATAACAGCCTGATGTCGTTTTTTAAGGTTTTTTCTAAGTCTAATCTTTGCAGATTTTATCATGAACCCTACTGAGGGCTGTTGGTGATTGCTTTTAAAATGTCACACGTGTTCTTAGAGATGACCTCCCTCAGCTTCCGTACCCGGCGAGGGCTGGAAGCGCCCACGTAGCTCTCCGGCTGAAGGACGGCCATGCCTTCGTTCACGTTGCCCATAATGATGACCTGTCCCTCAGCAGCGGCGCCCGTGATGTTCGGGCACGGGCAGTTCCAGTCCATGTTGAGGAATGTGACCTCAAGAGGCTCCTTGCCAAAGAAGCGTAAACCCATCTTCTCATCCTTGAGGATCTCTTCGACAGTCACGAGGGCGTGGCCTGAGTCCTTCTCCTCCGTAAGCTCTGTCATGCGACCCAGAATGACGAAGTCGCTCCGGCAGAAGCTCGTCACTATCTTGCCTCTCGGCTTGCAGGCCTTGCAGTGGTGGTTTTTCGGGTAAGGACACATCTCCTCACAGGCTTCTTTGGATTCAAAGTTGTTCTCATTGCCCTCACAACCTCCATAGATGAAGGACTGACACTTCCGCATGGTGCTGCTGTAAGCCCAGCGCGGCTCGTAGGCCTTGCAGGGCCCCTGCAGGCTGGGAAGACCGCAGGGGCCCGACAGCTCTGGACCACAGCATTGCATGCAGTCCTCGTATGTTTCAAACACCTTCCTGGGCTGCTGGCTGTTGGAGTTGCTGTGGCAGTGTGTGAAGGAGAAGCAGTTGTTGGTCTTGGGCTCGTAGTACCAGCTGACTTTCTCAAGCTCGCTCCCACAATCCTCTGGGTTTTCAGGGGGTTTCAGACACTCTTCAGGCAGGCAGCGGGTCAAATTCTTGGGCTCAGGGACCTTGGGTGGCTCTGTGGGCAGCACCGTGAGCGGGTGGTTAGCCTGGACGGAGCCAGACGGGTTCTGAGCCATGCAGGTGTAGACGCCGGAATCATGGGGCTGGGCGTTGTAGATGACCAGCTGACCGATGTTAGTGACAACCATATTCCCTCGCACGTGATTGGGCCTCATTATTACCCTCCTCACTCCCTCTGGGAGCTGCTTCTCCCAGGTGATCTCAGGACGGGGGCGACCCGTCACATCACACAGGAAGCTGGCTGTGTCACCGACATTTACAGTCAGGGCAGAGGGGCTGTTGACCACGACGGGAGGCTGAGGCTCAGTGGGCGGAGGGATTGTTGCCTGAAGAGGAGCAGTGGTAGGACGAAGGGTGGTTGCCTGGGGCAGCGAGGGACTGGTGTTGGGCCAGGTAAGGTGGAAGCGGCAGGTGACAACAGACAGGGTGATGCCCTTGGAGCACGCCTCTGCATCCATGTAGCACTTGTTGTAGTAGGTCATGCCGTCAGAGGCGCAGGTGAAGTGTGGCTCCCTCTCGCAGCGGTCCCGACACTTACACACCGGCTGGCCATCCCAGATGTCACATTCAGACCCCTGCTGGGTGCACATGGAACTGGAACAGGAGGCTTCTTTGGGCATTCCCACGGGGCCTCTCTTTCCGTCCATGTAACGGGCTGCCACACAACTCCGATTCCCGCACACATTCTGGCAGCACTTCTCAAAGGGCTCACACTCCTGCAGAAGCAGAACACAAATATTACAGATGCAGGAGGCTGCATACATCTGGATGGCATTCTAAGGCAGTCAACATGATAAATTTGGCAAACAGAAGAGAGATAAAATAAAATCACCCAACTTTGAAGGATGCAAGTTAATAAAACAAAAAAATAAATATATAATTTATATAACACAGACAGTGCATGCTGAACAATTCACATTTAAAACCTTTTTGGAAATAGTTACTTTTTGACATTACCTGATCAGTTTCACACTCTCGTGTGCAGGTGCTCATGGCATCCACCCACAGGTTGGGGTTCATGTCGTTAGGGCAGATGCCCGCGTGTGAATAGGTGATGTGAGGCAAAACTCCGACCTGGTGCTCCATCCACACTGACACACAGGCCAGGAACCAGATCCAACGAGGAAACAGCATCCGCCACATCTCCAGCGCGGACCACAGCTCAACAAGTGGTGAAGATATTTTATTTCTAAATTCTTTGATCCAGCAGTCAGCAAACTCCACTTCTCTGAGTGTAAAAGCAGGTAAAACGACGACACAACTCAAAAGCGCATCACCCGTGTGAGAGTCTGAGAGTCAGGACGATGTGCAACAGATGATTGATCCGGTTTGATTTCCCACTTCTGCCGCGCTGATGCTCTATTTATACTGCCGATCTGCAGCCATCACAGTTAACATGACTCGCCAAGTTACTCGTTACATGACAGTTATGAGTTGCTCATGAGTTGGAAGAACCTTTTTCAAAAGTCAGTGGTGAGCTTTGGGCTGGGGCTGGCGCAGCACCTGCCTGTTAAATGGATTGCTGGTAACCCCGTTTAACCCTTTGCGGGCTCCAGCGGCGCAGGAGCGCGCTGCGCAAAGACGCACGGACGCTCAAAGGCAATTGTTGCCTTGAGTAACAACATACGTATTATTAAACAACTGTAAGACATAAAACCGCATGTAAAGGTAAAAAGGTGAAAATGTTACAATTAAAATCGTTTTAATTTGATATTTACAATAAGTGGAAATAATGCTGCACGTGTACGCACTGTGACTGTAGTAACGTTACTCTATGTCGAACGTGCAGGGACACTATTAACATATTAAAACTAGAGTTTTCTGATAAATATGTAAATCAAAATATTTCGACTTAGCTCTACCTGATGAAAGAATTGAACTTATCTTTGTAAAATAGTATTTCTGAGTTTATGCGATGATTTCTTCTTTTCCTTGGGAGGCTTTTTTAAAATTCTAGTTATCTCCACAAATTTGTCTTTGCTGAAAGAAAACGCATTTTCGCTAAACATAGACGTTTCAAAAGTCTGTAACAGTTTTTTTTTCTTTTTTTTTTTTAAGCAAGTTTCGCAATTTAAATTCGATTGCTTTTAAAACACAGAATAGTCCGACTTCATGATATGAATAATTTTTGGATATATGTAGATTAAATCCCAAGGAAGCAGGAAAATTAGCTTAATGCACCTAAGGGGATTCATGTTTTCTCCTGATGTGATACTTGTAGCCTAAAACTCTTTCACATCAATAAATATTAACAAACTGAGAGTTATAAAGTTATGGATTTTTAAAAAAAAAAAGTGTTCTAAAAAGTTTTGTGAAAGGCTACAAATCTTAAGTCTTAGTATTCAGAATAAAGATAATCTTTAATAAATATAGAGTAAATTATTTTATGGGTTATTATGTTAATATTAAGTGAAATAAGTAAGAACTAATATTAACAATGAATAAACAAAGAAATGTATTTTGCTCAGGTTGGTGAATAACATTAGTTTGCAGATTAATGTGACTAACAGCTGAAATATTGAGGCAGCTGAAGAATATTTGGACACTCCAACAAGTCTCACTGTAAATATATTGAAATTCTTTATTAGGAATAACTCCTTGAGATGCTCCATCTTATTTTCCAGGAGGTCCTTTAAGACGCAAATATGCAGTACAAATACAATTAAACACGACATTTAACAAAACAAAACAAACAAACAAAAAAACAAGGGAAGGAGAAAAAAAAGTGAAACAAAACAGTAAGTGTCAAATGATAAGGCATATAAATCAGGAGCTCAAACTCAAAGCAGTGCATGAAATGAAATGGATCACTCATTAATAAATACTGAAGTGCTCTGGTCAGTGGTAATCACAATAGGAGTTATAGTATCTGCAAAGTATACTCTAAAAGTGTGTTATTGTGTACAAATACAGCTCATTCTGCAACAAGAAGACAGTTTTTTTTAAACAAGTGTAAAGATGAAATGAACCGAATATTTACAGTTTGATTATTTCAATCAGAGGGAGTTGTCAACATGTATAACTGTGGAGTGATAATTAGAGGAGGAGCTACCATGAAAGGTTTCAGATAAAGATAATTAAAGTATATTAATAAAGACCGGAATAATTTTCTGTGGTCTTTGGACACACTTGCTCCAAGGTTGCAATATAAATTATAGTTTTTCCTTAATTTTCCTTAATTTAGCCTTTTACTAGTGTAGAAGTTTTGAATTACTGGTGAAAGTCAGACAAGTTGAAAAACCAGCTCACAAAGTCAGGAACAAAATCATGTTTGCGACTTTGTCATACGCTCACAGTAAATGTAATATCCATTAGTTTCCCCTGTTTCCACTGTACCCACACGTGATGAGTGATACGTGACTGCTGCTGCACAACCATTTCCATCCTTTGAGCAGCATTCAGCCGTGGACTTAAACTCACCAGTATACATGCTCCTCATGCTACAAAGCATGTCTTTGTGCACAGGATTAGTGGTGTCATACAAACACTTTGTGTAGATTTATGGAAATTTACTGACAAATTCCAGACGTGTTGTTGAGTCAAGCAACGGGACAGCTCGATATATTGACAAGAAAAGAAGAAAAGTTCGGTTGCAACATCTGAACAGGTTGGCATCCATCACTCACAGCTTTTTATTTATGAGGCTGGCTTCATACCTGAGACTTAAAATAGCAAACACAAATCAAGCTTTGATTACGCCGTTTTTCAAAGTCTGACTCGTAGGCCTGCAGAGGTGAAATGAGGACAACGCAACTTTTTTTAAAAAAACAAAAAAAAACGTTATTTAAAGATCAGGTGATGTGCCCCACAGTGGGCGTGTGCCCCAGCAGAGCTTTTAATGAATGAACGTTCGATTATAATTTGCACTGCTCATTCCTTTCCTGTGTAAACCACCTCCATTGGTTTCTTCTGCAGTTCAGCTGAGGACAATGGAGCTATTAGACCGCCTTCCAGTGCAATAACGGCGAACTCCCACTGTGTCAAAGTGTTGGTGCGGGGGATTGTTTGTTCCTGATGCAGACGTGCTGATTTTTTTGTAAGTGTGTGTGTGTGTATGCGTGCATGACAAGCAAATAAATAAAACCTGTTTATCTTGAGCTCGTCGAGCCTTCAGAGCTGCAGGTCTCAATCCTGTAAGAAGGATTATTTTTGCTCCATTTCACTGCCTTTGACAAACAACTGCACACACTCTGCATGTATGATTAACATCAGCTTATTTTAACAAGTGTTTGCTGTGTGACCGCGGCTTTCGACTCCAAACCCAACATTCCTCCAGCTCTCTTATCTGGTCATTTTTGAACAGTCTGCCTGCAGCAATATTTGCTTACATGCACGTACTTGTCACAAGATGCTAAATTTAAAAGAGCTCAATTTGGCTGTCATAAAGACAGAATATTCTATCACACCCCCAGGACAGGAAGACGTCGGCTCACCTTACACAGCCCTCACAGTCTGAACCTGTCATGTACAAACGACACACTTCATACGGAGGCGGAATTAATAAACTGCTGTCATTTCAGTGAGGACGGATACATCTCGAGGCTAAAAACATGAACACACAGAGAGCTGTCTGGGATAAAATAATAATATACTCTAAAAATTACAAAATCATCCAAAGGCACTCCCTCATGCGAGAGGTTATTTGAGGATTGGAACAGCAGTAAAACTAACAGCTACTCGACACTTTCCTTAACTAGATTTCAGTGTATTTTCAAAAAAAAAAAAGAACTGGCATTAGTTATTTGTATACAAGATAGCTGTTAAGATCAATTTAAGTGCAAGTTTCTGGTCCTTGTTCATGACCTTCATGAGTTCAGTGTCAAAACAAACAGCTTCACTGACATCAGACTATTAAGCGCCTGATAATGAGCTTACTGTACCATGTAGTGTACATCTGCATCACTGGCTGATGCCTTGCTTCGGTGTTCTTTTGTTATAAACAACCTACGTACGTACAGTCAAAGAAAAGCTTGCCCATTTCACAATCAGAAAATTGAAGAGTCAAGCCCGTTTTAGCTCTGCATTTACAACTTATTAAATCTCAGTTGCACTTTATTTTGGTAGTCCGCCTGCAGGCAGTTTTTAGAGTTTTTGTGACATTTCAACAACACATCACTTTTTGACAATTTTGTGCTAGTTTGTTTAATATTTGCACATACATTGGTGAATATTTTTGGAACATTTTCAGAATATTTTCAGAATGTTTAACAAGATTAATGAAATGGACCATATAAGTTTGGTGAAACAGTTACATTACTGAATGTCAACTTGTATGTTGTTGAAATGTTACTCTGTACGTGGACTATCCAAATAAAGCGTTACCAAATTTTGTATTTTCAATAACAAAAACTTTAGATTTTGGAAATTTTTGCTTGTTTTTCAGGAGTTGGATGAGAAAATTAATACCACTCTTATGTGTGATAGCTGAAATGTGAAGCTTAGCTTAGCTTAGCACGAGAGGAGGAGAACAAGGAGAGGGAGGTAGCTTAGCTGTAGCCAAAGCTAACAAGGTTTATATTTTAAAAAGAAGAAGAAGAAGAAGAATGTGTAAACCAACTGCTTTAGAGGTGCTAGCAGGAGGATTTTGTTGGACTAGCTGTTTCCAAATTTCAAACCTTTATGCTAAGCTAAACTAAGCTAACTGGCCGCCGGTTGTAGCTCCATATATAGTACAAAGATATGAGTAATATCAAACTTTTTTATGACCTACTTAGCAAGAAGGTTAGCGTGTGTTTCCTTAAACAATAACCTATTTGTTCAACTTTTTTTTAGACTTAACTGTGTGTGGTCTAAATATAGCAAAAGAACATGTGGAAGACATGTCAGGTTGGTATTCAGACCAAAA
>JAPZDX010000014.1:21689867-21703998 GCA_029783625.1 Naso annulatus | reverse complement strand
CAGTGTTTGAGCTACGCTAACTAGCAGTGGGCGAGTTCTGCCTGCCTATTCCTTGTTACTGCACACACAGTCGAAAGAATGGCATCTATCTTCTTGTCTAGAACTCAGGAGGGTGGTATATAACAAAAAGAGAAAAAAAGTTGGCATATCCCTTTAAAAGACATTGTGGTGTAACAGACAGGGAAGGTCTAAAGAAAAGATGCTACAGGTTGCATTGTGGAAATGTAGGATCCAGCACTTTTTGGAGCAATCATTTGGATAAACAAGCGAAACCATCACTGAGGTACAGGCAGCCATAAACAATGCATTTCACATTGTGTTGGGCTTAAAGGAAGGGTATATCACCATTATCTGTGTTCGCAGTGCATTACTGTGCAATATTCCTATATATTGCTAACCATATTGTACCTTCACGTAAGCAAATTCAATTAACAAGATATGCATTCAAACAAATTGCTAAATTTTAAATGTGGTTTTGAATAATTTGACTGTATAAGTGAAATATAGGAACTGGTCCAATCAGCATTGGTCAGCAAACATATTCAATCATTTACTGTGAGCACATACTATTGGGTTTGCAATCTTCCACAATAGTGCACTGCAAAAAAAATGATGGCTAGTGTCTATGTTACATATATTTTTTGTTTTCATCATTGCCTTTCAAACCTTGTTTACCATAAATGTCTATCTGCCATCAATGCTAATGAACCGCAACTAAGACCCAGCATTAAATCTTCTTTCCTTCGTTGTCATGCAGTGATCTCTGCAGATGTTTTAAATGACCCAACTGAGCTGTCCAATCAGATAACTGCCCCAGGAATCCTTAAGATCTTTGGAAATGAGATCTGTGAGGGAGCTCACTATAAGAGTGTCCTGGCCACCACACTCTCAAGTGCAAAAGAGCTAGTCAAAGAAGCCCTTGAACGGTAAGACCATGTGTGATCTGTGCACGTGTGTGTATATGTGTGTGTGTGTGTGTCTGCCTGCCATATGTGTCTGCTTTGCATGTGGGACCTCGTGTGTCTACACAGGGTGAGTTATAATACCATCCACATGCTTCCTCTGCCGTAGTATACCTTAGTGCTACATCATTTGTATGACATAAAAGCAGTGAGAGCAGTCCTTGCACACAGAACTTTGGCAGGTAATAAAAAAAAGAGAATATGTTCACGGTGGTGTGATCAGTATATTTTAGATGAACAAAGTCGACGTGACCCGTTGTTCAGTTTATTGTAAGTGCAGAGCACTGCACAAAGTGTACAAACGTGCCAAACAGTTCATTTAGGAGTTCTCAAAGGTCTTAAACAAACCACAGACTTGTGTGAAAGACAGCCAGTGTCGGCTTAAACTCTAAGGCGGCCTCTCCGGAGAATGAATGTCAGTCACTCTTTGCTTATGTTTCAGCCAGAAACATAATGGAATGATTAATACAAGTGGAATTTAGCTTGGAGAGGACAGAGTAACTCGTTTTTCTTTTCCTCCAGTAGAAGTTTACCCTGTAGCAGTGACATTCAGTGACTTCAGTTAGTAATGTGTTTGCAGATACATAAAGCACATGACCACACTTTAAGTCTTGATAAGTTCAGTTCTGTTCTGTATGCAGGTTTAATGGAATATCCATGTAATGGTGCATAAGTCAGCAGATCTAAATGATTGCATATTGAAGTGTTTTACACTAAAGCTGCTCTAGTCAGCATGTTAGACTGATAATGGTTCAAGTGGTTATGTATACTGTGAAAAGAGTTACATGTAGTGACAAACCCACAGATATTGGCTGTTTCCCTTCAGCTCTGTGAAGCGTTTAGGCATCTGTTGAGTTTATAGCCAACAGCTTTGCTCCTTATCTCTCTGAGAGATAAGACGTTGTAGTTAAAAACTGGTCCTGACTATGCTGCTTTCAAGTGATTCAGTCCATTATTATTGGGTCAAAAGCTTTGGGGCTTGTGAATGGTGCCATTGTGCCCAGCAGAATCTTTTCTTGTAGTAGGGGACACCAAAGTCTGAAATTTTGAAATGTGCGGAAAAAAAAAAACCCCAGATAGATAGTTGTATCATTGTGACATCGTATTTAAAGGAGAAGTTTGGTTTTTCAGCACATTAAACTGATATTTCACCACAAAACTACTTTTTGCATATCATTTACTCACACTAAGATGTCTTGATTCAAAGAATTGTTTTTTTCTTCCAGTGTTATTCCACGGTAAACAGATTCTTTCCACAAGTGCAAGCCACTCACTTTTGCAGCTTTTGCTGGCAGTGAATGGAGATACAGTTTCAAAGCATCAAAATCATTAAAAGTGTCCATACAAAACTCTCAAAAGATTTGTGTGGCATAATCCAAATCATCTTTAGTGTGTCGTAGGCTTAATACTTCCAAAACACTTTTATTTCAGCTAAAAAGCTACTAAACTAAATTGTAAACTGTGGCTCAAATAAATATAGTTCCACCAAAACCTTCAGAAAATCAGGTTTGGGACAACTTTGTATTATTTTTTTGAGAAAAGGATATAGGGGTAAGTAAAAGTAAGTACATGAAAAGTAAATGAAAAACACCCTTATTTTGGATAAAACGGTAATAAATTCATTACGAGGCTCTCTCTCCTTTGCATTATAAGTTCTCGAGCTTGAATGATGATTCCCTGCCTCCCTGCTCACTGGCTGTCCGTGCACATCGGCCTGAGGAGGTAAAAAAGCAGTAAACAAGGTTGCTCACTGCTTTGCCTAGCACAAGTTTGGGACAACTTTTGAGTATTTTTAAAGGCAAAAATAAAATAATTAATGAACAAAATGTCTGGTACAGAGGAAGAGGACTTTCAACAGTTTTTGGCAGAACCGATAGAACCAGAGTACACCAACAAGAACCTTCGTCAACTGGATACCGACAGAGAAGAGGCAGCAAGAGTACTGCAGCACAACCGCAGGAGCGACTGGGAGCGCATGCTGGTGTGGGTGCAGGAGTGGGTG
This sequence comes from Naso annulatus, assembly GCA_029783625.1. Taxonomy (NCBI): domain Eukaryota; kingdom Metazoa; phylum Chordata; class Actinopteri; order Acanthuriformes; family Acanthuridae; genus Naso; species Naso annulatus. The sequence goes on along the minus strand of JAPZDX010000014.1, from coordinate 21,701,034 downwards.
TGGTGTGGGCCATGCCAACACAGCAGTAGTGTATTTGTTGTAAAGAAAGTGAGTTGTTCATGCCATGGAAATCCTGGCCGCGCACACGTGAGGGAGCCTAAGCCTCGTAGTGGATATGTCGGATTTAGTACCTTTTTGGCCAAAGTACCAGTATTTTGAAAGTATTGAGCGTTTGACACGTTAAAGAAGTTTTAGATTATTCGGATATACCACACGAGGCTTTTGAGAGTTTTGGATGGATGTTTTTTGATGGTTTTGATGCTTTGAAACTGTATGTCTATAGACTGCTGTCAAAAACAGCTAAAGTAAGCGGCTCGCATGTTTGGAAAAAATCTGGTTACCGTGGAATAACAGTGGAAAAATAAACATTTTTAAATCAAGACACCTAAGGATGAGTTGATTCACAAAAAATAGTTTTGCAGTAAAATATATCTTTAAGCCAATCATAAGGTTGTTTACGATCAAATACTTTGATCAACAGCAACATTATGATGGTTGGTGTGGTCTTGAGAACTCAAGCTCATTGCTAGCGTCCACAATGGATTGGCGTGGGCCTTGAGACGTTCATTCAAAAAACACAGTAAACACTTTCAAAGATGAGAAACTCACCGAGTGGTCGATGGTGTCTACTGATGATGATGAACTTTCCAAAACAATCTAACTTACTGTTTCCATCAGTGGAGGAATATCTAAACCCCTAAATGTTATAAAACTCAATGAACTTTATAAAATGATAAATAAAACCCAATGCACAACATGCTATGTGACGATTTTTGTGTCAGAGCATCAGTGGATGCTTTTTAATCCAGTTTTTTTAATCTTTGTAAACAAGTTTATTGAGTTTATCGAGTTTGTCTATTAACGCTTATTGTGTTTTTTGAATGAATGTCTCAGTGCCCATGTCAATCTGTTGTCTGAGCTGGCAGTGATGTTGGCAATGAGCTCGAATTCTCAAGACAGCACCGTTCTTCATAATGTTGCCACTGACCGTTGTATATGATCGTAAATAACCTTATGATAGGGCTTAATGTGCTAAAAATTGATCTTCTCCTTTAACCTGTCTATATCTGCTAGGTATGGCCTGGGCAAGGAGGAGGCAGAGGCGTATGTCCTCTGTGACACCATTGGCTCCACAGGCCCTCATCAGTGGAGGACTGAAGGGTTCCGAGTCGTTGGCGACAATGAGAAACCCCTCCTTCTGCAGTCCCTATGGAAACCCAGAGAAGGCCTGGCGAGACGGTTTGAAATCCAGAGGAAAAGCTTGGTAGACGAGAAGACATCCAAAGACAAAGACACCATTACTGCTGGTACAGCATTTGAATGCAGTGTCACGACGCTTTAGGGATCATTTCACAGTGTACCACATCCTAACTCAGGGTGTCTGCATGTCCTGTAATAAATGTTTCGCCATTAAATTAAGAATTTCAGTATTAAATCCAGTTTTAGAGTTCTCACGGTCAAAATGTGGTTTGTTGGCATGCTGTTTTTCCAGTGAAAATCAGCCAAGCCACACAGACCAAACTATGTTTTAATAGGTCTACAATTTTTCTTTTCTTTCTTTCAATATCTATTACAAGTTCAGACAGATATTACATTCTTGAAAGGAACTTTGAAATTAATTAACAGTGCAGACACCCTGTGATTTAATTAAACGTCTTCCAGTGGCACACCCGTCCTTAAAAACTTAAATGTCTTAACATAATGCTGTAAAAGCTTTACACAGCAAAATATAGTTTACGCTGATATTTACAAAGCGTGATGTGGCAGAAAATTAACACGGACTTTCCATAGATGCTAGACACAAACACTTTGTGGCACTGTAAATGTGCAGGGTGGACCGCTCTCTCTCATTTCTACTTGAGGCCTGAGCTGTGGTTGACACAGCTGTGGTCAAAGTGTAAGAGTGTGTCCTGTTTTGTGTTTTGCTTTTATGAATGACGCAGCTTGTGATAGCCTTCTATCGGTGTCAGCTTGTGGATGCCTGCTCCATGGGTGAACTTTTTTTTTTTTTCATTTCCATGAGCTCTGTCTTTCTTTCCACTCAGATCTGTTTCCTGTATGGGGCTTCTCCGTGTTGACTCTGGCATAAACACACCGTGTACAAATGACTGAACATACATCGGCTCACACACACACACACACACACACACACACCTCACCATGCATCAGGAGGAAAATGGGTGTTGCCCTATCACTACATTCCTTCACCCCTGTGCTCAGCATATTTATACAGCAGCTGAATTAGCACACATTTTTACAGCAGTGTAAAATGTAATTCCTGACTATTATTTTTTTTTTTTATGCCCTGTTAGGTATTAATGCCCAGGCTCGAAAGCTACAGAAGAGCCGGTCCAGAGTGTCCTCCACCCTCATAGAGAGGACCATGGGCCGAAACCACAAAATGTGGAGGAGCAAAAGTGAGATGGATCTCTTAGATTCTGTCACAGAGACCAAACAGGACCACGAGAAATGTCACAAAGATCGAAGCGAGAGCCTGAATCAGACTTCAGCGCAGGGCAACGAGCTCCCAAAAACAAGCCCAGAACAGAGTCGCATTCACAGCCTTACAGTTCCCTCTGAGGGGGACGGTGGGTCACAGGCCAAAACAGAGACCCTCTGTCCGTCGAGGTCAAGAGAAGAAGAGCAGGAAGGAGAGGAGTCAGAGAGGGAGGAGACGGAGAGCAGCGACGATAACACTACACAGTACTCCATTCACCCTCCTCACGACTGTCCATACCTGCTGCTGCTGCAGGGCTGCAGCCTCACACAGGTATCTCATTAAGACACACACCCAGTAAAATCACAATGTCAGGTGACTTACATTTTAGCTCATGTCAGGCTCGACAAGGTGTATTTAAATCATTGTGCTACATAAAGAACTGCGGTATGAAAAAAACAGCGGCTCTTACAAAATAACATTAGCCTTTAGCCGTAGCACCCCTTTCAAAAGATGTCTTTAAAAACTGCCAGACAATGTAAGGTAAAAAAAAAAAGGGTGCAACAGTAATTCCATTCTTTATGTGTGCTGCCTCAAACTGGACCAAAAACTGGAGTTTTTTTTTAGTTTTTGCAGCTTTTCCTTCATAAGAAGTGTCCTTTTTTGAGTTAGCCCAAGCTAGCTTGAGGCTAGCAAGCAAGCTAGCAGCTCAGCTTCAGTAGCGGAGCAGCTTCGTGACAGGCACGGCCTGTACCATGTCAGCACTGACAGCAAATGAGCTGATGAATGATGCTCAGACCAGCAGGCAATAAGACAGATGGCCACAGCAAATAAGAATTCATTGTTATTATTGTAAATCATATTAAATTGAATTCTCAGCTGTATCAGCATAGCTTTTTGAATTCCTCTCGGCTCTGATTTGTGCCTCTTCCTAACCTCTTACTCTTGGCAACAGCAGCTGAGACTCATGAGTAGGCCTATTGTAGTTTAGAAACCCGTTCTCCTAGCCAAAATAACAGGCCAAATGATAAAGCTAAAATAATTTAAACTAATGGCCTAGGCCAATAGGATTATAACATCACCCAGGAAAGAAATTTAGGATATTATTTAAAGAAAAATTGAAAAAGGAACAGAAAAAGGAAAGACACCTGCAGCCCATGCTATAGATCTATATTCACTGTCTAGTAAACTAGTTAAAAGGCAACGGTCCAGTTACACAACCATTAAAAGGTCGTTGCTCGGAAAAGCAATACGCATGAAGCAAAAGAGATTTTTGGCATTTTGAAAGTTTTGCATTTGCAGCCATATTAAAATAGAAAATATGGAGGCAAAAATGTGAATGGGCGTGTTTATCTGCCCTAGTGTAGCCTGTAAATGTTAGTTTGTCTTGTTAGCTTTCTAACTACATTAAAATGAACTTTGGTAAGTCCACAAATTACATTATCAAATGGATATTCCCAAATTTTGTTTAAAAAAGGCCTCATTTTCAATTTCTCCAGTCTTAGTTATATGGATAGAAAACATTTTGACCTCATTTGATGCAGTACGGAGTTTGGATGGCTTGCCGTCTAGCTGTGAATACTAATGCTAATGCAGGTCAATGGCAACATTAGCAAGCTGGCAATAGCCACTACAAAACTCTGTATTAAACACTCCACAGGGCACCCAAAGCAAGTCTTAAATGACAACAGCCTATTAAGGCAAATTCAGCTGTTTGTAGAATAATTTTAAAAGTCAAACTATGGCGGAATTTCGTTGACTTGTAGCTCTCATTAGCGTCAACAGCAACAGGGAGCGGCTGACTGTTTACTTCCTGTTGCTTCCAAGCTACAATTTAAGAAATTCAGGTGCAGTTTGACCTCTAAAATTATTCTCCTAGTACACAAATTTGCCTCAATAGAGTGTGACAAAGTAGACTACATCAAAAATTCAGGAATATCCCTTTAACCAATCACATTAGTTTGTGTGGTTACAGGTTACATTTTAAAAATTGCTGCTCATTCATATCTAGCAAAAACAGCATATTTACTGTGCAGTATTTTCTCACTGGTGAAAATCGGCCCCTGATGCTATCAGTGTTTAAGCTAATGTTAGCTGCTCTGTCCAGCCAAAATTTCCCATGATAGCATCACGTTTGCCAAACACATTAGATAGTCCACATTCTAAAAGCCTACAGCTGAGCACTCAAATGGAAATAGGTTGGCTATGTTTGAACATTAAAACTGTTATCATACATTTTTATTTGTTATACTCACAAGACTAACCAGCTCTACACTTCAATCAGTCCATGCTGTTGGTGCAGTCATTTCAATGCTAGCAGCATATTTTTTAGTGTGAAGAGAGAGAGAGAGAGAGAGAGAGAGAGAGAGAGAAGAGAATCATTATGCTGAAGGTCAGGGAACTGTACGTAGAAAAACTGTGTCAAAACAGTGATCAGGAAACAGAAAAAAAGACAACCCTGCCACTGCTTCCTGGCTGATTACACATGGTTTTAACTGTGGCACACACAAAGTCTAATCCTCACACACAGCTTTGATTTTGACTCTGCGTCACAGTTGTTTACCCGAAAGACCCTGCATAAGAAAGAAATAGCATTATGAACGGGGCTTAGGTAGTTTGTCTGTGAATTAATTCAGCTGATTAAATCTGTCACGTTGGAAAAGACAGGCATCACAATGGGAATGTCAAACTTAATAATCCCTGCACATTGTGTTTGCCACTTATCTTGATTAACAAAACATTGTTTGCCTAATCATGCTTGGAGCAAGACAATAATTCTAATACCTCCACATGATCAGACTGCTTTCACTGAGAGAGACTTTTGTTACGTAGCTGCTGGTGGAAGTGATTAAAGGAAAACTTCGGTATTTTTCAACCTGGGACATATTTCCCTGTGTGTGTGTGTGTTTGTGTGTTTATGTGTGTGTGACTGATGGGGATAAATACTTTGGAAGTTGGTCCAGTCCTGAGGGAGGCTGATGCTGCCGGCAGCCAAGAAACAGGCTAAAACAGGATTCTAGTGGGTAAATGCGGAAGTTTGTCCATTAAAAGTGCTTGTTTTTGCCACTGACCGATCGACTGACAGATCGATAGTTAAAGGCTCCTACACGTCCAGCCGATGGTCGGGGGTCGGGACTTGTCAGGGTTGTCAGAGTCATTGGCTCTGCTCAGTGTGGTGTGAACAGCAGCATCAGAACCGCTCAGCGCTTGTTGGAGGCTCTTTGGCCAATTCAACATGTAGAATCAGTGAGTCATCAGTGAGTGAAAGCACTCTGATTGGCTGTTCAGCCAATCAACAGACCAGCACACCAGCACACAAAAACAGACACGGAAACCGAGCGGCGAAAGCCTCCTGATCCTGTTTCTGTAGGTTCCATGATTACCATACATTTAGCGCGACTCTTCCGTATTTTTCTCCCTTGACTCTTCACTAGTGCCATTTGCAACTTTTTACACACATATTATCAGTAAATCATGTAAATCATGTAAAAGGTGTTACTCTTGGTGACAAATACAGAGAGAGCTATCACCAGACCATACTTTATCTGTCACCTTCAGAACATTTTATTCTCTTTCAGTTCATTGTTTTAGTTTTGGAGCTTACAATGTTACTGTTTTAAGAGAAGGAGCTCTGATAAAGTCACAGTATTCTACCTGCCTGGCAGACAAAGTAAGCGGCTTTCTGGAAAATGAAGTGGATTGTTAAAAGCCTATATCTGCTGGGTGGGTAAACAGGCAACTGTTTACTTAACAACTCTATGAGGTGATAATAACTCAGTGCTATTGGCACTTTGTTGCATTGCCCTTAAGTAGCCAAAAAACACTTAATGCAGGTTCAAGTAAAGGATGTGAGAAAATGTTCTTGGTTGCTTCTCACAACAAAACAAAAGTGATATTAGCAGGTTGAAGAAAAGATTAAGACTCCACCTTTGCAAACATACCATTAGAAAGGTAAATGAAACTGGTACAGCACTGGACACAATGAGTTCAACGCTTATTTAGACGCTTATTCTCACTTGTCATTTTTCTCTGCACTTAGGACTTTGTCATCTATCTGCTTGCTGGGCCAAATGTTGTATTTGGTCGGCAACGTGATGATGAAGAGGGATCAAAGCCTGATGTCCTTCTCTTTGCCACTGATATCTTTCCAAGACACTGCTATTTCCGACGCCACAGCATTGGCAGCCCCACCGTGCTTTGCCCTTGTCAGGACGCTATGGTTACAAGGAACGGCGAGGTGCTGACAAAAGAAGTGCAGCTTAGCCCGGGTGATGTCATTGGGTTGGGACAGCACTACCTGTTTCTTTTTAAAGATCCCTTAGCTTCACGCAAGGTAAGTGTGAGATACAGGAGGAGCAGGAAGGTGACATGTGCAAAGTATCCACTGTATTTTTTCTATCTAGTAAGATCTTCATTACTAAATTCCTTGAGAACATACAGTTGCTATTAAATATAAAACTAATGAGTCTTGTTTTTTGGGGTGGGGGTATTGTTGTTGTTGTTGTTGTTGTTGTTTTTGGAAATGAAGGACATGAACAATACTCCTCCTGAGCCCAGCATGACCGCTGCCCCCTGGATGCTGGGTCATACGACTTCCTCCACCACAGCAAGTCATACCGGAGAAATGATCCTCTGCAACTCCTGCATCTCAACCTGCACTGACCACCAGGACTCAAGTATCAAACTGCCCCAAAACACAGTCTTTCCCTGCTTAAAGTCACCCAAAGGCCATTGCCTTACTTTAAGATATGGAATTGAGGATGAGGATCGCGTTGTCATGGAAATCCTTGCTAGGGGAAGAAGCAGCAAAGAAAGACCACCACTGACTGTTGCATTTCTGCTGTGCCTGTGTGTTCAGTATTCGTCCACATGTCTTCATACCTCAGACCTGCGCAGGCTGCTGTTGCTTATTGCAAACGGAGTTCAGAGGACCATGTGGGTGAGTTGTGGGATCAATAATATTTAAGTCTACAGACATTCAGGGGGTGCGAAGGCCTTAAAGTCTGAGGCTTGGACTCACTGTCAGGTTTCCAAACTGACCCAAGGCTAGTGATGTATCCTAACTCTAAAAGTGCGTTCAGACAGAACGAGAATATAAATTACTTGCGAGTACTGGGTTGCTTGCACCACAGGATCATATTGTCTTCTATGGCGTTGTTCACGTGAGTGAAGCGAATACACACAGCCAATATTTGCCTGTTTTGGTGATGAAGGGACAAGCCATTTCTTTCCGGCATTAACTACGGCTAATATAACTATTATTGCTGCACTGTATTGATTGGGGAAGTTACAGACACTTTTGAAACGTAAAAAAATTGTGTCTTGGTTCATAATATCATTTGGGGGGGTGTATTGAGTTGTGTCATTCAGCTCCATGTATCCACACACAGCAATGGTTATTTTGACTGCCATGTCTAATTCAGCATCCTGACATTAGTGCCGTCAGGACATTGGGATGTCAGTTACTTCGTTACAATCTCAAAGCTGATTAACAGCATCATGCAAATTGGTTGCTCAAGTTGAAAAATTTGATCTTGTCCGAATGGCACAAATGACAAAAAGTGGTGTCTTCGCCAAATTCAAGTCGTGTCCTTGGCTGTGCCCAGCGGGAATTTGCATCTTTGCATTGACTTTGTATGTAACCTTGATGTGCAAATTTGTAAATTCAGGAATTTGCATTGTGTCTGAACGCACTTTGTGATACTTAGCCACAAATCACTCACCCTTAGATTTCGTCAAATGAAGAATATATTTTTTCCATTTAGTGTTCCTCCGTGGTAAACAATTTTTTTTTTCAAAAATGTGAACCACTCACTTTTGCTGCTTTTGCTGGCAGCCTACAGAGATAAAGTTTCAAAACATCAAAACATCCAAAACTCTCACCAGCTTCGTGAGGTACAATCCAAGTCTTTTTAGTTGTGTCATAGGCTGAATACTTCCAAAACACTTTTATTTCGACTAAAAAGCTGCAAAATCCAATGCATCCAACTCAGTGTTTCGAGTCATGTCTTACGGTTTTTCTAAACGGGGTGAACTCCACCTTGAAAAAATATGGTTCCACCAAAAACTGCAGGAACTCCTCCCTCTCTTTTCACCAGCCATTTTTGTTCACTTACAAGTTTGGGATAAGGTCTTGTTATTTTTTTAAAAAAGAACATGGGGGTAAGCAAACGAAAAGGGCTGGTGCAGAGAGAGGCAGAATTGTATTTATTCGAGTTCACAATTTTTTAGAATAACCATAACACGTTGGCATGTGTTGGATTTGTTGGCTTTTTAGCCAAAATAAAGATATTTCGACAGTATTAAGCCTTCAAGATGATAAAGAAGACTTGGACTGTACCACACGAAGCTGTTGAGAATTTTGGATGGACGTTTTTAGATGGTTTTGATGCTTTGAGACTTTCTCTCCGTAGGCCTTCGGCAAAAAGCAGCAAAAGTGAGCGACTTGCATTTTTGGAAAAAGCACGTTTACCATGGAGGAACGCTGGAAGGAATGAAATATATTCTTCATTTCAAGACAGCAAAGGGTGAGTGTTGATAACCCAAATAGAATTTTGCAGCCAAGTATCACTTTAAGGCTAGCTGTCCAGTAGCCTAATGCCTCTCCCTGTGTGTTGCAATAGACATTAAAATATAACCCTATACTATCTGGGTGAGTGTAATCTTACCTTTTTGGAGGGCTAAAAGGTTTGATGCAATCATTAGAAGCTTTCTTGTTTGTTGTCATGCAGGAGTACACTAAGGACCTCGCTGCAGCTCAGCCTGAAGTGTAAGCACGCCTGACTGTTTTCATCAGCAATCGGTATTAACAGTTCACGGTTCATGGACGACATTGCAGATCTCTTCTAATGTTTTGCAGTCTTGATGGTGAATCCTCAAACCCAGAGGACCTCCAGGCTCTCAGCATGCATGAGGTGATAGCAGGTCTGCGCCCCCTGGTGGTGTGGATGTCCAACAGTCTGGAGCTGCTGCAGTTCATCCAGTTCCAGCTGCCTCTTATTTTGGAGTGGAGAACCCGAAAAGAGCAGGGACAAGATGATGAAGAAGAGAGGGACGGTGAGGAGAACAAGGAGGTGGAGAGCCTTGGTTAGTCGACTACTGAGCCGCGATATTGATACAATGATCGCGTGTTCTTGCAAGAAGTAGTGAGCTAAAAGTTTAGAGCATAATATAAAGAAGTTCCCCTGTCTTCAGTCTGTCCTCTGGAGTGCTTTTTCTTCATCTCCAGCTCATTGAACCACTAAAAATGACAGTTAATTGAGTAAATATGAGGAAATTTCTAGTAAAAAAAAAGATCCTGTCTCACTGACAGGTACGACAACATATTAGGGCCATTGTAGGGGAAAAAAAGACGAGCTGGTGGAGGGGGGTTAAATTTTCTAGTTTTAAACTCAGAATTTTCTTGTTTTAAACTCGCAAATAGAGTTTGAAACTCACAAATGTACGTGGAAAAACATTATAAAGTCCCAAATTTACGTGTTTTAAACCCGCAAATTGAGCAAGGACATGCGCACTACCAGGTTCAGCATGGACAGTTAACGCCTTTTTCCTTCTCCCCGTGTGTGTGTTAGTGATCAAGAACTACACACCTTCACTGTGTTAATGTCCCTGCATTTGAAGTTAAAATATCATCTACCTGATTCTCTGGCCGCACTCACTCCATCCTCACACTGGGGTCAAATAACAAGTATTTCCTTATTTTGATTATTTTTATCATCCAGCCGAAAAGCAGAGTTTGTTAAGATCTGCCACTGCAGGCAAAATCCAAAAACAAGTGACATCTGTCCAACCATGCAAAGTGTAGACTGTTTCCTAACCAGATAGAAAGAAAAACACATATTTTCAAGTTTATTTCTTACAAATTTGTGAGCAAAAAAATTATAATGTAATGTCAGAGAATATCCCAGTTTTTTTCTCGTAAATTTGTGACTTCAAAACTTGAACATTCCGAGTTTAAAACTCAGAAATTTACCCACCCTCTGTCCAGCTTGTCTTTTTTTAAAAACCTAAAATAGCCCTAATATGCTGGCGTACATATGGAACATTAAAAATTCTTGGTTTGTTGTGAAAATACTGAGAAGGAGCAACTCAGAGAGTCAAAGAAAAATTCAAGTAGCCTCTTCTTTTGAACTGGGTCTTGAAACTTTGCACTCGCTACCTCTATTGTAGAAAGTAAGAAAATGTGACAAGGCAACTTTAAAATGTTTATTAAATTGCAGCTGATTTGTGGATTAGTGCCTGGGACAGATGTTTCTTTCAAAGGTTAGAGGAAATGTGTTGCCTGTTCCCATACTTCCCTTCCAATTTTGAGTGGAATTCGGTTTTGATTGCTTAATCAGGTTGGGAGAGATAAAGGCAGTGCACAGTTTGTGGAGCATAAAATCTCATTGGTTGCTGTAGTTCATCTCATTTTCTTTCTTATTAATTCAGGAACATTCACAAAGACATCCACAGTTCTCATTGTTGGCTCCTACATACACTGTATGGGCCCATTGTTAAATGCAGAATATTTGTGCTTAAACAAACTCCTTCAGTTTTCAATTGTCGCATATTGAAGGTCTTTTCAGTAAATTGTTTTGCATGAAATATTTCACAGATGACCCAGAACAGCTCTCCATAACGAATGCTCAATACTCTGTTTGTCTACATCTGGTATCATCAAGTTAAAAGCCTCCCCTTAGATCATTCTGACCTTTAAAAGCACATGGCACAGCTCTGAGCGAGGCCAAG